>OZ023206.1:31072740-31340240 GCA_963995525.1 Escarpia spicata
AGACCGTCACTTTCATCAAACACAGCGATGACACAGCTATCGTCGACCTATCCGGCTCTGACCAAGTGTGTGCGTGCGCTGTAGCTGATTTCACGGTGTGGTGGGGCAATCATTTCCTAGACCTGAACGTTCGTAAAACTTAAGAACTCATAATAGATTTTAGGGAGAATCCTACTCCTCCCAAGGAACTATCCATCAATGGAGAGTGTGTGAGGAGAGTAGAGGAGTACAAGTACCTCGGCACCATCATTGATGCCACGTTCACATTTGGTCAAAATACAGCAGGGCGTTTTGTAACGTGCAAAGTAGGGGAGGCATTGCTACCCAGCCCTTTCGTTTGCCCCCCCCCCCCGTCAGACCAACTTACCCCGTGTGCCCCCAATTTCCCAAACCAGCCCCTTGTAGGGCTTACTTTTTATTCGTTTTAGTGTGTTTGGTTTCATTTGCAGTTGGGTATAATAAAAAACTCTAAGTAGCAGTTGACATGCATTCGCCAGAGAAGAACGGTGCCGCTGGACTATTTGAAGCGGTGAACAAAGTTTTGGATCTGACAGGAGGTTGGTGTAACCACTGACGGCGAGGCGGCAAACACCGGCAGACAAAGTGGATTATGGCGTCTAATTGCTAACCAAATGCAGTGAGGTTTGGCAACATTCCGGTGTGCTGCACACCGATTTGACTTAGCCATTGGGTCGGTCGTCAGCACCGTAATTGAGTTGGGAATCTGGAAATCCAATCTACTGGGACTCGTATGATTCTTCCGGACGCCGAGACGGATGATAATGTCAGCGCAGGCAGGGGATGTCAAACAGTTTCCCCGGCACCACGATGTCAGGTTTGCCCAGCACGAGCTGCAGCTGGAGGAAGCTGTGCAGAATAACCTACCAGCCTTCATTATGGTGCGGGAACAGATGCAGGCGCCTGAACGTACCAGAAAGTATCAGCGACTGAAGCCAAAGGGTTCCTGAGAATCTGGAACCACCAACAAACGTTGATCACCGCACTGATGGGCGACATCCTGGAGATATTTGAAACACTCCAGATGAAGTTGCAAATGAGTGATTTGTTCATCAGCGATCTTCTCACTGTGGCTGATGCGGCAATCAAGAAGTTGAATCTAATGAGGGATGGACCATTCCCGGGAAGAAGGGAGGAGAAAGTGAGTTGTCCAACCGATAACACAAAAGAGGACCTAACACAACGAAAGTGTAATCACCAGTTCGTTTGTACAAACCGCCGAGACAGACGAGTAATCAGGTTGGAGTTCGTGCAAGCATCGCACGAATACCTGTCTGAACGCATGCACCCGGAGCAGGAGGACGTCATCAAAGACATGAAGAAGTTAGTGGTGTCACACAGTCTGAGATCATTTGTTGTGTATGGTGTGCCCGTCGTCAGGCGCTTTTTCCCAGATGAAGCATCTGACTTTGCGGACGGGGCTGCCGAGAAGTGGGAAAACATGATGAATGTGCTATTCCTGCTTAATGGCTGTGATCTCGGTTGTAAGGTGACTGTCAGAATGCACCAACTCCTGCCTGGCGCAACAGGTTCAGTTCAGAAAGTGTTGGCATTTCTGGCTTGTATGGGTCCATACTCTATGCAGACCGAAACGATCGTGAGCCACCACAACCTCGTGGTCGATAATCACCGCACCAGTATGAATGAGGACACGAGAAATGCACTGAATAGTGTGGACACCGCCTACTATGACCGTCGACCCGCTGTCGTCAAATTCTTGTAGAAGACAAGAAGATGCTGGACTCCATATTGAGATATCTACGGACAGCGTGAATTCGTTAGGAAATTCACCCGCAAAACGGGACTCATCTAGTCAAATTGAGACAACTGTCAAACGTTCTGACTTGCAGGATACGTCTCATGTTTCTATGACTACTGCATGTATTGGTTGTAATAAAACATGTTTCTAGGATATATGTGTAACATTTATTTTCATACCAAGATGCAGTCTTCACTCGTCACTGTAGGCCCCACAACTAGGTGGATACAAAGATAATAACACATTATATTAAGCTTTCATACATGCCTAAGGGTTATGAACATAATCATTAATGCATGCGTAAACTGCCCTTTTTACCCATTTTAAGACATTGCCCCCAGTGAAAATTCAATAAAAAAAACGCCCTTAAATACAACTGTAATTAATAGAAAGTGCCAGCAAAAGCTGTATTTCTTACGCAAGCGCAGGTCACTCAGTGTCAGCACACATGTTCTTCAAACCTTCTATAGACGCTACATCGGAAGCTCTATTACATTTGGGTTCCTTGTGTGGTACGGTGGCCTGAGTGCTGTGCGTCGTAACACTCTGGCACGAACCGTCAGGGTTAGTGGCAAGGTGGTATGAGAAAAGCAGACCAGTATAAATGATCTGTATAGGCAACGAGCACAGAGAAAGTGAAGGAAGGTCTCCACAGACCCCGAACACCCTCTGTTTCCATGCTATAAACTGCTTCCTTCTGGCAGCCTCTTTCAACTCCCTCAGTGTAAACTCGAAACCCATTTGTTCCCTTGTCAATTAGACTAATGAATGAGTAACTTTCCTTCTTCCCTTCCATCTCTGCAGGTCTTCCCAGCCAGTCTGACACTAAGTGAGCCTGAGATGATTTGTGATTTGTGAGATGATTTAACTTTTGTAACTTATTTAACATATTTAATTTATTTTAACTTATTTAACCGATATAATTTTATTACAATTTTTACATTTTTATATTGCATGTACATTTGTTGTATTTGTTTTAATATGCTGCTACACTCCAAATGAATTTCCTCCCAATGGACAATAAAGTATTGTGATTGTGTGATTTATTGTGATTGAGCAAAGTTTAACTTATTTCCTCCAATTGTCATTTCCTTGGCAATATTTGAGTTTCTAGACTAAAAGTTCATGGCCAGGGATTTAGCAGCATTATATCGAACGCCGTGCTCACATCCAGAAGAATCGCTAGCAATTTACAAGAATTTTCAAAAAAATACCCATCCGGCGGATTAATGTGTTTTGCAGGTAATGTCAGTGATCATAACAGACAAATAAAATTCGTTTCTGCCCGCAGATTCCAAACGCCTTATACAGGATCAACAAGTAATTTTTGACGACGTTGTCGAGCGTTGGAAGAAAAAGATCAATGAGGTTAGTTATGGGCCTAAATGGCCACCAATTTTTTAATATGTTACGTACGTATGTAACTCTGTATGTGTGTATATGTATGTATGTGTATAGTGTGTACGTGTGAATGTGTGTACGTGTGTATGAATGTGTGTTACTCAACTCCTCTTAGTTGCTTTGTATCTCAGCTGTAAACCTACCAGGGTTTATATATAGCCCCAGGAAAGATCCGTAACGCTTTTATTTTGTTTTTAGAAATTCACCCCACTATTTTCATTTCGACAAACCGTCGAATTACGATGTTTTCATTATACAAATCCAACTGACCAATGCACGTTTTACGTCAATGGTCAATATAGAATACTGCGTGACATCGTTCCCTGCGTCTTTGTTTATGTAGCACTGTCTCTTGCATGACATCGATGTACGAACTTTTCTGCTTGAATTCTTATTTAATCGTGAAAACGATCCCATCGAGCCAATTACAAATGAACAAGTTTCTCCTTCCAGAGGATGAATATATTTGCTACTACTTGTAATGCATGCTTTGTGCATAGTCGTTATTTCTTATTTTGTTTGTTGCATAACGAGTATGACATATTGTTGCAGGTAAATGATATGGTGGCAAACCGGTCTGAGGAAATTAAATATCAAGTGGCGAACATCACACAACTGTACTACGATCACCTGGGGTAAACGAAGGCTATATTAGAGTAGCCAATAGTTAAATACATACTGGCGTAGGCTTGTAAACTGGCATTGGTTCCCCCATCCTATTGTTGTTCTGGCAGTGTGCCTAGTTTCTTTGTCTCGTTTTCTGCGTTTAACAATATTGTTGTATCTCAACTGTTTCGTTTCTAACGGAATTTGTGAATCCGACTCGCGTCAGCATTTTTTTTCATCTTCAGTAGTTGAATTATATCTTCTTTCTCTGCTCGTCAAATGGCATAGAAAGCACACTCTCCTGTACATGGCTAAGTCTTTACCAATCCCTGTATCGGTTCTTCATAATAGGCTGCAAAATGCAGAGAAACAAATTTCTTTGGAAAATAAGCTTCCTTCCTATTCCGATTAGCAGTTTTTAATTTGTAGTCCCTCGAAGTGAATTGAACACAAAACGGTGTCGATTTGCAGCCTGTAACCCTACGTGAGTTCTTCGTTCGTACTCGAATGGCTTCATGTATCCGTCCCATACGTATTTTATTAAATTATTTTATTAAATCTCAATTAAATATGTTCATTCCCAGTCAATACTGGAGTGAACATAGTCGTATTTAATCATCAGCAGTAGAGCATGAGTCAGGATTAACATTCCCTATCAACATATACAGATGAAATACTAACAGCGACATCTGCAGCGAGTATTCTATTACATATTTAGCACATCACACTAGTGAATCCGTCCAAATGATCTGTCAGTCTCCGCACGTATACACGGATGACATCCCTTGTTTCCAGCTTACCTATCCGTCGTAAACATGTCATTTCCCCGTGTTTTCTCGCAGATGGCTATTGCCGGCTGAGTTACTGGGCATCAGCCTCTTCTTGATAGTCCTCCAGTGCTTGGGTCTCTTGTGCGGGTGTCTCGGCTTCACTGCTGAGACTCCACCGTACTATAGGACCAGAAGGTCGAACACTGGCGCCACTTTTCTGAACAGGTCAGATCATTGGGGATGATGTCCTTAATTGCGTAGAAATATGACGGACTAACAGACTATTCGATGATAAAATATTCCTTATTATTATTCAGAATTAATACGTTAAACACAAAAAGAGACACGAACGCACACGTGTGCACGGCTCGCTACGCACGCACATGCACATATATATGCACACATGCGCACACAGTACACGAACAAATCAGGTATAACACACGCACAATATACGTGTTGTGTGCGTATAGTACATTGTGCGTGTATTGTATCTGATTTGTTTGTATATATATATATATATATATATATATATATATGCACAAACACAGGCAAGTACCCACAATTAGTATCCTCGTTGATATTAAAATGCCACGTGATTGCTAATCAATCAGGGTAAAAAATAATGTTAACCATAAATATATTTTATGTAATCTGTTATGTTGTCAAACGTTATATACGATACAATGCTTTGTATACGCGTGGGAATGGATTTTAGCGCTAGTGCCATGATGTTATTTCCTTTAAGCTGATACCGCAAGCAATGTAGATAGATGTTGCGTCTTTACCTGTAGTTATGTTTGACAGTGCTACAGCAGTGATCTTCGCTGGCATCCCCATACTGCTGTTGGCGACATCAGCACTGTTTGTGGTGGGCGTGTTCGCTCGACGGGCAGTAACCGACCCATTCGCAGAAGACGACATGACAACCATTGAAAAGGTCAGCCTCTTAGACGTTTTTGTTAATTTGTGTTGAGCTAAAGTAATTATGATAATATGTTTTTATAACGTATAAATCCGCCTTTGACACTACTGTTGCGTAGTTCGCTGTAAGAGAAAGGATTTCGGCAGTAGCTAATGCAGCGCGCGTATGGGTTTCAGCCATACAGTCAGGCGTTCGTCTGCGACTCCTGGAAGAATTAGGGTCACCTTTATAGTTTCATTATGTGCTCTCCTGTTACCTTACCCTTCGTAGAATTACCCACTGCAGATTGTACGCAACGTTACGTGTGTTGTCTACGAATGTTCCAAGTTACGTAAACTGTCCCTTGCATCAACTCGCACATATTATCAAACTGATTAGTGGCGGTTTATATAACTTAGAAAACTTTTGAAGGTTACGTAATCAATCTTTTGGAGAATGGCGTTTTTGCTACATTATTATTGTGAGCGCAGAATATACACTGCATATAGACAGGCAATTTTCATTACCTTGTATGACATTGATTTATAAGTTTTGTTTCTTGCGTATATCCTAGATTATTTTAGTACATAACCTATACATTTACTGAACATGCAAGACTCCCATAGGCCACAAAGGCATCCTTGGCCATATTACAAAGTATGGATGTGTCGATAAGCCCTATAATGCAATTACACTCCGAACATAAGTGCACGCCATCAATCTGTATAAATTATCATATACAGTGACGTGTCATATTTTTTAAACATTGCTGCTAACGAAGACGGTTTAGCCCACTTACGTATGTAGTTATGTTTCCGTTGATGTCAGCTGCTCCACTCGCCCGATGACAATATGTACAGACAAATGGGTTCTTTCAAACACGGCAACATCACAGACATTGTCAGGTAAAAATCAAACGTCAGTTGAAATACGTTCACAACAATCTAGAAAAAGATCGATTAACATACAAGGTATCTTTATAATATTATATTGATATGTATTTGCATTGTCTTATTTCGACATGCTATTAATCATACTGAGCTCGAACTAAAATTAATATTTTAGTATACTGATTTAATTACTGTAGGTATTTGTATTTTATTAATGTTGTTATTATAATATTTAGAAAAAAACATTCCAAATGTATTTATAAATGTTTAATTAACTAATATATTCAATTAATATATGATTATTATATTACATGTTCATTAGACAATGTACACAGATATATGTTATAGTTTTATTTGAAGTAGCTTGTATACTATATGTAGAGAATATGTTTTTTTTTTTTTTTTTTTTAAACTTCTTCTTGTAAAGTACCAACAAACAATTAAAATTGGATCTTGCGCTATAGCAAATAAAATATATTATTCTTATCATATCCCGGAAGGACTACTGTTTGTACCATTCGCTCATTCCCTGCATGTATTAAATTGGTATTCGTTCGTTCCCTGCACTTTATACTGCCAAACATCGATATTTGCAAACATTGTGTCTATTGTAATTGTGGTGGTTTCATTGGTTGGCTGATGATTTTTTCGAAAATCTTCTGTGCATCGAACTAATTACGTTTTTGCTTGTTATGATATCAGAATTAATACAACACGTGTTTATTGTTAAGTAAAACCATTAGATAATTGTCTTCTGCTTGCTATTAAGTATTAAAATAAATCACATTTCCGCGATAATTAGTGAGTGAACAAAGTCAATGGTTTCTCTACTATTGCTTTAGACTTGACGATGTCGACATTTTGTTTACACACAGTTAAATTACACATAGCATGCTTACATATCGTTGGTACCATAATGCTCGGTCTTCGGCACAACTCTTGCACGTAGCAACCATGGCGCACTCCCCACTCACTCACTCACTCACTCACTCACTCACTCACTCACTCACTCACTCACTCACTCACTCACTCACTCACTCACTCACTCACTCACTCACTCACTCACTCACTCACTCACTCACTCACTCACTCACTCACTCACTCACTCACTCACTCACTCACTCACTCACTCACTCACTCACTCACTCACTCACTCACTCACTCACTCACTCACTCACTCACTCACTCACTCACTCACTCACTCACTCACTCACTCACTCACTCACTCACTCACTCACTCACTCACTCACTCACTCACTCACTCACTCACTCACTCACTCACTCACTCACTCACTCACTCACTCACTCACTCACTCACTCACTCACTCACTCACTCACTCACGCACTCACTCACTCACTCACTCACTCACTCACTCACTCACTCACTCACTCACTCACTCACTCACGCACTCACTCACTCACTCACTCACTCACTCACTCACTCACGCACTCACTCACTCACTCACTCACTCACTCACTCACGCGCTCACTAACTCACTCACTCACTCACTCACTCACGCACTCACTCACTCACTCACTCACTCACTCACTCACTCACTCACTCACTCACTCACTCACTCACTCACTCACGCACTCACTCACTCACTCACTCACTCACGCACTCACTCACGCACTCACTCACTCACTCACTGCACTTGTCACAACGACCCCATCCTGCACATACTGCAGTCCGCGCTTGACCCAACACTGGATTGGAAACTGTATAATCAACTAATTATGTTGTTCATTATATTCCGTGAAACCTCCATCCCACCCCAGGAATTTGCCTCATTATTTTTTTATAAAACTAATAGCACATAAATATGAAATCCAGTTATTTGCACTGGCAGCTATCGTGCATGGTGAGATGCGTTATTATTAATAGCATATATAGTAACGCGATTGCATGGGATCAATGCTATCCAGTTCTTCAACACAAATCTGCCAAAATATAAGCACATGAGGTAGTGCAGTGGAAAGTATTTGAATACTCTCCAATGTTGTCATAATAACATGTAGTTAAGATGTAATGACATCATCTCGACATTGTAGCAAAACTTACTCTACATTTTTGTCCGTTGGTCAGATAGGCGAGACGCTCCCACCAAGGAAGTTCCATTTATTCTAGAAGAGCGTATACTAATAACTGATCCAGCTGTTTTTCACCTGGGAATGACAAAATCATGGTGTGGTGATTTATTACAACTAGCGTGGTAATTATTATATTAAAAAACAAGAGTTCGGGTGGATAGTAGACCATTCATCGACACAAATCAGACAAACTATAGCAAATGAGGTATCCATTAAAAAGTATATCTGACTGCACTATCCAACATTTGTTATTCAGGTTTTGTTACCTGGAAAATCTTGCTCTGATGCATGCAATTTTGGTGGTTTGAGTTTCAACCTCATTTTGTGGTGGAGGATAATAATTTAACCTTGTTGTTTCAGGAAATGCAAAGCCGGGGGTACAATATACGACGCACTGGATATGGAACAGCTGTATAATATGAGTGATCTCCGTGGAATTACTAATGTAAGAGGAGCCATGTTTTATTTGGGCGTTCCTTGTAAGATGACAGATTTATTTAAAAAAAATTATATATATATATATATATATATATATACATACATACATACATTCATATATATATATATATATATATAAATATATATATGAATGTATGTATGTATGTATGTATGTATATATATATATATATATATATATATATATATATATATATATATATATATATATGTATATATATATATATATATATATATATATGAATGTATGTATGTATGTATGTATGTATGTATGTATATATATATATATATGTATAAATATATATAGAGAGAGATGCGTATACACTGTATGTGTGAGCGCGTTCTCGTGTGTATGCGTGCGTGTGTGGCATGTATGTGTTTGTGTGCGTATGCACACGTACATGTCCGGCTGCGGTGTCTAGTAATACTTCCGTGGAGACACCGCTAAGGCTTTTCTCATTTTCCCAACAGTCCTTTGATCTTTCGGACATCGAAAATATTGACCTAGTCAATGTTAGTGTCTCTCTTATCGACGGTGGCAACAAGAGACAACTATGGGCTTTCGGCGCCGTAGCGGCGACAGATTTCGCGCCATTCAAAGTCGAAGTGAGTACCTACACATTGAAAATACCCAATCATTTCGATTATTTTGCTCCTTGAGTTTCAGACTAATTTCACGAAAAGCAAAGCTATGAAGAATTCACTAGTATATTCTAGCTAGTTTGTTTGCGTATAATGTGTTACCGCGTTTTGTTGAGATTAATAGACAAACTACGGACTATTTCGTTCCGGGTTTCGACTCGAAACTTTCCAAACTTACTTACATTTGGACATGAACCTTTTGGTGGAATTGGTTTGGATAGTCACGTGATCGTGAGGTTGTACGAGATGCGGCCATGTTTGTTTACAATGATGACACATTCATGTCTGAAAATAAATAAGGTCACAAAGTGACGAGATTAAAAAAAATAAAAAAAACGATTTCGTCATCATGAACTTAACGCACACTAAACTACGTGGATAGATAGCACATATTATTATATAAAAAAGTATTGTTCTACAAATGATTGAAATATCCATTATTGGAAATGATCACAATAATAACAAACAATAGCTATGCGCTCTCTGGGAAAAACGAACTGATTGTTCCTAAAATACATCATCAGTTACCCTATACCAACCGAAAGACTCGACTGCCAGAGTGAGTCAGGCGTTGTACCGTTGGGAATTTCATGACAACAACTCTCGTACCCGACAAGCTAAGCCACTTCCAGGACGGGCCTCCCGCGTCAGTCTTCTGATGCTCACAGTATTGTTACAATCAGAATCAAAGTCCAAAGCTTCTGATAAAGTAGACGAAATACGTAATCGCGTAGTCGAGAAAAACCGGTTTGTCAGCTAACTTGGAAGTTACAGACACGCGCTTTATGGTGCCTATCATTGTCAAATCGGATGCGAGTGTCATATGTACGATATGTGAAAATATTTCATTCGGGAATAGTGGTGGATTGCTCAATAGATCATCATCATCATCATCACCATCATCATCACCATCATCATCATCATCAGCAGCAGCAGCAGCAGCAGCAGCAGCATCATCATCATCATCATCATCATCATCATCATCATCATCACCATCACCATCACCATCATCATCATCATCATCCCCGTGTACTGTTTCGCTGCGAGTAATTTCAATAATTTCGTGACTTGTTCTAGTCCTGTCATCGTCACTATCATCTAAGACCGGTAAATCGTCGATCTTTGATTTATCGTAAACTGGTCTATCTTCAATATGTTTGAAGCCACCAACTTTTGCCGCCTAACCGAAGCGGTAAGGCGGCCGAAGCTTCCTAAGTGCAAAAACTAAAAAAAACGAGTGGCATTGTAGTCATATTTCGTTTTCCGTTCTGTTTTATCATTATTTTGTTTTTCTAACACGTATTAAAAATACTTTGAATAGTAGATTGTATTCGTTTTCCTTTTTCTTACTTCAAATATGAAAACAAAAACGAACATTGCTTGCTTTTTTCCTTTTTCGTTCGCAAATTTCAAAACAAAAAAGGAAAAGACGGTATACACACGGACCTAGATTCCGCATTTACACGACATAGCGGTGACACGCGACCACACCTTGAAAATTTGCCCAAGTCCGGTCCGCACCTAACAGACAGAGACAAGACACAGTCTCTAGTTCATGCCCGATCCGACCGAGAAGCTTAATTTTAAGGCCCTGTCCCGGCCTGAGTATAATGTGATTAAAAAGTAGTCATCAATATGACAGGCGAAATGGACGAAATGGACTAAGTCAAAGATATCCAAGAAATCCACAAAATCCATGAAATCCACGAAATCGACTAAGTCCATATGACATGATGAAGACTGGCTTTAGAGAGACACCTTCCATTGCCCAGTGTTAATGGGTTATGATTTTTATACATGTGGAGTATGTAGCATTTATCTGGATTAAAAGACATTTGCCATTTTGGGGCCCAGAGTGACATATTGTGTAAGTCTGTCTGTAGGGCTAGTGTATCAGCAGCACTTTCTATTGTCCTCAACAGTAAGCAGTCATCAGCAAAGAGTTTTACGTGGGAAGTTATATCTTCATTAATTCATTTATGTACAGTAGAAACATAAGGGGGCAAGTACAGTACCCTGTGGTACACCTGAGGACATTTGTATTTTCTGTGAAGAATCACCATCTATCATTACGCTTTGTGTCATATTTGTTGGCCAGGCGTTGATCCATTTCCAGGTATTTCCCTGTATGTCATGATGTTTCCGTTTGTGAAGAAGTCTTTGATGAGGGACCGTGTCAAAGGCTTTGGAAAAGTCCAGGATGAGATCATCTGTCTGTTTATTGTTGTCTAGAGAATTAGCTAGAGAGTCAGTGCTTTCTCGGAAACCGTGCTGAGCGTTGATAAGGATGTTGTTTTTGTCTAGGTGATCCATGATGGAGTAGCATAGGACGTGTTCCATTATTTTACAACACACTTATGTCAAAGATATGGGTCTATAGTTACTGGGTAGGCTTCTGTCCCCTTTTTTAAATATTGCACATATGTCTGTTGATTGCCAATCTCTTTTGTGGAAGGAGAGATTGATTATGAACTGGAGAAATGGTGCTATTTTGTTAGAATACTCCTTGAGAATTCTGACAGGGATTTTGTCTGGACCAGGAGCTTTATTTATTCGAAGGTTGTCTAGGAGGTTCTTGATCCCTTTACATGAGAAGTTAATATCTGGCATAAAGGTAAGTTAAAAGGTAAATTATTATACAGCGCAGTATCCAGTCCTCAGGACTGCTCAAAGCGCGTTACAGTTTACTCCCTGGCTGACCTGATCAATCGAACACCATCTCTGGGAAGCATAGATATACAGGGGCATTCTCCCTTTGAGGACGTGTTGCCATGATCTTCTTTAGTAAAGACGGATTTTAATTGGTGGCTTAGAGCCTCTGCTTTCCCTAAACACACTTTTGCGGGCAGCATAGCCTACCTTCAACATAGTTAATATAGTGTTAACACTATATTATTTAATAAGTGAAAAACTATGAACAGATTACCTCATTTTAACGAAAACCAAACCATTATCCCGTGTTACATGGTGTGCCATTTTAACATTGTTGGTCATAAAGTTTTGAGAAAATAGATCGCAACATAACACATTTAGAAGTATATACTTTGCTGATATAAAGCGACAGATTAGTGGCGCTTTACAACATTATTAAATATGGTCAATAAATGCTGATTAAGTGAATTAGTATATTACAATACAAATAATAATACACTAGTTGGCAGTGTAATTTATAAATAGTATGCGTTTTGTAACTACTCTATTTGCTTAAATATAGAGTAGTGTGTACATCTACTATTTATATATAATGCAATATTGATTTTGTAAAAGCTGATTAGTTGTAGCAATTAATATCTACTCATCAACGTTTGTCTTTTATATTAGGCATTAAGCTTTGACAATGCTTCAATACTTTAACATATTTTGCATTACATTATTTTTGTTTATGTTAGTGTAACATTAGGTCGTTTGTGAATACCATGGCTGATATTGTGAAACATCCCTCACGTAGGGGAACGCCGTGCAAAACGGGCCTCCTGCCCAAAACGGGCCCCAAGCCGTTTGGCGGTATTGTACTGCATACAGCTAAATTTGTGGTGGCACTGTAAGTAACTCATACATGGGCCCTAGCAAACATTGGTCGGAAATAAGAAACGTACATTCAAAGAGGTGATCTCAAAAAGGTTGTTTTTCACACTTTTGTTAACATGTTAGCACTATTTTTAAAATATCATATTTTCGTTGTATTCAACAACGGAAACTGTGGTATGCATACGCCAAACGTATATGCTCTGATATATATGTATTAGATTTTTAAAACATGGAGAGTTCGTATTCAAATTCATAATCAACCCGAGGCCGTGAAGTGCGCCAAAACGTGCCCCCTAAGTGGTCCGCTATGCTAACAGGGGTTCGCTATCGTCGAAATGCTGTTGGTACACACACCTGCATTTGTAAGGTTTGATGGAGTTATAGTGTTTTATATGGGGTATTACATATTATCCAGTTATGCAATAATAATAATATGTTTTTTTTATCAAAACACTAATATTACTAATATATTTATATGTAACGTCAATATGAGCTGTAAGAATACATACTATATTATTATATTATCAAGTAATGTAATATATAAGTATATTGTCATGTTGCATATATCACCAAACCACGATGATAAACCCCGTAGCGGGTGTCTCACCTTTACTGGAAAGAGATCAACCAACAAAGTGAAACTCGAGTAACTGGAAAAAGACATGCATCACCACGCACAATCCAACAAAACGTCAACTTCGATTGAGAAAAAAATCTGACAAACATCCTACAACGCTGAAGGAGCTTCAAACCAACATGAGTGGAACTATACGGGGAAGGAAGAGCTCGTTCGCCATGTCACTGCGCAGCTTCGACAGCAAGCGAGACAACTGAGTGCAGAAACAATGATGCACCAACTGTTTTCGGACATTAAGGAGCACACCATGACAGGGTCCGAATATATGCACAATGTGTTTGCGAAATGTATGATGATGGCTCAGTAATACAAGTGGATGTGCAAGGGGCCCATTTGGGGCGCACTTTTTTAACGTGTCAAAATCGGGTGGTGTTCTTAAACATCCCGTAGATACAGTAATTTTAATAGAAATACGCTAAATTTTTACATAAACGTAGTCAGATAAGTGAAGAAGATGATCTCGTAGAGGACCATTGATTGAAAATCTCACTTAAGGGGCCCGCTTTGCACGCCGTTCCCCTACATGAACGTGATGTTATTCAACGTTGATTTTATACCGCTTATATTAATACGCACGGTCGAACAGACCTTAGCATTGTGGGTAATTACTTGGCACTAGCACGCACAGGAGAGTAAAACAAGTATGCATTTTGTCTAGTACCTCAAAAGCATCTCGTTGTCGCTTCCACCCTTTTGCCATTTTATAGCATCGGTGACAGTTACACCGAAGACATGAGACACGAATTTTATAACACCGCTCATGTAGCCTTCATTTATGTTGCACTAACTTGATGGTCATACATTGTACCATGTAGCTGGCAAAAGCCACAGTGAAGACGAACCTGCGATATGTCGTCACCGCCCTCCGACAAACGGTCACCGATGGTCATACTACAGGCGCAGCTGCAGTGAGTGCTGTGTGTGTGTGTGTGTGTGTGTGTGTGTGTGTGTGTGTGTGTGTGTGTGTGTGTGTGTGTGTGTGTGTGTGTGTGTGTGTGTGTGTGTGTGTGTGTGTGTGTGTGTGTGTGTGTGTGTGTGTGTGTGTGTGTGTGTGTGTGTGTGTGTGTGTGTGTGTGTGTGTGTGTGTGTGTGTGTGTGTGTGTGTGTGTGTGTGTGTGTGAGGCATGAGAAAAATATGTTTCCCAACAATTCTTACATTACATACATTAAGTATCCTCCGTTGTCTCGAAAGAAATATCCATTAACTGTGCCCTATATTTTGGGGAGGGGAGACGTTCATCACATCAATACGCTACGACCGTTGAGAGAGAGAGAGAGAGAGAGAGAGAGAGAGAGAGAGAGTGTGTGTGTGTGTGTGTGTGTGTGTGTGTGTGTGTGTGTGTGTGTGTGTGTGTGTGTGTGTGTGTGTGTGTGTGTGTGTGTGTGTGTGTGTGTGTGTGTGTGTGTGTGTGTGTGTGTGTGTGTGTGTGTGTGTGTGTGTGTGTGTGTGTGTGTGTGTGTGTGTGTGTGTGTGTGGTGTATGTATGCATGCATATGCATTCATGCAAGCATGCTTGTTTGTTTGTTTGTTTGTTTGTTCGTGTATCTGGATGTTTATGAGCACTGATCTGCTGGAATTGCATCCAATGCAGACTGACCTAACACAGGCGGCCAGTCAATTGGATGCTATACATACAAATACAGTGACTCCCATCGATAGATTAAAAGTAAGTTCTACTATCTACATAAGCGTTTCACTTGCTGCATTTGCTTAACATTGACATGCGCAAATATTGTGACACATTATCAAGGTTAACGCTTCGGTAAAAAACTCGTGTATAGTAAGTTTAGTCGTAAACACCGGCGGTCATGATTCATGTTTGAGTATTATGTTACATATAATCAACAATCGATGGTTAGATTGGATGCAGGTAAACTAGCGAAGAGAGCGTTGGAGGAAAAACAATAAGGATGCAGGAAGGGGGAAGATCACAACTGTGATGGGAGGTAATGCGTGAAGAAGGATAAGAGAAGATCGGAGGAAGACGAAAATGGAGAGCAGGAGAATGACCATAAGAAATAATGTACCGAAAAAGTGTTACAATAATATTGTGCTTACCCTTCACCCATGTACAACGGAGAGCAAGAAAGAAGAACACCCATACAATCTATAAAGTATAAAAGATGTAGTCGTTGTTCTTCTGGTTTGTGAGTAGTGGTCAATTGGTCAAGTAACGTAATTATCGGTACTGAGTTAACACAATGCTTCTGGCTTAAGTGTGCATTTGTTTGCAGGAACAAATGCTTACCACAGCCGCCAAATTAAGCAATGAGACCACGATTATGCCGGTTAGTTGACACATTGCTTTTGATTCCCTTTTACCTTTACCTGCGAGTATTCTGTTACCATAACATATGTTATTGTATTCGTCATTGTCAAATAATAATATATTATTCTAGATAATTACTAATTATTATTCTAGATGATTATCCACTTTTACAGTATTCCGTATTTGAATGACACTCCCGGTATTTAATTACCAATGATAATTTATATTTCAAACAAATTCATATGTGTGATTCAATTTCTCAAGTTCGGCTATGCAAAAAATGTTTACTATGTATTGTGTTGTCTAGATAAAGTTATTGTCAATACTGATTATTATCATTATTATTATTATTCCCGTAGCAACGTAGTAAAGTACTGCTTCAAAGATAAACTATCTTGATTGTTAATAATAGTCACAATAACCATGACAACATAATTATACATTTTTCTCATATTTACATGCAGGTTTCCGTTAACGAGACAATAAATGCAGTCATCATGACAGAAACCCTCTTACACCAGAATGGCTCCAGACTGATCAGCACAGTACGTATATGTATACTGTATCTGTATTGTTCTTTTTACAATACATGCTGTACAATATTGGAACAATCTCCAAAATATATGTATGTACACACACAAACTCTCACACACGTATGATTCGTATTATTGTCTTCACTACTTGCTATACAACATAGAAGAACTCTCCGAAATATATGATTGTCTGTCTGTCTGTCTACCTAACTGCTTGTCTATTTATCTGTCTGTCTATCTGTTTGTCTGTCTGTCTATTTATATATCTATCTATATATCTATATATATATATATCTATCTATCTATCTGTCTATCTATATATGTATATACATATAGATGCGAGTATTCTTCAGGTAAGCTTTATCGTTATCGGTTTATTACATTTCAAAAAGTGTTTATTTATATAAAATAACTCTTTTTTGCAGGGCATCAAACGGCATGTGGCGCGATTAACGGGCATCGCTAATTCGTTCGTAGACCACTCGGTGAACAGAGTAAGCGTTCTTTATGTAATATTGTTTTATTTATAGTAAATATTAATGTTCGACGTGTCTATAAGCTAACGCACATATGCTTACCATTGAGCAAAACTGTGGAATTTATCCTGGAACATATTAAAATTGACAATTTTGAAAACGTGGTTTAAAAGCTTTTCAAGAAATATGTAAATAATTATTGTGAAATCTTCACGCTGATAGGCCCGTGTAAATGTTGATATTAATATGTGTCATAATTATGTTTACGAATTGTAATGTGTTTTTTAATACAATGTATTGTTTTGAATTGTATATTTGATCTAAATATCATAGATATGCGTGAAAGATTGTATTTTAATATGTCGACTCAATGACCATCACGCATAAACGTGACATAGTCTTTACTACTATTACCACTACTAATACTAATATATGTTGGTTAGTTACTGGTTAGTAGTGGACAACGTGACCATTGTTTAAATTGATTAGTTATGGCTTCGTCAAGATTGTTACGGCATATATCCTTTGGGGAACTCCCGAACGGAATTACATTCTGATAGTTTTATGAGAGTCTGAATACCAATCTCATTAACCTAGATCTTTCTTTTAGGTTTAGTTGTGTATCCGCTCTTATGCACTTTATTTGAGTATCTTATCTGTAGTATATATGCATCATAATGCAGAGTCCTTATCCTTAGAGATATGTGGTGTGTCAATTAGTTTTGTTTGATTTGATTTCCTTTTCTTGTTTTATGTTGAATCACTTCCAGATAAAACATGATGTTGGACGATGTGAAGTTGTGTGGAAGGCCTATCAGTCAATCGGCGACAAAGCAATTACAATGGGTCTAATCAATCCTTACGTAAGTGGACGTAATTAATTCTGCACTTAGTTGTACAGGTATTATGAGTACAGATAAACAAAAAATGTCTGGTTGTAGCAGTGAAAGCCGTCTTCGTCGGCGTTGTAGTGGCGATGGCATAATGCACTCAGAATTGGTTTCCTTATCTTTGCTACTACGAAGTGTGTGCGAACTTAATACACCGATATCTTATATAAGAGTAACTGACTTTGCGATTCGTGTATGCTCATGTTGGTGATATAAATACATGTGGCCATACATTACCGACATAATGAACAATAATCAAACTGGGAGACAACAGCGCCCACCGATGATTTATACAGCAGTTCTTAACTTGACGACTTTCGCCTAGCACACGAGTACGAGAATGCTTAATCCCTTGGTTTCGTTGCGCCACTGAGCTCGGATTGTCTGTCGATATTAGCATTGAAGAAGTAGTTTATTTATTTTATTAGTTATATCATCCAAATGATCACCATTTATAAACAGACTAGTGTCATCAGCAAATAATATGGAAAAAAAGAATATCTGAGACATTAGTGATTTTTTTCGAAAACGAATCTGATATTTATACAAAATGTTATGCTTATTAATAAAATTTGACAATCTGTTATACATTAGTCTTTCCAATATTTTAGAAAAAGTAGGTAATATTGAAATTGGCCGGTAGTTAATCAATAAGTTTTTTCTTTGGCTTTGTAAATATATATTACCTTTGCTATTTTTAATTCATCTGGGAATATTCCAGTATTTATAGATAAGTTATATAAGTATGTAAATGTTTTAATAAAACTATTATATATTTGTTTTTTTACTTTAGAGGAAATGTCATCCCATCCAGGAGACGATGCTTTGAGAGAGTTTAATGTTACTGATACCTCATTTTCAGTTACCGGTTCAAGATATATTGTTTTCATATTCCTGTTTGTTATGTATGACATAGGATCTGTTTGGTTCTGTGGTATGTTTTTTGCTAGGTTAGAACCAACATTTATATAGAAATTATTAAAACTTTCACTTATATGTGTTTTTGTCTGATGTTTCAACTTTGTTAATAATGAATTTTGTCTGTGTTATGGTTTTATGTTTCTTATTTATTATTTCTTTTAATAGGGACCAAGACTTTTTAAGGTTATGTTTATTTTCTTCAAAGGGAGTTGCATAATGTTCACGTTAAAATTTCCGTAGTAAGCCATTCAATTTACTTTTGTAAACTTTATATTTAGTTTCATTATATATTGTATTTTGTCTTATATATTTAATATATAGTCTATTCTTCTCTTTTATTTAGTTTTTAAACCAGTAGTTAGCCATGGTTTCTTATTCTTGTAATTAAGCTTGACTGTTTTTAGCGATGGCATTGAGAAAATCATAGTCATTTTCAAAGTGATTAAATGGCAGAATAGTGTTGTGATGTGCTTTTGTACATAATTCCAAAATGATTTAGATGCATTATGGTCTGCCCATTTGAGCTTGTGATTAGGACCACATATCCAGCTGAAAAAGGCATCAATGTACGATACGTTGGCGGTTACCTATCTCCAACAATCGACACCGAATGCGGAGCGCGTTGGGGATAGGGAAGGGAATCGAGATCGGTATGCTTGCAGACACTCTCTAGTACTGTCTGGACCTAAATGTATTCTAGTCTACATAAATTATTTAGAAACGACTGTTCCATTATATAAATATATAGATGACAGTACATGGTTCGAAGTATGCGATAGAAAGGGTGCATATGTTATACAAGAATCGGTTGACGATGTTGCTAGGTGGACAGAACAGACTGATATGAAAATGAATTCAGGAAAATCAAAAGAGATGATCATCTGTTTTGCACAAGACCGCAATTTTCAAAACACTACCCCGAATATAAAGATCAATGGAAAAGATGTAAATCAAGTAGACCATGCCAAACTTCTAGGTGTTACAATTTCACAGGAACTGACATGGAATAAGCATGTGGAAAATATTGTGAAGAAGGCAGTTAAAGCGAGTAGGAATTAGCCAGAATGATCTGGTCACTATATATGTCAGTGTTGTGAGACCTGTTTTAGAATATGCATGCCCTGTATGGCACACTAACTTGCCACAGTATTTATCTGACAGTATTTTAATGATACAAAAAATAGCATTAAAGTGTATTTTTCCTGCAATAAGTTACGCTGAGATACTCAGGTATGTTAAATTGGAGACACCGAAAGCAAGACGGGACTGCCTTTCTCAAAAATATTTCAATTATATTAAAGTTAGTACACACAGGTTAAACTATCTGCTGCCTGACAAAAGGCATTACCAAATACGACATCAGACAGCGTAATCTGTATCCTTTGCAAATAACCCGAACAAACAGATACCGTAACTCTTTTATACCATGGGGATTACATAATTGCCAATAACGAATGAAGGGCAAAAGGATGGTATTTATACTGTATGACATTTCAGTGTATTAATACTGTATGACGTTTCAATGTATTAGTTGTATTTTATTGTATACTGTGAATCCAACTCAGTTGAGTTGCTAATAAACTTGTGTTATTCTTACTCTATGTTATCACAGGTTAACCGTTTGAAAGCATGGGTCGCCAATTATGTTCCGCAACCGTAATTCTGGCGCCGCCAAAACTGTTTAGAACCACTGGATTTTAGAATGTGTGCTAACAGTATCTATGTCGTACGGGGTACGTGCTCCAATGATGTTGAGACATTAGATCACACATTCCTTTTTTTGCAGAATGGTTTTTGGTTTGGTATCGGCTGGTGTATGTTCTTCATGCTATTGAGTCTTCATCTCGACGTGAAATTAATCGGTTTCTACCGAGCGTGTAGCAGGGCAAAAAAGTAAGTATGACAGCGGAAAGCACACGTCCATCGAAGTCCGTTTTCAAATAGTCTATAATCCGTATTCCTATTCAATTTATTTCGATGTAGTTTAACAGACGATGCATTCGTGAAAATACAACAATGAATAACATTTACAGTTTTATGTATGTATGTATGTATGTATGTATGTATGTATATATATATATATATATACATATATATATATACATATATATATATATAATTTATATATATGTATAATCGTATATATATTATATATACATGTATGTATGTATATTATATATATTATATATATATTATATATATATTATATATATATATATATATATGTATATGTATATATATATATATAATTATATATACATATATATTAATACGTTAATCTCTGGGAAAGTGTGGTCATACCGCCTTCCGGGTGCCTCGGTCCATCATTCGCTGTCTTGGACCATTTGTTTCTTATTAGCATATATATATATATATATATATATATATATATATCTACCTGTCGAAGAAATATGGAAAGAGTGAACGAAGTGAATGGCGAGCGGTGACTATGACGGCGTGTGGCAATTTGAGTTGTTCCCAAATAGCCTCTTTAAGCGTAAATGGGACTGTTTTTAGCAAGTGATCATACTTATTATTGTGAAACTCACATAGGTCCTAATTTCTGTTGAATATCGACAGTTGTTTTTATTCTAAAAGATTACTTGAAGTGAAATAGTAATGTGTCACCATTTGTGTAGGAAGAAGGCACCGAGAGCAAAGTACCCGGATCAGTCGGACGATTTTGCTTCAATAGAATATAAGCACCACGCACGCCCCTCACAGCCATCTCCACCTCCACGAACAAAGTACATGCTTTACAACATTCGACCGCCACAGTATCCACAACCACAGGATCCACGGCTACAAGATCAACGGCCAAAGGATCCACGGCCACAAGATCAACGGCCACAGGATTCACGGCCACAAGATCCACGGCCAAAAGATCAACGGCCACAGGATCCACGGTCACAAGATCAACGGCCACAGGATCCACGGAGACAGGATTCACGACCACAAGATCAAAGGCCACAGGGTCCACGGCCACAAGATCAACGGCCACCGTATACGCGTTCACAAGATCAACGGCCACAGTATCCACGGTCAGAAGAACACCGACCACAGTATCCACTGCCACAAGATCCACGGCCACAAGATCAACGTCCACAGGTTCCACCTCTAGTACCAAGGTACCAAGATCCACACCCGCAGTATCCACAGTCTCAGGAACCACGGCCACAGGAACCACAGCCACAGGAACCGCGGCCACAGGATCCACGGCCACAAGATCCACGGCCACAATATCCTCGGCCACAGGAACCGCGGCCACAATACCCACGGCCACAGGAACCACGGCCACAAGATCAACAGCCACATGATCCAAGGCCACAAGATCAACGGCCACAATATCCTCGGCCACAGGATTCAAGGCCAGAGTACCCACCATCATATATTCCACTGACGTCACTGAGAACAGCTCCTCTGTCGCGGGAGTCAATATTAGCGGCACCATGGTCCCCGGCACCACGGCTAGCGCATACGGCACCACTAGCACAGACTTTATGGCCACCGGAATCATCGCCAGCGGCATCTCTGTTACCGGTGTCAAAGTCAGCCGATGAGGCTCTACTACAGGACCCAGGGTCACCGGAGCAGTGGCATACAACGTCCATTTGGGACACTATATCCGGTCGACGAGCCATGGTCAAAAGTGGAGTGTACACACCAGTCCTGGGACGCTCCGAGATGCGGTACGGGTACCCTCAATGTCAATTCTCGTAGTCGGTCACAGTTCGTTCAAACTGCGTGTGTGTGTGTGTGTGTGTGTGTGTGTGTGTGTGTTTGTTTGTGTGTGTGTGTGTGTGTGTGTGTGTGTGTGTGTGTGTGTGTGTGTGTGTGTGTGTGTGTGTGTGTGTGTGTGTGTGTGTGTGTGTGTGTGTGTGTGTGTGTGTGTGTGTGTGTGTGTGTGTGTGTGTGTGTGTGTGTGTGTGTGTGTGTGTGTGTGTGTGTGTGTGTGTGTGTGTGTCCGGGCATGCGTGCGTGCGTGCGTGCGTGCGTGCGTCCGTATGTTTCTGTACTTGCAGATGTGCGTGCGTGCTTGCGAGTACGTGAGATCATATCATATTACCCTACCTTTATAAACTTGCATATCCACGTTATCTTCATGGCCTACCGAACGATCTGTTGACGACTTTAATACGGTTTATCAATTCTGAGATATTATTTTGTATTGATACGCCTCTAAACTTGTTTCTTATAATTATTGTCCTTTGCAAGTAGGGTGTCATCGATCACGTCGGTTACATCCAACATCTCACTACATTGGACACCGAGCTGCGGACAAGACCTGGACATCCTTCCCGACCAAGGAACGCCGCCGCTTCCCGCGAACGTCTTCCGCTCGGCGTCAACGGTGGATGAAGGACCGGACGGTGCCCACCTCGGACAGGAATACTCGCAAACTTCGTCGGCCGGGGGCGACAAGCCTACCCGGGACAGAACAATGCAACAACCGCGGAGGAAGCGACACAAGTGTTGCTTACAGTGACGCGTGGGGAGGAAAATGATTTCTTGTTTTTTATGTATATGTTGTGTGTCAAATTTCTGCAGAAAGATCACACCTCACATTAGATGGCATGCGGACGTTTCCTGTATATCTTTTAGTTTTAAAACCTGTTTTTGTATTTTCAGTTACTTAAAAGCAAGGCTGTATTTTCCTTACTTTGTAAAACGATATTTTTATGCTGGAACCAATGTTGTAAATAACATTTTTTATACTAACGTTCAACGAAATTGCGTTATATAAGCCCGGAACAGTTTTTGTATGAAAGTTGCGCACGCGAAATGTTCAAGTTGTAAACATAACATTCAAATTATAAGCACATTTATTGGCAAAACAGCGGAAGCCAGTAGATACAACATCAGGCATACTTCTCATCGCAGTGTCATCTCTTCGGAAGGTTCAGTACCGGAAGTACGGCCATATTAAATCCGCCGACGTATCGCAAACAACGACAGAGCGCCGTGAAGTCATGTGCTTTCTCGTACGGCGACAGAAACGCCTCGTAGCGATCGACATGATGCCAGACTGGTAACTGAAGCAATACTCCTTGACTCCCGAAGCGTCCCGCCACGTTCGTTTTTTTAGAAAGACACCTTATTTATTATGCACGCACCATTTTTACATTCGTTGCATATAAGATGTATTGATTTGTAATTCACAGGTAGAATAAAAGTATATATAATTAATAATAAACACAAATAACTCCAACTGTTCATGTACTTCTAATACGTGTTGTTGTTGGACGTGCGGGTGCGGGGAGGGGGCGGTAGGTCAGCGGGCGGGTGGGGGCAGTAGATAAGCGGGCGGGGCGTTAGATCTGAGGGTAATCGCGCTGGACTGCACATGTCGATCAATCTAAGGCATGTGTGTGTCATCTAGTCCTACTACTTGACTTAAGCACATCGAACACGTCAGGGCAACGGAGATCTGCAAGAGTTGTTGCCCAGGATTCAACACCATACAGAAGAACGGAAATTATATGTGCACGTGACATATTTATTTTGGTTTTGATGCTTACGCATCGTTTGCGAAAAAAGAGGGTTCGATAGGTGGCACACGGCACCGGCAGCGTTGGAGATGCGGGATGTAATGTCATTGGCTGATGGTCCATTGTTTGTTATAACAGATCCTAAATAGGTGAAAAAATCCACAAACTTAACATGTTCGGCGCGCTTCTTTGTGTACGTATTGTGTGTGCGTGCATGCGTGAGAGAGCGTGCGTGCTGGCGTAACTGCGAACATGAAATGTAAATAATTATTATAAACCGTTTTTGCTATGGCGTTTTTCGTAGCAGCTACGACGACCGACTAGCAGATTTGCGAGGTTGTGCTTGCTGCCTCGTCACACACACTACGACATTACAAAGACATCAAACGACGGCATTACACGGTCATATTTATTCAGTGTGACCTCCAAAGAAGCAAAGCCAGGCCATAACATACAGATTAAATAAGCACAGTTCAGTTGACTAATTCGTAGTAGACACAAGGATGAAGCTACTTTCACTTCGCGACGTTTCACGAACCGCGTTCACCGCGCCACTAGAACGTAACATAGTGGATCGCAACTGGATGTCAACAGTTACAAAACCAAATAGATAAATGTATTGATAGGTAAACGTTTACTTTATGCACATAAATGAAGGTGTGTGTGTGTGCTTGTCAGAGTACGTACGTACTACGTTGTGTGTGTACGAGTGTGTGTCCACGATGCTATCTTCCAACAACACTGGAGTCATGTCTTATTAATCCAGGAACATAGCAAGCTGTAGGGTAGGGGTAATGTCTTCACAATTGTATTCTTAGCAGGGGTAATGTATAATAAACTAACAAATTACTGAAGGCATTTTGACCGGTTATTAGACAATTGTCGAAAACATCCAAACCACCTTACGGATTTAAAATAAAATTAACGTTTAGTAAAAAAACTGATAAATACATTTGGTGATAATACACTACCAAAACCACGTTTTCAATCGTCTTCAGAACATCGATGAAGACAACGCATACACATTTCACGACTAATGCCGTCATCTGCCGGACTCTTGCGCAAACGAAAACAATTGATGCTGCCATCTGCTGGAGTATAAATTATACGCTCAAACGAAACATTACCGTATCGCACTTGCTAGAAGTGCTCCCTTTGAAACAATGAGACATTCTACGTGGGAACCATTTAATGTAAGTGAAATCAGCATTAATGGTTCATTCAATGCTAAGAAACGTAATTTAAATATTCCCAAGACTATTACAAACCTAGGACACCATTTATCTCTCCTTTTCACAACATAATAAATATGAAACAGCACAATAAACATGGTTCCTTGCACATATTCTTGCCCAACCAGCCTTGGTATGCCATCTGCATAGCTCGTTAATTCCTATTCCCTGGAAAAGCAAAAAACTGGCACATTGATAAATCACTTTGTAGTGAGTCGGTGAAGTTGCAGCTGATTGTTGCAATGCTCAATATTCATCGAAATGACGTGACCAATTTATCATGTTGAAAGTTTTGATACAACACAAAGTTGAATTAAATAGTAACTTGCTGCAAAAAAAGTGTTTTATCCCCTTCCTCTGGCGTTTGCATATAAACACAAATGAAGTATGTCGACTGGCTTCAACTCACTATTACATATTAAAATAACTTTATTAAGGTAATCATAATGCAGTGGGTGCACCACAAGCTCAACAGGCCCGTACTCATAAATTGTTGTGGCAACCTGCAAACGAATGATAGGTGACAGCGATCCTGCTTGAACATAAATTATTATTAGTCACACCCAGCAATTCCCAGCTCTCTGTCGAAGCAAGTCGAGCAACATGTTACGACACATTGTGACACAAACGATAAGTCTCTTGTCTCACTGAGTCATTAATACTGAGCTACGTCGATTAACTAAAAATGTGTAACACAGGTAAAAACAGGACAGTTTCTAGGCAGCACATAAACAGACTCATTACAATAAGTATTATGCAACATTCATCAGTTTCTGTGGTATGCACGCGCACGTGTGTACACACGTGCATGTGTGCACACATATCTATACACAGGCTCAAACAATAATGACCAGATGAAAATAGCCTGTCCTTGCGAGACTTGAAAGAAAAGCTATGTATACAAAAAAAATAAATACAGTGAAAATACACGTGTAAGGTAAGGGATAGTTGCATAAGTCTGCAAAGTCCTAAAATACGTTACCAGGTATATATTACGTGGAGGTGGTTGTCACCATGTGTCGTGGGGCTAAGGCTAAAGCGGTACGATCTAGAGAATTAAACATGGTAATGCCAACTGATGTTAATAGCCATTTTGGATCATAAAACGTTCAATGTCACATCTTAGTGAGGGGTGGTATGAACCAATGCTAAACATATAACTTTTTTTGGAATTTGTAAACTTGCGAGACGATCCCTACAGTACCAAAACACAAGCACTCTTTATGCTGACGATGGCACAGACACTCTTATCAAAACCTGGTGGACAACGCAGACGGTTTTCAAGGCATGCTATACCATAAGCTTGGCAAGTACATCGCAACGTGACCACTTGACAACTCTGGTAACAGAGTAAACACTGCAATGTAAACCCTAGAAATACATCCCACACACACCTGTACCTTATTACAAATCATAAAACCATACTATCAAAGATTCCTCTAAATGAGGGCATCTTGCCTGGCCACAATATGTTCTTCACACTTGACAAAGTTCACAACAAGTTTTATATTAACACCCAGTCAGCTGCCGAACCTTTAGTAAATCGCTTTTTCGACAGCTGTTAAAATAGTAGTGTTCTCAGCAACACAGCGGAGTAGTAAACAGTGATGTATTGACACGGCATAGTGGCTTGATGAAGCCCTGACGAATGACTGTCAATACGGTGCACACACTGGCTGTACAACGGCTGTACAAAGCTTACAAACATGACACAAACACATGACATAAACACATACACACCTTGCACACAAACATAGCAGAAAGAAACACGACTGATCGCATGCAGAACATCTTTCATGAAAAGCAAACAATCACCCCATGGTTCAAGCCACATTCAACCCATGGTTCAAGCTACAATCACGCCATGGTTCTTGTCACAAACACGCCATGGTTCTAGGCACAATCATACCATGGTTCTTGCCACCACACCACGGTTCTTGCCACAATGACACCACGGTTCTTATCACAATCAAACCACGGTTCTTGCCATAATCACTCCACGGTTCGTGCCACAATCATCCCATGGTTCTTGCCACAATCACCCATGGTTCTAATCACAATCACCCCATGATGCTAACCACAATCACTCCATGGATCTAACCACAATCACCCCATGGTTCTAGCCACAATCATCCCATGGTTTTTGCCACAATGACCCCATGGTGCTAGACACAATCACCCCATGGATATTGCCACAATTACCCATGGTTGTAGCCACGAATAGTTACAGTTCACTGGTATCAAGATTTTCACACTGAACTCATACACTCAACTCTTTCCTCTTCTCCAATGTCCTGTTCAACACAGTTCTCTAAGTAACCCCAAAATGTCTACCCCTATTAAAACAAGTAAAACCGTGTGCACATCCACAAACATGAAATGCATCTTCTTCGACCATCTCTTGGTGAATACAGCTTGACCCTTGATCACGTGATCCTTGACCTTTGGTCTCGTGATTCTTGATCCAGGATAAACACGGGGATACCCGGATCGGTGGAAGGATGCAGGGATCAGAAGAGGGAAACCCGCTTCTTCAAGTCGTTCCTCTTCCACTCCGGGAGACGGTAGAACTCCGACCGAGACATCTTGAACAACTGCTCGAAGTCACCTCCACCCAGATGCCACTGAAAGCAGGAGGCAAGTCATCAAAAGATCCCTCTAGAATATGGTTACTACTTGCTTTTATCAAATAAAATCCTGCAGTCTTTGCTCATCACCAATGTGGGCTATCATCAGAGTGGTCACTGTTGTCTTATGTCATGTAGTTTTGTGTTTGTGTGTGTGGTTGTGACAGAGAGTGGGTACGAGTGTGTGTGTGTGTGTGTGTGTGTGTGTGTGTGTGTGTGTGTGTGTGTGTGTGTGTGTGTGTGTGTGTGTGTGTGTGTGTGTTTGTGAGAATATGTACGTACTATGTTGTGTATGTATGAGTGTGTGCACGTGTGTGTGTGTTTATGAGTTTGTGTCTTTGGAAGAGTATGTACGTACGTGCTTACGTGCTTACGTGCGTGTGTCTGTGAAAGTACATGAATGCATATGCATGTGCATGCGAGAGACTGGGTATGTACATGCGAGAGACTGGGTATGTACATGTGAGAGACTGGGTATGTGCATGTGAGAGACTGGGTATGTACATGTGAGAGACTGGGTATGTACATGTGAGAGACTGGGTATGTACATGTGAGAGACTGGGTATGTACATGTGAGAGACTGGGTATGTACATGTGAGAGACTGGGTATGTACATGTGAGAGACTGGGTATGTGCATGTGAGAGACTGGGTATGTGCATGTGAGAGACTGGGTATGTACATGTGAGAGACTGGGTATGTGCATGTGAGAGACTGGGTATGTGCATGTGAGTAAGTGAGCAAGTCAATTAAACTGGTCCATCCCCACATAGCATAACTAGTCACATTTTCAAGAGATAGTATATTTATTCCACCAGTTTTTAAACCGATTGTTCATATTACTTAACTAATTACACGCTACAAACTTAACAACAGTAAAAAACCTGATTCATGATGGGCTGAATCAACTGAAGAAAGCATTTTAATCACAAGTCCTGTCTGCAATGACCATAAGCATTACATCCAATCCAAAATGAGAGAACCTACTCAACTAACAGTGATACCAAAACCACCATCAGGTACAAAGGCCATGTATTTCAAATATAAAACATGACTGCCCTAATAAGGCACCTATGACCTCTGCTTGGCCCTTGACCTCTCACCTCTATGGTGTTTCTGTCAACATCTGGAGGCAGCCTGAAGTTGGTGACTTTCAACTCTTCGTACTCGTAAACCTGGAATAACACAGGAACAACAACAAATGTCAATTTCTGCTAACAAAAACATTTTGGTGGAACTTCTAAACATCCACAACTATTAGAAAAACAGGAATTTAAGAAAATATAGGAATTGCAATTAAGCTATAGGCAATACGGGAATTATTGGCACCCTGCATGAACACTATTGCCCTTGAGTGCCTCTCATACACGCTGCCAAACATGCATGCATGCATGCACTGAAGCAGCCATACATGCATGTATGCACGACCTAGTAACAGCTACTTTCAGCAGTTAAAAACAGATCAAATCTAGAAAAAAGACTAGTTTACCCACTCCCTTGACGTGACACAACTAGTTAAATAATCCACGTGCACAGCTTACTAAACCATCCATGTCAAGTAATTCTAAATATTTTAACCATGTCACATACTCTGTGAAAAACACCAATTTTGAAAACTGCTAGGTTTCACTTTTTTTATTCAACTAAAAATTGGTTAGCCTGAAACCTTGCTACCAATTTAGCCATTTTATTCAGTTGTTCAGTTGATGTCGTTCCACATTGGTGTGGCCCACTCCCATCCCTCTCAGGCCAATGAGTCTCGTGGTACACTGTACAAACCTTGGGTGGTTCGTCAACTCGGAAGAGACTGGGGATAGACCGGCGGTACGCAAGGTACGCTGGCGACCTGAACCCTTCTGACAGAGTCGAGCTTCTCAGTCGACTGCCGCGCTGCAATAAGGCATGAAAGTTGCTGTAGACAGTCTCTAATCTTTCTCATGGGTATCTACGTCACCCCCACATCTATGTTGCCTCGGTATCTATGTCACCTCCTATCTATGCTACCCCGGTATGTATGTCACCTCAGTAGTGATGTCACCAGAGTACTGATTATACCTTTTACAGGGTGATATTGATACTTTTTATCACCCTGGCACCACACTGACACCTAGGTATCTGTGCTACCCTGGTGTCTCTGCTACCCCTCTATCTATAACACCATGGTATCTACGCTACCCTTATATCTATACCACCATGCCATCTATGTCACTGCTGTATCCATATCAACCAGGTATGTATGGATACACCCGTATCTAATCCACGCATGTATCAATACCACCATAGTATATATGCCTCCCCAATATTTATACAAAATTTTGATTGTGCAATGAAATACTGCACAACTGAAGACACAATGCAAGTGAGAGATAGTTACCCGTAATCCTGAATGTTCATCATACTCGTCCATGGATGACTGCGACAAGTCTGAAACCACACCAACAACACTGACATTTGTTTCCACATTCATTGCAATAATATTAACATTCTGACGATGGATTAAATCCAGTTTTCTTTATTTTACAACAGGCCTAGAATTTTACAACAGGCCTAGAATTTGGCAAACTTGAGGGCCAGGCCACTTGGCTTTGATTTTGATAGATTTTGGAGGTATCATTTAAAACCGTGAACCACTGTTTACATTTCTAGGTGCAATTATCAGCTGCCAGCACATTGCGGAAAATGGTTGTTGGTAAATTTGAGGCCTGCTATATCTGTGTACATGCTCACGATCACATATAATAACCTCCACAATCCTGATTAATTAAAATGATTATCAAGCCACACTAACACCACTGTTGTGTCATGTTTGTGGCAAATGGTATCTGATTCAATGCTGATACAACAATTATTTATTTTGGTTAAATTCTAAACACTAGACTATGAACTTTTGAATGTGAAGACAATGTGAGTTTGATAAAAAATATATTTTGTTTAACATAACAATATTGTTCAAAACTTACCGGTACTATACATTAGCACAACCATTGTTTCAATAGTTTTCATGTTGCAGACTGGCTATAGCTATACCTGTAAATATTCTTCAATACTATGGCATAACTTTTGTTAAACACAACCAGTGCAATTCTGTCAAACAATCTACTCTATTAAACTAGGAAATTATCTTTGGAGGGGAGAACATTTTCAAGATGTAACACATACTATGGTATCTCCGTTCCAATCCGTCAGCGCTCCCATTTCTGGCACTTCTTTCCAGCGATTCCTCGAGACCATCCTATGAAGACACATCGACTCAAATACAGCATAAACAACACAATGAAAGTTTACCATGTTATGCACGAACACACATTACACTCATGAATACGAATGCACAGACATACTGCATGCATTATACAGATACTGCAGGCATTCACGCATACACAAAAACACATTTGACTACAATTTATATACCCACAATCTTATTGTAAATGGTAAAGAATAATTTCTTTCAGGGCCTCAAGAATTTCTATGACAGAATATAACTGGCTTTCTCTATAGAATGTTGAAAACATTTAATAACAGTTGATGGATGTTCTGTCTCTCACCATATAATTATGTAACAACTTTCAAGTGTTTGTTCTCTAGAATTGTAATAATAATTTATCTTCTAAAATTGTAACTTTCAACTGCATTTCTAAAAAAAATAGAGTATGATAAGTACTATGAGTATTACCCTAGTGAGCAAGGATGGACTTACAAATGTGAACCTCCGGACTGTATCTATGGTGGCTGACTTGGTTGCCAAACTGTAGCCAGGCTTCGTTCCTGTAACACATGCACGCATGCTTTACATAATGCTACCTCTTGCAGTTAAAAATCTTACATTTTTAAGATGTTAATAACAAATTGCAATACGACATTGGATGTATGGTTCATTTGTATTCCTGCAATAATGTCACAAGTCAAAGAAGAAGAGCATCAAGTCACCAAAAAATCATAATGTTATTTAGGTCAGTGCAACAATTTAATTCAATGAATATAAATCATATAATTCCTGTTCTTATAGATATTTTTTGTGAAATTTGTTTTAATGAAACAATACTGGAATTAATTAGTATACTGTACACATTTTGGTGTACACAATTCCACCTATTTCGATAAAAAGCATGATTAACTTTATGTACAAACATGGTGACAAAAACCTGTTATTAGGCCTTGACTACCTCCTATAACACTGGTAAAATATCAGCAGGGGCTAGCAAATAGACCGATCTATAAAATAAAACAACAGTTCACAACACAGGCAACCAGTGTCAACGAAACGGTTTCCAACTATTGTCAACAATATGGCTTCCAACCACAACACATCTTGTACATGTGAAGGATGATATTAGATCACATTTCTCTAAACAACACATACACAATCAATTTGTACCAGCCACCCACATAAGGTAGAAGCATGGTATCCTCTCGCAAGCAATTCCCATCCACAGAGATGGTTCTTACATTCATACTCACTGGAACTGACATCATGCATTATTAGTAGTATACAAGTATGTTACAAGCCCCAGTTACGTGAACACTTGAGGCTCCAGGGGCTGAAACCAGTTGCCCGAACATCTAACATTCGTTAATGGTTAGTAAACCCAAGCGAATGCTCACAATACTACAGAGCGTCCTGACATTAGACAACCACTCCAGATAGACATTTGTTTATTATTTCAGGTTTAATGTCCCTGTTTCTCCAGATATTAAACCAAATTGGGGAATATTTTAAGCCAATATGTTCAGCCATCATAATCAAATGTTTTAAAACATTATTCACAAGAGGGTGCCACTTCAATACATACAATGCTGTTGACATTTTTGGTTGGTTTGGCTGACTGCATGCATAAGTCCACCGATTTGAACACTAATTGGCTAAGAATATTCATGAACTTTATTTAATTTTAACATAACATATATTCCAACATGTGCGCATTTTAAACGAGCAACTGTACTGAATTGCAGACCATTATAGAATTTGTTGGTGAAATGGCCCCCAAACTGAGTAATGAACCTTTAAAAGTACCCCCAAAGCAAACGCAGACTATGTGGAGAAGACAGGCAACACTACAAAACTACACAAAATGCTACGACTACCAACAACACATTCTTAACAGGAAACAAAACACACATAGCTACTGCAGATTAAACTAGACAACTGCACAGCTGAAGGCAGGTATTTTACTCCCTTGCTCTGAGCAGTTAACATCCACATTTAGCCACAACCCAGCCTCAAACAACATCACTGAATGAAACAGCAATGACTGATTTCTTTTAATGAGCAGCACACATCAAAGGTAATTACCTTTAATATCGCCCCACTGAAATTAATAACAACACTTAAAGTTTTCGCTCTTATTAAAAATTGCTCCTCAATAAATTTGTCCATCATGAATCAGGTATGTTGTTGATAAAATGTGTACTGTGTGAACTGATTAAGTAGTGCACAATGTTCCGTTGTCTTAATTATGTCAATAAAAGAGTGCATCCTTTTATTAACATCACCGAAAGAATTGACAGTGATTGTATGATCAGAAAACTTGCGTCAGTGGACAAGCCTTACGCTGTAGTAGATAGAACTAGACCTCAATTGCAACTGTTTTCACTGAGTTATGACTGGACTTGGTAGTTTTTCTGATGATTTCATCAAAACCAAATCAAACATTGAAAAACCATGCTGTCATGTCATAGTAGATACTAGATAGGGTAGTCATTTTTCGCCAAATCTTTGTGGAACAATATGAGTAAAATACTTGAGGAGGAACCTATAAAATCCATGAGAGTAATATTTTCCACAAGTTCTGAAAATAATTTGCATTACCATTTAAAATGCCTACAGTTTTAACACAAATCAGTATGTATGATATCTAAGTTGTTTACTGTGTTGTGCAAATTGCGACAGAGAAAGCCTACACTACCACCACCACTAGGGTTAAGGTTGACTACAACATGAGAGAATGGCAAGGCGATACAGCATAGCATCTAACTTAGTCCCGGAGCAATTACCCCCCCTTGATGCCTTGACACTGTTCCATAGGCAACAACACAGTGGCAACAAAGTTCCAACACTTCCTGCGACACCGCACTGCTATTTCAGCACCACTGAAGCTTATTGCATTTGTAACAGTTTCCGATCTACACCCGTTCGAGTGTTGGTCTATTTTGTATCGGTAGATGCCATTATATACTATCTGAGAATTGCATCCAAATGTGTCCTGTAGAATTGGCTGGCTCAGAAACCAATTTCTCGTGATAAATGATGTGACTCTCCATCAGTATTTAAGGGGATGCGCTGGTCATGAAATGGATCCATGTCATATCTGTAAAAACTCCATGTTATTTTAACCAAACTCACAGTCTCATATATCTATATGAATAAGTCACACATAACATAATAATCAATTTATATAACCATAACCACGGTATACTGATATTCTTAGAAATGCTGAATGAGGTGATTTTGCCAATAGTCAATTGAATTCTGCTGTCTACTTCCCAGTCAACAAGGGTGTGGGACGGGGTGCTTTTTGTCCGCCCACTTATTCAATCTATACACAGAGAATATCATGAGACAGGTCGAGACTGACACGAGAAGCAAGTTTTTTAATGGACTGGAAGTGAATGGACAGGAGATATATGACTTGAGATATGCTGATGACACAGTTAATATCCGATACAAAAGAAGGATTGGATGAATTGATAACTACTGTTAAAGAGCACAGTGAGATGAAAGGATTGAAACGAAACGTAAAGAAGACTAAGATTATGGATGTGAAGGGATGTCGAGAACCATCAGAAGTCATAGTAGATGGCGAGGAAATAGAATGAGTGGAAAGTTTTTAATATCTGGAGTCACTGATAGAAGTGGATGGAGATTGGATGAAAGAGATCAAGCGGAGGTTGGCAATGGCGAGTAAAAAGTTGACGGAGATGAAGAAGCCGTGGAAAGCAACGAACAAAGATATGAAACTACGAATTATCCGAGTCTGCATATTTCCAACTGCAACGGATGGATGCGAAACCTGGACTCTTAATAAAAACATTACTAAACATATAAACGCATTTGAAAACAAGTGTTGCAGAAAGATATATTACGAGTGGACTAAACATAGAACTAACGAATCCATCGCAGACGAGCTTGGTGTTATACCCGGGATTTTATTGAACTTTGTAAAGAAACAGAAACTAAGTTATTTCGGCCATGTGAAATGGCATCAATCTCTAAGAGACTAATAATGGAAGGAAAAGTGGAAGGCAGCATAAGCAGAGGAAGACCTAGGAGACAATGGGAGGAGATAGAGGAATGGACGGGAGTATACATCTGGCAAGTGGGGGAGACTGGCAAACGATTCAGCCCAAAGGACTAAAAATGTCAGTCGTAGCTATTTTCAGATGACATCCCACAAACCCAATCCAGACACCACTTCCAAGATTTTCTAGTTGCCATGGTTACCAGCAAGCAAAAAATTTGTTGCGCCATAAGTGATCACTTCTTTCATATAAAACTGTAAAATTGGTCTGGATATGAGGAGCTTTAGAAATGTCATAACTCATTTCATAACCAGTGTGCCAACTAATAAATACTAGAAAACTGGATGAAAACACAAAGACATTTGCTTGAGACAAATGTACTACTCGACAAATTCAAACAAATTTGTTTCATTCCAAATCCACAACACATGCAGAACAAGCCAGGTGCTGTATCAAAATTCTTCCTCAAACAATAAATAATTGCTATGAGGAACTGATCAGAGCATTGATGCTGCCATGGTTGCCATGGTAACAGAACAGTGTGACAAGCTGGGCTGCATCATCATGACAACATGACCCAGTTACCTGTGTAGTTGTGAACAGACGGTTTGGGGCGCTCGTCGATGTAGGCCCCTATGCTGCGTCGGTCGACTGACGCGCAGAAACAGGCACAGTTACATAGCCAGTGATAGAAACACTACAAGCCACTTGAAGACCAGTTCATCAGTTCTCAAGGTTTTATTGCCTTTTGTTTTATTTTTAAGGTTTTGACAAGTTTAGTAATGCAAGACTTTTAGCATATTTTTCTTTCCTCAACCATGGAAAGTGACTCACTTTTTATATTAATGCAGCCTTCATTAGAACATAAATTTGATCCGATGAAAGCATTCAAACTAACCTTGAAACTTCTGTAGTGATTAGAAAGTACTACCAATGCAATTAAAAAAGAGGTTTGAAAGTTAACATGAACAAAGGAAATGTGGTTTAAATAAACGCAAAACAATATAAACAGTGTTTTAACATTATGCATTTTAAATCCTTCAAAAAGATCTCACTAATATTGTATATTTTGTCAAACTTGTAGACATTAAGGGTTTAAACATATTTTACTTTTACCCTTCCAGTATCAAAGCATTTGTTGTACCAAGTTATAATTTTATTAAAAAACAGATTCCATATATACAAATTATAAAACATTCCATTAACCTTCAGGCAATTTCTGCTTACACAAGTTTCAGCATGTTGTTCATCTAGCTCAGTTCGTAACTAACACTGGTTGAAACTAAACATGCTGGAACAATATTCCACTACAGCATATAATAAAATAAAGAAATAGAAAGCACCGCGGCACATTTGACAGCCAAATTGTATACTGTCAACGGCATTCTGCGGAGAGCATGCTGTAGATATTTCATGCAACATACACATGCAAACTCAAGCTAAATGTCTGCAAACTATGCCCCCTTTAGTTTTCATCCTGGCCAGGGGTAGAATACCTCCACCCTTGGGTTGATTGCCTGGACAGCAATCTGACAGTTTCATAGAAGATACCATACATACTACAAATATTTAACACGTAAAGTTAGCTGAGACTATGTAAGAACTGGGGTTATATAGTTTTACAGACACCTCTGTTAGCAAGTCCCCCAAGAAGCCCCACAGATATATGTTGTTTGTTGTCTAAATCACATAATCACACAGTACAATGTGGAAAATACAGTAGTTTTCAACAATTTGTTCTAAGACTTGCATCACCATACATACCACTGAACAGATATTTAAAAAAATAAAAAAATGGAAATGGCTAATCGCAATTTTGCAGTTTCATAGAACATCACCCTATTTATCTGAGAACATCAACGAAACATCAGCTTGTGTGGAACATATGTTCCACAATTACCACAGCAACCACGTCAACTACACTTAACCAAACAGTCATTATTATTTCATTTAGTTATCCTGCATACTAGAATTATAATGTGTCAACGTTCTTGCAGTCACATCACTATTTATAAAAGTTAATAGCAGGGAACTGCTTCTCTGTAACATTCTTATGAGCTCGTAACAGTGATCTTGAATATTAAAAACTGCCCAGGTTTAAAACAACAGGATGCGCCACTGGGACAGTTTCGCCGGTGTGTCACAGAAATAGGGTCCTCTGTGATATGGCTGCGGCTTTTTGTATTTTGAAAAAGTCGCTTTAATAACGGGTTCTACATAATGACAGATTTTCGTTATGAGCTCTTAATGAATTGGTCCGCAGGCCTCATAATTATATGGTTGTGGCCATGTATCGATTTTCTGCAATGCCCTGGCAACTGGCCTATATACCGTGGAAATTAAACAATACTTCATTGCCACACCAGCCATACCTTATATTGGTGCAACCCAAATCTGATAAGAGTCAAGGCTAACTGACTTGCCTTCAAGGCCATTTTTTCTTCCCACAGGAACGATAACAAGCAATATACTGTTGTTATAAATCTTCCTCCTGGTCCATATTTACATTCACAACTCCCAAAGGGGTTAGCACACTTTTGAAACCAGCCCTAACACTTCTGTGGTAGTTCACATAAACTAATACCACCTAAGGTGACACACTTCCAGTCTACAGGTCAACTATGTTATATCAGAATAGAAGAAATAGGATACAACTTATTATTTGTTCTACTCTAAATTACTGTTTGGTTTCTACAATCAGTAAAATGGATTACAATTAAATTCAAGCATATTGTAAGATTAGATATAAGCAATTACAGTACACCATACTTGCTATCGAGTTCATTCTAAGATATGCATGTTACACAACCTACATTCTATTTCTACTAGGTAAGTTATGCTCATTTTAACCATACCAGCAATAATGAGGAATCAAGTCAATTTGGTTTTATTAGAATTGGTAACTTATTAAAAAATAAAATAAACTAAAACCACAAGTTACACCAAATACAACATATCTTATAATATTATATGATACTTTGACTAAGACTAAATGACAATATGATACTTTGACCAATGAGTCATTCGATAACACATACTCACAAATGAGCATATCGTAGTGGATACCAGATAGATTTGATATTTGTCAAAATTAGTATAAAATCAAACAAGCGAAAAATTTAATTGAAGCCGTTTTAAACAAAGTTAATACATCTACGCAAACGCTATACATGAGGCTATACAATAGGAGGCAGCTGGACTAGCAACCACATTCTAAATAAGATAAAACGCAGACATCTCGCACCACTGAACCGATAAACGTTAACCATATGCACACAATACTGTATTGCAAGCAGCGTCTCTGTGGAAATTACATTACTTGACAAACTGGAGAATAGGACACATGCCGTGACTAAAATTGGATGGCATCTTGCATGGGAGGCGAGATACACGCCATCTAGCAGCAGAATATCTGAGGGTGTTTGGGTTGTTTATGACAGTCGGGGGGGCAAGCAAAGGTATCTGACTTTATACCTTTAAGGCAAGTAAAACAGCGGATAAGATGCATGTATATGGATGTTTTCACAAGACATCCTGTAGAATTATCAATAAACAATACAGATGCATCTAAATTGTGTGTTATTGATTCAGCCAGACAGGCAGGATATTATGAATGGAGAATGACAGCAAAATATTTCTCTCACCATTCAGAATAATCAATACGAGCAGACAAACTACTATTGTGATGGCAGCCAAACTTGGAAGCTAACAGAAATTGCTAATTCCTTAGCATTTCTCCGAAGCCAAGACCGCCATTCTTGTAAAACACAAAGCTAGTTGTCCTAGCCTAACATTTCACATCGAGTGTCGTTTTTGCATATATGAAATATTTTATTGTCCTTATAAATGCTATTTTATCATTTCTAAATGTAGCGCAATAACAGCAAAGCTGCCACATAAACTAACTGTGTTTAGCCTTTAAGTGTCAACATTAGAGTAGATTCAAATAATTACAATAAATACATCACAAAATATATAAAATCTTTATAAATATGTGACACACTTATGAATGATATTTTCCTACCTGTCATATGGAACTCTACATATTAATTAACTTTCATATAAATTATTCAATACTGTTATTCGCTCCATACATTACTGGACGAATCTGATGGGACTTAAATTATTTCAAGGAAACATATTATAAGTTTCAAACTTTTAGACACCCCCAACTTCAGTGTTGCAACAAAATGTGGTAATTCATAAAATAAGTTTACAAATTCATTTACATTTCAGAACTCACCTGGGAAGTTGGCGCTACACAATGTTGACGACCGATACTTGATTCCTATCAGATTGTCATCCATCGAGTGCATGCGTGTTCGTGCATCAATGACCCTAGAGGGCGCTGTCAACAAACACAAACCCAGCAATCAACATATAGCACTCCCAAAAATTTTGAAAAAAGTGTATTCATTCAATGCACTTAGCAAGCTATCAAAATGATTTCTTGAAATATGAAAGGACAGAGTTTTACATTTGCTATGTTTGACTAATATTTTTTAACATTTCCATTAGTGGACGAAGATATTTTTCACATGATGTGTAACATCTCAACATACATGTAGTGTGATCATTGAACGAATTATCAGGCTACAGTGTTCCTGAGACATCAATCTACATGCAATTTCAATAAGCAACAAATACTACTGTTTATAGTATACGAATATCAGCCAACCAAAACAGCTTTCCAGAATATGAAAACCTACAATTTAACATGAACAACACATATCCTGCAATTTATACAGGGTACATACTACTCTATGGTTACAAACTATGGTCACTGTAAATGAACAGAAATGAACACAGAATCTATGGAAATTTGGTTCATGAGAAAATTATCATAGTATCGAGAATAGAAAAGGCAACATTTTTTAGAACACCAAACTCTGAAAGGAAGACAATGTGCAAATTCAGAAAATAACAAGCAGGATTTATAGACCACATGATGAGAAAGGGAAAATGAGATAATCTTGTGACTGCAACAAAGAGTAGGGGGATTGAAGCAGAGATCAGCAAAGAACTTGTCAATATCTAGAAGTGTAACAGAACAGGTACTAGACTGTGATTGCTTACACCTGCAAGAGACAACAACTGATGATGATGAATGAATGGAAAACAACTGGGAGAGAAGAATTATGGGAGCAAAGAGCATAGACAAGCGAAGGATGGAGTAGCTGAGGGATGAGGTTGGAGTGAAAGAAGGAGTCAGTTAAAAAGTGGGTTGGACAGGAACGAATGCGAGGAGAATGGCGAACAATAAAGAGGAGTGGAAGTGAGAGTTAGAGACAGGAGGAATGGGGAGTCTGGAGACGGGTGACAGAGGCGGCAGTACAGATTGGAAAAGAGGAAGAAAACGGGTCAGATATATAGTGCGACCAGCCTCACCCCGGATATCAGGGAGAAAGTGAGCAACAATACGAGCACTTACAAGCATACACGGGTGACTCGTAGCGTGTTCCAAATATCGGCTCCTTCTTCGCTGACGGCGTCCGTGAGGCGCTCCGAGGATCAATGACCAACACTTCAGATTTCTTCTTTTCTAGTTCCCTCAACACCACCTTGGCGGCGCCACTGTCACCAGCCATCTTGTTCAGTGTCTCGATTTCCTTGATGATCTTTGGGTCGATGGGTTCTGTTTCTTCCGACTCCTCTTCATCTTCGTCGACCACATCACCATTGTTTGCCACCGGGGCGCCACCGTCAACGAGATCAGCAGACTTGCGACGCGATGGGTGGCGTCGTCGATGTTCACGAACTGAAAGAAAAGAGCACAGGACTTCAACAATCGTTGTACATCAGATTCTACCGTCACATTGATACAACTACAATGCAGAATTCAACAGGGTGGTGTTAATATAGATGTTACTAACTTGATTGAAGTTAGAAATTAAATGAACCTTCTTATTGGTCCACTGCTGTCAACTGGAAGTGGTTCTTGATAAACGTATGTGAATTAGATTTGATAACAAAGAACTTATTCAAAGTCTGTTAGCACAACACCTATGCATACATGCTCAAGCCCGATTATAGTTACAGTGCAACACGCATATAACGAACTACTTTGTGGGTACCTAATGAGTTTGTTATATCCGTGAATTCATTATATGCGTGTACGTCTTTACCCGCTAGGTGGCAGTGTTGTGTGTGACAGTTTTTAAAACTATTCGCCCGGTGTCTATCAAACGCAAAGATATTTTGTTGTGTAACATTTATTTAGATGACACATAAAACAGTTACAAACGTTACTATTAAGTGTAGTTATAGCGTAAGATCACAGTTCACTGTCTGTGAAAAAGTAACGAAATACAGTATGACGTAAACACATGGCGAGCACGCCGCGTCAAAGCACACAAAACACGAACTGTGGCAGGACGGAGCCACGGTAACTACTACTTCTTGTACAACACACACAGAATGACACCGGTTAATCTGCTTCAAAGCTTATTGCTTTGTACATATAATTAACTAGACAAAAACATACGTAATTCGGGATAAGCGGCTGCCGGTTCTGGCGGTGCCGGCCAGTCATCTCGCTCGATCGCCGGCAAACAGTCAGTCTTATGGGCATCGGGGTAGCGAGATAATCTGATTGGCTCCTCCTTGTTTAGTGGCGGTGACCCCACATCCTTCTTGATAACGGTTTTAGTCATAGTAGTAGTCGTAGTTGTAGTTGAACCTGCACACATAGAGAGGTGATATCAGGTCATCAACACTATAAAATGTCTGCCACACTACAAACTGTCCTTGGTTGACCACTTTGACCACTGATGACTTCTGTGTTGAATAAGATGTTTACAAGGGACAATGTGTTGGAACGTCATGTAAATTACACAAAATGTCACCTGCAGTAGAGTGTTAAATTTAGTGACAGTGCTAGAGTGGACATGTCATGATTCCATGCTGGATGGATTAATTACTGGGTGACTTTACATCACATGTAGCCATAGGCTCTACATTCTGGAGTCTGTATTCGTAGCTCCAGTTTAAAAAAAAATTAAAAGCCAAGCAGCTCCTGGGGGAGTCAAATAAATGCAAATTTGCAATCATAACTGAAACCCAAACCCTATAGACATGAGTAAATGAGTGAGTTAATGGAACACTCATGTTACAAAATGTTTAACTCTTAAGCAAACACAGGCTGCAGTTCAAATGGAAATAACAAAACAAACATTGCATCCCAAGCTTTCAGTTCACATTTTACCACTTTGTGACGTTCCACAATAGTCACAATCTGTAACTAGTCAACATTTATAAATCAAGTAACTTTCTTATTCAAGTTAAAGAACAACATCTACATTAAACTTTTAATTATACATAAATTGCTAAATCGGTTGTTTCTTAACAAACAATTCTGCAACATTTCTGTAACTAGTAACTAACTACCAGAACAGAGACAATGTTGACATTTTTCGAATAGATCGTGTAGTACGAAATACGGTGAAAAGTGGGAAGAAATGTAACCTACCTAGGGCTGTCATGATTCCTGTTAGGGGAAGACGGGTGGGTGCAGGTTCAGGAGGAACGAGAGAAGAAAGAACACATGCGTTAGACATTCAATGGAAGACACATTGTTATTAGTGTCTTGCATTGTGTAGGATACTACACACAGAGCTATAGTGATACCAACATAGAACTTGGCTAGGAAAGATGGTATCACAACAAATCTAGGCTGTTTTAAGAATAACAAATACATTTTGTAATAACTACGACAAATAAACTAACATCCAAACTAATTAACTCATGCATAGTAATTTATACCAGTTATCTCCTAGTTAGTTAGTATAAAATCCCCAAAAGAGATGTTGTAGCCATTGACGGGGGTAGCACGACATTAATGCAACATTTCTTAACAGGCTGATAGTTAATGGAATCACATTTTACATATAGATCAATAAGGAAACATTCACAGCAAATTACGGGATGTGATTCTATATGCGACATGTTTAAAAAATGGAAGATGAACATTTGTGTGGATACACACATAAGACATACCATAGCAACATTAATAACAGGCTTTGTCATTTTTGATATCATATTGTATTAAACAAACAATTTAAACTGAAAAATTACAAAAACACAACATGTACAATAAATAACAACGCCACAACACTATCAAGCAACACACACACAACTTACAGTGATTGTCACATTACCTGTGTATGAAATCAAATTACCTGGTAGTTACTTCCCAAATTAAAATTCTGACTTATTTTATTTTCTCAATACTGCAAATTTGATTAAACCTTTCAGTTTATTGTTTTGTGCGAATGATAATCAATGTCATTTATACTGAAATTTAACTCAGGGTAATTTAAATATTTAGATTATTTTAATGTGATCAAGTGTATATTATCTGACATTTTAAAATAGAGCATATAAAATCGAGCGTATTTGATAAACAAAACAATTAACCCCAAGTTAATGACTCCTAGGTGACAAACACCTCAAAAACAACTACACATACATGCTCACACGCACACACATATAGACAGGCAGATCTTGCTCCACAGCGGCTGACATTTCATGCAGACTGAAACTGCTATTTCAAGAAGCCACTCTGACATTTGCCCCACTCCAATTTACATCATCCGCAAACCTAGTTTCATCCCACAGACTACACTACGTAATATGGCTTTATCTGGATCAAACAGTGCAATATGTGTCTCTTCCAGGCTGATAGCACACGGATAGTCCCTCTTAATAATGTAATAATAATAAGGTCTTATATAGAGCTGTATCCAGTCCTTGGTTCTGTTCAAAGCGCTTTACAAAAAAGTTCACAATTATATGTCACTCATTTAGGTAGTGAACGCGATTTTAAAAAGGTGTGTCTTCAGTGCCATCTTAAACGACGCAATAATGTCACACTGTCTGACTGTGGGAGATTGTTCCAAAGTACAGGGGCCGCTTTGGAGAACGCATGGTCTCCGAAAGACTTGAGGCGTGTGGTTGGTACTGTCAGCAGACCAGCAGAATTTGATCGGAGGGAGCGTGTGGGCTGATATTCAACAAGAAGCTCGGAAATGTATTGCGGTGCAAGCCCGTGGAGTGCCTTGAAGGTGATCAGGAGAATTTTAAACTTAATTCTTTCTTTGATGGGAAACCAATGGAGAGATTCCTGGACTGGTGTTACGTGCTCGTGTTTCCTTACACAATATACATGCAATATTTAGACATGTGGTTCAACAGAAACATTTAAAGTAATTTGTGATCCATCTTAACGAAACGAGTCAGATGTTGGCAAAACTGATTTTCAGTAAATGCTGTTTATGTAAAAAAAATTCTTAATGTACAGATTTTGAGATTTCCTCTTAAAATGATTCCTTAATATTTGTTTTATCGATTGCCACCACTGCTACTCTCTAATGAATTCTGTTTTATGTATTTTAATGTCATTTTTGAGGATCTGCGCGAAGTGTTCCGCTCAATTTCCGTAAAACAAAGCCGAAAATGCTGCTAATTGTGCACGTTCTTTGCCGCCATGTTTGGGATGGATGATCCTTAACCAAATTGGGTATCCCCGCGAAGCTTGACATGCCGTCTTTCAAAATATGGGCATAGATATGCTAGTAAATGTGAACTGTGACCTACAGAAGGCGAGAAAGACACCCCCTCTAATGCCAGATGTGTAAACAAGTTTGGATCCGTGGTAGCAACAGCTACCATGTGACCCAGGTGGATTCATGCATTGGTTCAGTGAAGATGTCATTTGAATAATACTCTATGCATGCTGGTGCACTGTGTATTTTCACCGCGTCACTGCTATCACTGGTGACCCAGATAGTTGTAAATAAAGAAGCTAACAATGACGTTCCGCATGGCTTCAACGATGTGTTCTGTCCAAGCCTAGCCGAGGACGTTGCCCCTATTACAGGATCGCCCAGGTAGCAGGAGTCTGGGCGTCGCGGAGACTGCCCCTGTTGTTGGACCATCTGGTGAACGGGAGCCACAACGAGAAACTACTGCTGCTGCAGTTGAGCAAGCAAGGTAGGGTACGAGACAGGGCCAGGGTCCAGGGAATCTGTTACCTGCACCCGTGGCCGTGAGCGCCGTGCCGATACCAAGCAAGCAAGGATGTGGCCGGTCTGGAAGCTACACTTGACTTACTGGACATTGTCACCGATCTGTTGTCGTTATGTAGTTACATTGTTCTTTGGTATTAATTTTTTTTTCAAATACGACAATCTGTTGTAATTTTACCATGAAGGTTACAAAAATGTTCATCGTATTTATGTTTTCATAAATCTGAATAAGGTATTTTTTAATCAAAATAATAATATAAAATTAATATTAAAAATACTACAATTCTTCCTGACCCACTAGTGACAATTACCTCTACGAAATTTAAAGTATAATGGTATAAAAGAGCTGCCGGTTTTTCCTTTTCTTAACAATATTAGTTGACACAAGCAATTAATTTGCTGCTAATTTATTTCTGACAAAGGTTTATTTGTATATTAATGAAGTGTCATGAGGATGCCATTATCTTTGAGTAATCCCAATACCTTCCAGATATGACAATGCTAACTAAGGCATAATGTATAATAGTGCTGCAAAGTTTTAACTTTTCTTAACACCAGCGGTAATTACATTAATTGTACTGCAATTTTTTTGTAACAAAGATTTTGTTTTCATATTAACAGGACATCTTCAGAATGCCATTATCTTAGAGTGGTCCAAATTTAATCATTTAGGTAATTAAGTTAGGTATATTTTACAAAATATTTTTTGGATGTGGCCAATGTATTCTTAATTACTTCAGTAACACCTACATTAACTTTATATTAGAAAATAATTTTGTTAATGCCAAATCAAATTAAAATGTCAATTATTGCTTAGTTTGTATCATATATCATTACTGAAGTGTTATTTCAACAAAACCATGATTACCCTGCAATTCTTACTCTAATGGAACTAATTAAACCACCTGCTAGTGTCCACACAAGGACAATCTTGGCTGACTAGTCACGTAAACATTGTCTCACACAAAGCCAGACAACAGCCATCCACACATGCCAACAAGGGATATTCATGCACAGGATCTTTCCCACCTCCGGGGAAACAGCCAGGGACACAGTGGGCCACATGAGGGAATCGCAACCTTCAGGCTGTGCAGGACAGCTGGGAATGCTCATTGTAGGTCAGGATTTGGGGAGCGGCAGTCAGTGGGTTTCTACTTCCACCATGGTGTTCCCGTTTCCCAAAGATCAATCTGGATAACCTCCACAGAAATTTCCCCCATCCTGCAGTCGACATCGTCACAAAATGTGATTTGCCACAGTGAACCTGGTACTGAGTTGCACAGGCCTATTCTGCACACGAGTTAAACATAGCTGTCAAGGTCATGTCCCATAAATTCTGTGATTTTGGCAGAAATGCAGAACTTATAATCTTACCTTTCAAAGTCCAATATACTTTAACTGACAGATAATCCAAAACTAATAACATACATACATTATGAACCCCACAAATTAAATGCAATAGAAAATGTGAGACAAAGATTACCCATTTCTCCAAATGTTGCTTTCTAAAATGTGTTTCAATTTTACCAACAAATCAAAAACTGCACAAGATATTTCAACAAATGAGGTGCCATTTTAAAGCATACAATCTGTGGAATTTAAAAAGGTATAATACTGCTTTCACAATTTTGCAACTTAATACCCACTTTGCCGTGGCAGGCCACAAATGTGACACACACACACACACACACACACACACACACACACACACACACACACACACACACACACACACACACACACACACACACACACACACACACACACACACACACACACACACACACATGCAGGTAACGGCGTGTATAAATACGAATTCGCACGCAGTGGGACTGTTTCCTACCTTTCTGCATCGGTACGACAAAGTCCCTCTTCACATTACTGTAGGAGAAATTAGCTGAAAGCAAGTAAACAAATCCAGTGGTAAACACAGCTGCATACATGGATTAAATATCGCAATAACACATGCCTTGTTATTCGGTTTGGCATTCAAATTATGTGACAATTCCTACTTTTGCCACAAACACTGCTTGGTATTCAGAAACATGAACAGTATCACTTTATTTTTTGATACGCAAGCCCGATTTTTTAGCAGGAACCCTGAAGTGGGTTAACTGGACTGCCTCTAGGATAATCTGCAAAATAATCGGAAATTTACGAGGGAAGGAACAACGTTAGATTCATCCAAAAGAGGAAACTGACAAAGACATAAGTCAACTTGTACTAGAAAACGAGCATATTTTGTTTTAACTATGCACAGTGGTGTTAAATAAACACGAAAAGACAAGCTTTACTGCAGATTACAACTGGAGGAGTGGTTGGATTTGATGACAGCATCAAAGAAAAGTTATTTTGGTAACTCGCAATGTCATGTTATTCTCCACAGTTGCAGGCATTGCCCCAGGTGGCAGCTGTAGTAGTAGTGCCGGACAAAGCTCGGCTCAATTACTCGCAACTGTAATTGATTACAGGCAGATGCTTTGTCTGCTGTTGAAAGTGTGTCATTATTGTAACTTATCTTTTTGTGTAAATAATTACAACAATAACATAAATTAACTACAGTAATTGTTTTCATATTTAGTAAAAAAATTTACCTGATAAAACTGTCATGCTGTCTGATAGATTTTTATCAACCACACTAAAAAATCCCACTTCAGCAAGACATGTCATAAATTTAACAAAAAGTTATCAACTTATTAACTAAACAGTTGGTCTAACATGACACATCTGTCATTGTATTTGTGAATGAAATGGTGTAACTGGTTTAGACTATTTACAAGTGTAAGAAATATGTCAACTATTGCAATTTTAATTCATTTGATGTACAGTCGCGCCTAGTTATAACGCGGTAGTCGGGGTCCACGAAATGAATCCGCGTTATAAACGGGGCGCGTTATAAACGTGGTGCGTTCCCGTATCTGCCGTCAGGGGCGCTACGACGACGGCTGACACCACTGCTGCACGAAGAACGCCATCGAAGCCAAAGAGTGCACGTCGCGCAGTCTATACGCAGTTTATGAAGCTTATTAAACTGACAGCCTACGTCAATGTGTATTCTGTTTAAATGTCATACGCTGTTGGACACTGTTGAAGTGAATAAAATTCATGAATTGTGTACCGTTTTTAAATAAACAACGGACCAACAAGCCACGGTCAACTGAACAATAATATGGTACCGCTGACGTAAGATCTAAAATAATGACCTGGCACTCAGCAGCCGAATACACAAATGATTTGACAAACGGTGTGTTAGAGTTGATTAAGGATTTAAAGCTATAAGTATGTTCACAATTGGCTTAACTTCGTCTTTCAATCGATATCAAAATACAAATTTAGAAAGCACATTTACCGTGCCGAACAATACTACGATTCATCAATCCATATACGGTTGACAAATTAATATTTTGGTGCACCAGTACAGGCAATAGCTTTGCGTTCATCGCAACGAAAAGCTAATATTTGTTACGCAATGTTAGCTTACTGATCTTGCCTGCTAAGCTGTATTAAAACGTATTAACTCATTCTTAAGCAAGGCGTATTTGTGAATTTCAATTGCACTTTACAAGCCGCCCGGCACCGAAACCAGGGTAACTCGCGATCCGCGTAAGCCATGACCATGACTAGCAGATTGGAAATGATTCTTTTGATGTCGGCGCAAAACAAACAATACCTCGCTCCACATTTACTGTTCCTAAAGTTAAAACTGACCATAATTATAGTCAAAGAAACTTTGATAGCATTGGCAGTGCAGAATAAACAACGGCAACGTAGTGACGCGCCTCACACTTGATTCGTTGCAGCTGCACGACAACGTTAAATTTATTGTCCGCCAACTAATCGTTCAATATACACATATCGTGGACAAAGATGGGGATAACTTCACACAAAACAATTGACAGTTATTACCGTGTTAATATAGTTTGTCATAGCGCCCATTTCCCCCCTGGCGGCAGAAATTCGGGGTCCACGACCGACCGCATTATAACCGAATCCGCGTTATAACGTTGTGCGTTATAACGAGGCGTGACTGTAATTGGACTCAGGCATGGTATTGTACATACAAACTGACACAATGAATGGGTCCTAACAAAAAAGTCTGTGACTTTAAATTAAAAAAACATTTTGAAATGAGCAAAGCAACATTAAATTAATATTCAAATCACATGAATGGCACAGATTCAATTTATAATTTAATTATGATTATTATACAAACTATAATGCAATGCTTTTTGCGTAAACAAAGTTTGAGGCTTAAAACTGCATTTACATGTATTACATCACACTGCAACACACTCGAGGCAGCAATGATTGTACTCCTATAGGAAATGTAATTATAGACAGTTCTGGGTTTCATTAACATGGTCTGGCTTACTGCAAAAAGTCTTCCCCCAGGGCAACTAAACCACATGCATTGCAATTTTTACGCAACACAAAAAAGGTATGCACAGCTAAAATTAGCAACTCTAAAGTACAATAACCTTCCTAAAATTGACATATTATTCCTCTTGTGGTCAGATTAATGCAAACGTGTGCCTGCTATTGAATGCTATTACATCAAGAAATGGTGCAGAGGACGAATCATGCGATTTATTCAGGTTGCATGAATGCAAATAAATAAATAATTTTTGATACAATTCAACTTTAAAATAAGCTAACATAAATTTGTGGTTCATTATTTCAAATACACTTCAGCCATCAAGATGTTAGAAAATATGTAGTTTATACTGATATTATATTAATTTATTGAATGAACAGACTTTGTACTTGTAGATACAAGGAAATGTTCAATTTCAAGAAAATGCGTGAACATTATTTTTATCTTTCTTGGTCATTATGCCAGTTTTACTTTATTATTTCACAAGACTTTGGTCACTCTGAACGGTGGGGTAACATGTTTGGAGTTTCACGTCTGGAGTGACATGTTGGTGATGGCATGGTTGGGGTGACATGAACACCCACCTGGTCTGTGGAAGTGGGGTGACTTGGTACCAGCCGGGGGGTTGATAGACGGGCCCCGTTTGTATGAGCCGGATGACTTCTCCAGATAACTTGTTGTGAAAAACTTCCCATAATCCACCTCTTTGCGAGAACTAAGGCTCCCATTCGAATCCTGAAAACCATCAAGCATGTTTCTGTTTTAACGTGAACTGTATTTGAGAACCAAAAAAGATATGAATATTCGTTCACGCTCACACATACATGAATACACGCACATCTACATACATCCGTGCAACGTTTTCATTATCACAAATTGGTGGTGCCATCTAGTATGGGAAAGTTTAAATGAAAGCCTTATTGTTTCATACACTGCTGAGAAACAAATATTGGCGTATGCCTGTAATTTTTGCAAACGCACTGTATGCTTAATAGGTCGGGTACGGTATCTAAACCCATGGTAGGCCACTTCCCATAACATGTTTGAGGAGCTGGGTGCAACTTGGCAGGCTGCCGAGAGCCAGACTACGGCAAACAACTGGGGGATTCTTTCCAACTGGCACTGCATGGCAGAACCCGAGGCAGGGACACTTCTCCACACTCCAGGCCTCTGTCTGCAGTAACAGCCAGAAACACTTCAGGAAAACAAGACACACACATGTGTTATCACAGATAGCACGGGACAGTCTAGCTATTCTGGGACACCATATGTGGATACGGGAACATCATTTAAAGGTAGAGAGTCTGGCTGCTTTTGTTGTAAAATAATATTATATAGTATAAGTTATCTTTTCTAAATGGCTTACCTAAAAAACTGTTTTAATAAACTACCAGTATAATTTTAAGATATAATTTGACCATCATCAGTCTATGAATATTGATCTTGCCGTTCCAATGAAAACATGCTAATGAATATATGATTTTCTGAAAGAAAGATTTATGTCTAACAGATAATGGTCATCTTACATTAAATAATTCTGGTTCATTAAACACATTATAGCTGCCAATATAAACTACATGTAATACTACATGTTTATACATATCATATACTACAATACAGATATAGTTTATAATCTGATTTTAGGTACTGAAGAGACTTTCCACAATGGCGCAAGAGTAAGTTTAACACACATGCATGCGGCGGTGAATTAATGCATGCAGACGTGCAGACACGGTCCCACTGCATACAGCAGACTGTCTCAATGCATACAAAATTCATGCGACTCTCAGTGCGAGCTTAACCATAGTTCATTACTATGCGTACATGCGATGAGAACATGATTTCAATCCTGTGGGAACGCCTTAAAACACCAGCATCCAACACAAATGTTCTTTCATCATTCCTGGCAAAGTTTGTCTCGAAGCAATCAATACTCAGACACCATAACTACAGGCAATTGTCGTTTTCAGCAGCGTTTAGGGGGTTCTGTTTACTGGTTGGGTTCTTACGAGAATGTCATTCAGTGAAGGGAAAGGAAACTTAGTAGGCAGTGGTCAATTTTATCCAAAGTACATGCTAAATACTGTCTGAATTGTTATGACAAAAATATATTATTAGGAGTATACAAATAAACAGACCACCCAGACATGCGGATATAATGGTAGGTAATTAAAGTTAATAAAACAAACAACTTGAAGAAATAAAATATATAGTGTCATCAAAAAATATTTATATTTATTGGGTGGATAGATGGTTGGTTGGATGGATGGACAGAGGGAGGGAAGGAAGGAGGGAGAGTGAAAGTAAGGGAGAGATAGAGAGGGAGAGTGAAAGGGAGGGATGAAAGTGGGAAAGGAAAGAGGGAGGGGAGGGGAGGAGAGGAGAGAGTGAGGAAGGGAGTGAGAGAGAGAGAGAGAGAGAGAGGAGAGGGAGACTGGAAAAGGAGTGTGGCAGGGAAGGAAGGCATTGAAAGAAGAAGGAAAACAGGAATAGAAGAGTGACACAGACAGAAGCATGAGGCTAATACACATATCAAGTAGTTTCGTTAGTTCTACACGTAACATTTCTACATTATTTTTCATATCCAAATCAAAACTGAATTTAATAGTCAATGCTACAAGTTAAATCTGACATTAACTACAGCAACATCAAAATGAACACATCGCAACTTTAACTTGAAAAAGAATATTAAAATATGTGATGAAAAACACAACAAATGCTAAACAACACAAATTCTGCACATTAATTTCAATCCTAGAAATAGGATCAAAATCAATCTTTTCAATCAAATTCATTTGGCAAAATCATTACGGATGGACTGTTCAACTATTGGACCAATCACAATGCCTAACCATTGAAACATGCAACAAAAAAACAACAAGCAATAAAACGTGCCCAAATTCATCAACATTTTCTTACATGCAGCTTGTATAAAACCTAATCAAATGTCCTAATTGAAAGGATTTTTTTGCATTGAGCTGATTAAAATATGTTTTGCATATTTTATATATATCAAAATCTTGTGTACAAAAAAGTGGTCCTAGATATTTACTTATATTCTAGATTACCATTACTTTTTTAAATCTATTACGACACTAATAAAAATGGCAACCAATGAAAATTTAGAGGTAACATGAAAATAGCTGGCTTACAAATTGAGTACAAGATAAACCCATTTCTTGTTTTTGAGAAAAATTACTTTTATATCTTATCTTCAGTGTGAATAAAAAAACGTATACACATCTACGTAATGTTGGAAGTATCAAAAATCAAAGCGACTCATATCAAGGACTAACATCTCTATTATAGTATTTTAATTTTGCCCACTCAGAAATTTCTTTTGTTTTAGCGTTTATTGCATTTTGCCCCCAAATTGTTTTTTAATGTGTGAGAATGTCAGTCCCGTGTTGTAATGATTCTGCAAATTAGACGGCACCAAACGCCATGCCCATATATAGCTGATACAAACCCGTGATTTATGTGATGATCGTGACGCAGTAGACACCGCTGGACTTGGACTGCGATACTGCATCTGTGTGGTCAGTGACGTAACCGACGGCAATGGCGCGGTCAAGGCCACACGGACACAAAGCAAACAGATTTAGCGATGGCGACATACACAGCAGTGATGTCATGCGAGCGAGGCAACAGAGGTGATGAAGCGCAGGGAGAAGCGATTAATTAACAATCGTTGATATATCTTGTTTTCATATAAGACAAGGCAACATTAACTAGAGCAATTGCTTTCACAGTTTCCAAATTCTGTTGTAATATCAACCACCTTTGTATTATTACAATGTCCCAATTTACCATAGCAGTCAACATTGCAACTTTTGGGTGGGATTGTGTGATTTGTGTCCAAATTTTAATACCATTTCTCTAATCACATATTATGGACTCATCAGACTATAAGCATGCCATTATGGCTGCCAGTTAATGCTGGGGTGCCTACCAGCTGACTTTCTAATTTCCGATACATGATATCAACACAGAATATGGTGCTATATAAAATTTTATGACTGCATTAATTAATCTTGGAGACGAGCTATTGTGCACACAACAGATAACATACTGTGCACAGCATATGGGAAACAAAACGGGAAGTTGCACAATACACCAAATTAAATATCAAATACAATCATACACAGTGGAGAATGTACACACAAACATTATGATCAATTTTACTCTTGTGTAATAATACAATAAGAAATATTTTAGAACAGAATACCCTACCACATTATTATGTAAGTAGGCCGCAGTTACATGTTAGGAGTCTGCACAGATCAAGGTGGATGCAACATGAATAAAAACAGTGATACTTACAAAGGTTTGTGATGGAGAAATACGATCTTTGTGATCAGCGTCTACAACACGACCATAACGACAGGTAAACCTACAAGCCACTACCCAACAAGAATATACACTCAATACAACTCTCTACATTTGTCTCTCCACATCTGCCTCTCAACATTTACCTCTCAACATTTTGCCTATGAAAATTTACCTCAACACATTCAGCTAAAATTTACCTCACAACATCTACTTCTCAATATTTGGTGAAGACATCCTTCCCGGAATTGCTCTTTGATGTTGGGAGTTCCCACAACCAATATCGACATAGACAGCAAGTGGGAAGAAGCACAACTCATTCAGTCACTTTCCATACATTTGAGTTGGCAAAACACCAGGTGTAGTCTAATACTATTAGCATTACCAACGCTGTCTCGATACGTAGATTCCAGGTAAAGGAACAGACAGGTAGCTTTAAAATATTAAAGTCCTTTAATTAAGCATGCAGCTCAACTGCATGGCACACTGAGGTAATTCTGGGTCATTCCATGTTGTTGTGTATGCTGCAATCGTCCAGTCAGACAGCTTATCAAAACCACTTCACTGATCAATGAAGATTACACTGACTGGGATGCTGAACTTTGTGGGCACCCCAAAGAAACACTCACAAGCAACATCAGCAATTCACTCATAAACACACCCCTACAGCACATCCTAGGTGCCCCATACATGTTCTAAGGGGTAATATGGCTATAAAATCTAACAAGACATCTATAGTTAGAAATATTGTGTTAAGTCAGGTAGGACTTACCTTCACAAAACATTAAAGTTACTTGTCTATCTAAGAACACAATCACCAAAAATGTGTATTTCCTAAACTGGACAGCTTCATACATCTACATTTCAAGTTGATGCATGAAGGTATAGATTTGTAAATTTAAAAATAAATGGCTACAAATTTTTCAACATATTTGCAAAGTTCATTTATATTTAATTTATAAACAAATGAATACATTTATTAACAAATAAACTACTTAAACAAGACAAATGAACATAAATAAAATTATGCTAACCACGGTTTGATTCTAGAAAGAAATCTCCTTAGACAGTGTATCTGAGTAAATAATTGTGAATTCAGTCAATGTAATACCATAGTCTGGAAGACTTACTGAGTTTCCCCACCTCAATTGTATCCCAGTGCTAAGTGGTCATTACTAAATAAACAAACCCCACTTCTACCAGAGTAATCTTGATGGTTCGAAAAAGAAGCCAAACCTCTGAAAACTGATACATAAACACTGCCAAGTTTCCTATCCCATTGCTTGCAGTTTTATTTCACAAGCTGCCTTTTTCAGAAAGTAGTTGCTCATACCAGAGAAGCTATCTTATCTGGTATCAAAGTTGTTATTGTTTCTGACTTGCGTTTCAATACATTTTTGTCTTAGCAAAACACACAGAAATTGACATGTTTTACCAAAAAAATAGTGACAACTTAACCGAAATATTTATTATGTAATATGCTCCTTTGTCTTTGAGTCAAATCACTGACACCATGTTAGTATCTTGCAACAGGAACAATAAATCTACAAAAAAATAAATGGAAGCCACAAGATCCATCCATAGTTGACAGATTAATATTTTAATTGACAGAATCGTTGCCATGGTGATGGTTGCACCAACTGCAGACAGGGCACAGAGGGGAGCCAGGCTAGGTAGGCAGTGTAGCAGTGTAATCAGCAGGGCACTGAGAGAGAAAGGGTTAACATTCCCCTGTGTACCACTGGCACTGGAATGTCACTATCATCAGTAGTGGTAGATTCAGACAGACCCAGACACCCTATATGTATGTAAGATGGTTACTTCATTGGAAAACACAGATGGCACTGCTAAATGGCTGCATAATTCTGTAATTTCCATCTACTATTACTAACAGAGACAGGGGAAATGGCCCACATTCTCCCCGGTGATTGATAGACACACAACCCTTGACTCTGAACTACTATACAAGAAGATCAAGGTGACATTTGGATGACTCAGATAATCTTAACCACATACTGATCAGAATTTCCCTAACCAAGGCACCTGACAATTTCTATAGACTCACACCAGAGCCAAGAAGTAAAAAAAAACCACCTTCCTTCACAATCGTAGCAAACTGGAAACATAATCAGCATGTTATATGGGCCAACAGTGAAGATCCAGGGCCAATTACAAACACCTGGCCCGATGGTCAGAAGATCCAGAATCAAAAATGTGGGTTTTCCAGTCTACCCTATCCTATTGCCTTTCCTTGTTATTTAATTTAGCAAATGACACAAGAGGACAAGGGGGTACTGTTACGTAGACAGTACAAACCAATACTACAGCCTAACATCTGACTCTCTGTCTCCATAAACCATCTCTTACCCCAAACCACGACATTCACAAGTGAACTAACAAAATATCTCCCACCATCACATATGTAACAAGAACGACTGTTGGGCATATCAGAATAATATTTCCATTTACAATACTGACCTGTTAAATGTAGCCAACACTACAAGCTCTTATGACATGACAACAAAAATATATAGATTATATGCGACCCTGTATCAATCGAAGCAAATAAAAACAAAACTCTGCTGACCAATCCAATCTATTAGTCACAAGATACCATAATTGTTTACATTGTTCTGAAGAAATTATGGGTGACATAAAAAAATCAAATTCCTACCTACCAAAATGTTTTCCCCTAATGAATAAAATAACAAATCTGTCCTACCTACAACCCTAGACAAAAACAAATATTATTCTGAGAAGCTTCAGAAACTGACTTCTCCCTGTTGACTCTCACCGTCCTTCGCCCCCTCCCCCTGCAACATGACACCAGGACAGAGGCGGTACCAATGTCACTTCTGAATGCAAGTGAGGGCCCTGCTTTTTTGAAAGCGGAATGTTCCTGGGACCACCAAAAGAGCGAGAGAGGCCAGAGGGGGAAGGAGGGATTACTTGTCACCCTCTACAAAGGTGCAAATACAGCAGGCGCCTTTAACAGATTCCCCCAGTCAGGCTCCTGTTACCTGAGTGATGTGGTAAACTATAGGGAACGCGAAAAATGAGCGACTGTTTTTCTAACCCAAATGACAACCTTTCTACTGGAGGAAACTGCCAATAAATAAACATACCAAGAATGGCACAAGGGAAGGAGTCTTAAGTGGGCTGAAAACAAAGCTGTCAAACACATGAAACTGGGGAAGGACACATGGGTTTCCTGTTGCCTGTTAGACATTTCTACTGAAAGTTCAATGTATGCAGAAAGCATATCGACCACTTGTAACTTCTAAGGTGTAATTTATTGTAAATTTTTAGTGCAAATTATTATTTTTACATTGCAGAACATTTATCAGACTCCCTGATTAAAAACATATTTGATTAAATAGGCATTATTAAAAAATTTAGTCTATTCATATATATCTATCATAAAACATGCTTACATGCATAAACATGCAAGCAAATATACACAGTAAATAATGTTTTTCTTTTGTATTTATGTTCCAAGAGAATACTCCCGTTCTTATTGAGAGTACAATGAACAAATGAATCAATAGTTCTAAAACGAAACAAAACCATAAAACACTTACAAGCCTTGTTTGGACTCAAGAATGGCTCGTCAAAAACATCAATAGACGTGTCATGTGTCTCTAGACGAACGTAAACAAACACAACAAAAGTAAACAACAATAACAACAACCATAACAACAACAACAAAACATTAACAAAACCAACATTCAATAATAAAGTAAGCAAGTGCTTGTAAATACATAAATATTAAATATACTCAACATAATATAAATGTCATAGCATTTACAAATACAAGACACAATATGTACATGCAAACACATAATTTCTAACACAAACTTGACATGTGTCATTCAGTGCTAACACATTATACAGTTCTCATCAAATTTGCACGACTTAATTAGGTGCTTAATTGGAAGGGAGGGGCTAAATACGGTAAATAATGAGATCCGAAACAGAGTCAAACAGTTCTATGACACCACTCGACATATGACTTTAAATATTGTACTATTTCAAAACACTCATATTTGTAATACACCCGTTCTTTACAAATTTATTACATCTGACATGTTTTTTATAATAAATGTCTGAATACTACGACTGCTATTGTAAAACATCCAAGATATTACTGATGATACACTGTGTGGTTAAACTAATTTAAAGATTATTGTATGTACATGTTTACCTTATGCATAGCAAAATTAACCTTTTAATGTATTTTATATGCTACATTGTGTACAAATAAAATATTATTACTGTGCTAACCATTATTTATAAACATCCACCAAACTCCCCTGCCTGTAGATGGCAGATGTCATAACTCAAATCAGAAACTTTCATTTTGTCATAACTCAATTAGCAAAACCACTTGTCCAGTGAAAGTCAATTATATCTTCCTCCAAGAAGATTACAAAAAAATGAATGGGAACACACAGGAAACATGGTACATGAATATCTTCCTCCTATGAGGGTTGCGTCACAAAATGGTGACAGGGACAATAAAAAAGAGCTATACCATTAGAACTTAATTTAGTGTAATGTGCAAGATGATTTTTAAATATCACTTAGAATGTTACAAACAGCAAGTATAAGAAACTAACACTTTTTTATATATATTTAGTGCAGCGTATCCTATTTTTAGACTACTTTTTTACATTTATAATTTCTTTTAATCCAAATATGATTTTTGCCACACTGAAAATAGGCAGTGATCACAATGTGTGATTTAGTGTTTTGTGAGTTTTTTTGCTAAGAATTACTAGGCAGCTGAAATATGGATGTGGCCTTATTTGTAAACAATCAAAAAATTACATCATAATAACTAAATAAAGCAGTAAAATATGTTAAAATGTGTTGTCATTTAGACAAATGAATGTACAACAAAAAATACCTTAGAAAAGCAATTTGATTCGCTTTGATTTATTTTTCAAATCTAATGAGAGTATTGTCACCATTTATTTTGAAACAGCCCATGATTACAATTTATACCAACAAACATCCTGTTTTTTTTAGCCCAAATGGGAACAATAAATGAATAATAAATTCCTTCACATCTATGCTGGGATAAATGTGGGATCTGGGTTAAATCCATCCCTCTAGCAAGGAATGGGGAGGCCAGCCCAACCTTCATTCCCCCTAATCCCTCCAGTGCCTGGAATGCAGGGGCAGTGATATGGCAGTATCAACTTAACCCTTTCCTCCACATATCTCAAATATAGAACTTACTGACTGGCCAGTGGTATGGTTTTTTTAATTTTGATTAAGAATTCCAGATAAATTTAATGGAAACTGCAGAAATTGAGAAATAAGGAATCATAGCGAATTTAAAACACCAACAACATTAAATAGCAATCATAGAAACCTGAGATATTTCCTAGACTTTTGCAAAAAATATAAATTAGGAATTCAGACAACAAAGCCAGATAAAATATATTAAACTAAAGCAATTATTTTAATAAGATAAAGCAATTATTTTAATAAGATACTATAATGATAAATACATGTTAACAAAAAGGAAGCAAAACATTTCCGTGCATAACATAAATAATTAGTTTAGTGAGGCAACCAAACAGGACATTTCCAATGCGACATTACAAACACATTCACAATAAGCAATGTTCCCACGCACCAGGCACAGAAGAAACAAAAACATTGCAAACTGTGCCAACAGCGCCTCCATGACATCGTCATGGCAACATGTCTCTCCCTGGACGGGAGGAACTGTATACAGTAATCGGGGATACATTTTGAGTAATCGTACTTGATTATTATATTAGACATTGATTACATTATTATTATTACATTTGTCCAAAAGGCCAGGTAATCATACTCTATTGCATTGCCAAAGCAAGTGTAATTATGATTACAATAACAATTAAAATGTTCTTATGCATATTTCTGTCGTCTAGATCGTAATCAAATAAGACATTCCATTACAAGATTCCATTACTAGTCATCTAATTAATGCATATATTTGTAGTATAAAAGTTTGTATGTTAATATAATCATGTTTAAATGTCTTCAGTAAAATTGGTGGAATAAAATCACGAGATTTATTTTATCATGTCCATTATATTCTTGAAAGTAATCACAACTATAATCCAAACTGTAATTGATTACACTCATTTTGTAAGTGATTGTACTTATAATCATACTCATATATGTTAGTACTAATCATAACTGGTTAACTGTGATGTACTCGCCCCATCCTTGCATCCACCAAACCATTACCATGGCAACTGGGCTGTTTCCATGGAGACGTAATCACATGACACTTACTAATGGAGGATGTGTCAGACTTGTAGGTGGATGTGCTGGAGAGAATGGGGGAGTGAGGGACACCAGTCCCGTTGCCGTTGACGACGGGCGCCTGCTTCGCTACAATAGACAGTGCGATGTGACAACAACAAGAAGCAACAACGGGAGAAAATAAACAGAAAATTAACCAACTCTCAAACCATCCATCGCCAGTAACTGCTTATGTTTCAAGTGAAACTGACTTGCAGACAAATTACGTATTACAGATGCTTCTGTCACTTAAAATGTGTTTCTGTTGCAGAAGTACGACATAAGTCGCATACAAATGTTGCCATATTTCACCAATGTGAACAAAGGCGGGCCAAAATAATTCCTAGATGTACATCTCAAACAACCATCATTCAAGTACACCAAAGTTCATAGTAATAATGCTTTGAGTATAACATTTCTTGCATAAAGTACTGCAAAAGTATCAGAATTGCAACATGAATTGTCCCCTTTTCATGAGAATAAATGGATGGACTGAAATAAGGTTCCGAGTCTAGGTAGTATACACACAAGTGAAAACGAAACCACAGACAATGTCTTGGGAGTCACATACAAGATGGATGATAACAAAGTCTTTGTTATCAAAAGTTATGTATATTAAAAAATATATATGCAAATTTGCTGCTTTTTATTGTACCATTAAATAATTTAATGGAAAAACACCTAGGTGTGATCGTTGCTTGTTGTTTCCATGTGTTATGTATAATGATAGAGCACATTTCATGTACAATGTTTGCACTATGTTATTCAAAACATATTTTAAATATCATGATAACTTTTTAATTAAACTGCATTTTTGCATTAAAATTATTTCGTTCAGTAAAAGCACCATGTTGAGTAGATAATAACACAGCATTGTGTGTATGGGAAACTGATTCAATTTAGATTTATTTCAAGAAAAATCAGGGTGGTCTTCTATTTGACATTTCATGCCAGACAGACAGAGCTGTGGACAGATGTTCTCCCAAAACACTTACTTGTGACACACAACATTAAATATCTCTCAAAGCACTCAAAGGCAACAACCATGACAACAATAGTGCCGTTGTGCACACACACAAAGCGAACACTGGTGCTTGTGAATGAATTAAACTAATAAACATAAACTATCAACCAGCCGTGAACAGCCATGCATGCAGCCCTCCATACACAGTAGTGACAGAAGCAAATGTAACAAAGTTGCAGAAAAGAAACGGGTCATTCATCATCGCAAATGGAGATTGCTGACCCTAATCAAATATGCACGAAAATGGTGCTTTTCTTTGCACGTTATGCAATTGAAGGCCGACAGAGCAGAAATTAATCAGCAACCATGGCAACAGGTAGACAGTTGAAAATGTTTGCCGACAGCAGCAAAAACTACCTAATTTTCGTTGACTAATCAAATCTTTTCACTGGGGATATACGTGCAGGTGAAATGTAGCTGGTTTCCTAGCTGTCAGCACATCTCAATTCAGAACAAGATATGTGACTACCACCAAACGATTGTCTGGCCAGACAAGTAAAAGAATAATTCATGAACACAACTTTTTAGCATACCAGTTGTGAATAAAATTTACATAACTTGTGTACTTAAATTCATATGTTAAGCTTGACTAGACACAAAAAATATAGATTTTTATAACAATTGGGCAGTGTGTACAACCATGTTACTATGACACAAAACATTGTAATTGTTACTTATGTGTCACAATGTAATTTATAAAATATGGCAAGACTATCAAATGTGTAAACACATGCTTGTGCACATGCATACACAAGTGATAATGTGTAGACCCATTAGTACTGCCTCATTACCCTGGCCTTGTCCAGCAGTCTTGCACAGACCCAGCATCCTGCACATTGACACAGTTTCTACAATGGCCCTTCACCATCACTGCTTCCTGATTGCCCTGGTCATTCAACTCTTTACTGACCAACTAGCACTGGTCAATGGGTCACAATGACCAGTGCTCATTGCCTGGCCTTCTATCTGACCCATCACATGGTGAAATGGTCATTGCCTGCTGATAAAGCTTGACCATATCTCATCATTAACAACATTCCAAAAGTTGTAATAGAAAATATGGAAAATAAGCTCAGGGTGACACGGCATTGTTATTTGTTATTGTTATTGAACCAAGTTCCTCCTGGTCACTAGGCAAACACCAAACCTTTGACTTACCACACCATCTTGTCTGTATTATGTGATGATAATGAAGATTTTGGAAGAAATTACATAAGAAATTAACTTAAGCAGAGTGACATTGATTATATTTAATAAGCCAATGCATGCATGAATACAAACATAAGATGGCAGTGTGTGCCTGCGGTTGGAATGTAAGCTTATCGCTTTTATTTATGTAAGCTAAGCTTAGTGTTTGGAGATATCCCATAAAGGCAGAGTTGGAGAGAGGAGACTGGAAGGAAATGACAGAGGAACATGATAGGTGAAGGCGGCTCATTGAGAGGAAGGAATAGATTTAACTGATGAGGCCCCACCCCACACGGGATCAACAGGGAAGAAGAATTAATTTTAACTTAATAAACAAGATGATAATGGGAAACTCTACATTTCATCACATGAATTTGGGTAATAAATTACAAGATTTATAACTACACCTCTGGAGACTTGGGAAATGTCCTAGCTTGAGCCACGCTGACCACAAAGGTAACTGTAGCTGGACATACACTGGACACATCAGTGGTCAGATCTCACAATGATGTATTGTTGTTAATGATGAGTTATGGTCAAGCTTTATCAGTAGGCAATGACCATTTCACCATGTGATGGGTCAGATAAAAGGCCAGGCAATGAGCACTGGTCATTGTGACCCATTAACCAGTGCTAGTTGGTCAGAAAAGAGTTGAATGACCAGGGCAATCAGGAAGCAGTGATGGTGAAGGGCCATTGTAGAAACTGTGTCAATGTGCAGGATGCTGGGTCTGTGCAAGACTGCTGGACAAGGCCAGGGTAATGAGGCAGTACTAATGGGTCTACACATTCTCACTTGTGTGTGCATGTACACAGTGTGTGATTACATGTGTGCATGCATGCACAAGCATGTGTTTACACATTTGATAGTCTTGCCATATTTCTATCTTCTCAGGGTCACTGCTTTTGTCTATCTTATCTTATTTATATCTTAGTATCTAATCCATATCTTTGTCTAAGTGTTTCACTCAACCTCCACATGATACCATTCTTCATCTCTTTCTTTGTCCTTGTTCTGCTCCCCTCTTTCTCTGTACCTCTGTCTCCCTAACTCTCTATCCATCTCTCCATCCCTCCCTTCATCTCAGTCCCACCCTCTCTCTTATCCCCATAACCCTCCCTCCTCACTGTCAGTGTTCATTCCTCTCTCTCCCTTGCTATCCCAATATATATTTCCCTCCTTCCTTATATCTCTCTCTCCTCTACCTCCACCTCTCAGTCCCTTCTTCCTTTCTCTGCCTCTCCTCCCTCTGACCTTCCATTCACCCCTCTCCTAGCTCCCTCCCTCCATTCACCCCTCTCCTCCCTCCCTCCATCCACCCCTCTCCTCCCCTCCCTCCATTCCTCCCTCCATCTACCCCCTCCTCCCTCCCTCCCTTCATTCACCCCTCTCTCCCTCCATTCACCCCTCTCCTCCCTCCATCCGCCCCTCTCCTCCCTTCATTCACCCCTCTCCTCCCTCCATCCGCCCCTCTCCTCCCTCCATTCACCCCTCTCCTCCCTCCCTCCGTCACTCTCTCCCTTTCTCTACCACTATGTCCACCTCTCAGTCCCTTCTTCCTTTCTCTGCCTCTCCTCCCTCTGACCTTCCATTCACCCCTCTCCTAGCTCCCTCCCTCCTTCCCTCCTTCCCTCCATTCACCCCTCTCCTCCCTCCCTCCATCCACCCCTCTTCTCCCCTCCCTCCATTCATCCCTTTCCTCCCTCCATCTACCCCCTCCTCCCTCCCTCCATTCACCCCTCTCTCCCTCCATTCACCCCTCTCCTCCGTCCATCCGCCCCTCTCCTCCCTTCATTCACCCCTCTCCTCCCTCCATCCGCCCCTCTCCTCCCTCCATTCACCCCTCTCCTCACTCCATCCACCCCTCTCCTCCCTCCCTCCGTCACTCTCTCCCTTTCTCTACCACTATGTCTTCAATGTTTATAAACATTTATACCATTCATTCAACCTATCCCACATTTCAACTTGTCACTGAAAAACATTACCAAACTTCACACATCGCAACGACGACACACAATCACTACACTGTCATACACACATCCCACAATGCACCTGGGTAACAAATATCGTGTAGCACATCACCTGCTAGAAAAGAAAATCAATAATCCAACAAGGCCTCACTTTCTCTCCATATGGTACTCACTTTCGTTTGACATGTCCGACACATCCGAGACTGGACTACCAAGTTGACTGTCCACAACACCGTGGCCCGGCCGGACGGGAGTGGACGTAGCCACACCCCCACCGGCCACTCCATGGTCACCCCCATCGAGTCCGTTCAAGGACGGGGGAGGGGTACACGGTGTCGCCTTCTCTGATTGAGGCAGCTGATCCGCGCAACTATTGCACAAGTAATCGGCCCCGTTGAAGGTCACCTTGTCTCCGGGGCCAAACGACTTCCTGTGGTGCAGAAATGACAAGTTGCGATTGGTAAAAAAACTCAAATAAATAATTGCTTAAAAATACATTGATTTTGCACATTTCTATTTGCTTTTTTACAGGCACCCAAATTGGATGTTTATATTTGGGGTGTTAGGTCGAATACACACCAAATACCGCAACTTGTATTTGTTGTATTTGATCAAATACACACCAAATATGGCAACAATTATTAGGAATATTTGACCTGTTTAAACAGGCACATTTTACGATCATAAAATACTGCGTGCCCCTAACCCTGTTCACCAACGAATGTAATCATTTCTATAGATTCTCAACATTGTATACATTATGTAGCCGATTTAAAGCGTATTTGAATTTAATCTTGTGTATTTGATATGTTAATAGAGCATATTAGTTCATCTGTATTTGAAATTGTAACAAATAAATTTGTATTTTATTTTTAAAAACCTATATGACACAAATGCTCATAATTAAACACAATTTCAATAATTCATCAATGAGCACAAAACAACACTGCATTTAAACATGTTAATCTGCACACACCACTGATTTATAACTTCACAGTAATAAAACTAAATCCAGTTATATGTATTTGCGAGATGCTATGTTATTAAATTATTACGTCCCAGTATTGGGACAAATGCTAAAAAATATCATTGATCGCAGTTGCAATCAACGTCATACATCTCAAGAATATCACAATTTAGCAGCATTCACATGCGGGCCACAGAAATATCAGCACTTACAGAGTTCCTGTATGCCGAGTAGGCAGCCACAAGGTTTTGACAGCTGCAATTTCACCTCCCCCAAGATGGAAAACACGGAAATCACCTGTCATAGCTCATTACTGCAATCACTGATTGCGGTGGAAAAGAGGACTGTGTAAAAAAGGCACATTTTTAATTGCTAGACAGCAAATACTATTGTAGACAGAGCTAGGGTCTGATGCATATTTTTATTCTAAATCGAATTTTTCCAATAGCCTAGATATTTGTTGTTGATGTTCATATATGATATCACATACAACCAAGTACAGTGACAACTTATGACAAACTATAATTGAGCTAGTGTATGAGGGAAACTGTCATCTGGGACTGTGTGTTAGGTTTGTACTGCCATCTGGAGGATCCGTAGTTTTTGCTAGTTTGATGTAATTGATCTACATACCTAACCTGATCAAACCTACAAATTTAATTAACCAAAAATATGTAAATATTAAACACATTTAACCAGGCTGTGAATTTGAAAGATAAAATTATAGAACGTATTTACCTATCATCAGCTGTATTTGTAAATAGCATTTGAATTGTTAAAAAATTTGTATTATCATTTATGTCAAATTATTTTTTTTGTTTTATGATTAACAATCAGGGACAAAGGAGAATAACAACAACTGTAACACAACCAGACTTCACTATCCCAGAATTCCACGCAGCGGCCATGACCGGACAGTCGGACACTCACCTACACTTGGTGCACTGGAAGCATGTCCGATGGTAGGAGTTGCCGAGGGCAGTGACCACTTCCCCCTCCACAAACTGACCACACGCATGACACTTGGTGCCAAACAGTCTCTGGTAGTCGTTAGCGCAGTAGTATGCATCATCTTTGCTGTAGAATCCACTTGTTGCTAACGATGCCTGACATTCTGCAAACAAAAGCAAATACAGAATTATAACCCTCAACCGTAGGCCCAATTACGATTATCTGGGAGACAGACCACATTAAAGTTTACATTAGCAGGCACAACAGAAAAATCATATCAAATTTTCTTTGAACTTTTCAGCATGAGACATTAATTAACTGGCCATTCATGAAAACAGCATATCTTGTATTTTGATAGAAAAATCCACCAACATTATTTACCCCTCAATTTTTGTCCAGTCTACCGACTTATTTTTGAAATAAAAAATATTTCTGTAAATTTACCTCTTTACAATAATAAACAAATGGCAGTATTTAATAATGACTTAATACTCAAAATCTTGCAGGTTTTTCTAACAGGAGCATTTCTAGATATCACAAGTGGTAAAATAGAGTAATTAAATATAAATAATTAAACAGCACACAGATGCCTAGCGGTACTGAATGTACCACCAGGTTTCCTTCAAGGAAACTCTTTTTATTTTATAATTAGCATCCGCTTGTATAAATTGGAATTGATTTAATTCACCATCATTGCAGTTTAAACCACAGAAAATACACCATCGCTAGATTCACTACCCAGTAATGCTGGTAACAGATCCACTTAGAGAATTATAACTTTCGTTGACTGACTTGTATTTTACAAAGACGAAATTCCTTTTTAAAATAGTACTTTGCAATAATGGGTCGACATTATTGAACTTATTTTTATTGTTGAAATTACAAAACATGAATTACATCATAAATTGTACGCACAAAGTAGAGTGACCTGACCTGACCAAGTGTTCGTAACCATAACATTAAGTGCAACATTTCTGGGTTCGATGAACTAATATTGGCCAAATATTACGTCCCCTCTGGATACACCATAACACAATGCTGTTACCTTTGCATTTGAAGCATTTCACGTGGAAGTATTTATCCTGTAGGCGAATGGCTTGTCCCTTGCATTTAGACTGGCATGCCTCACATGTTTTCTTGCCTGCAACACAAACTGGTATAGAGTCATCACTGTCTGCCAGGGGGCACCACACATGTAATCATTATTTTAATATAAATCACAACATGATCAGATAACTAGTTTGTTGAACTGAAATTGGGACACTGTTGCACAATGCACTATGGAAAACAGTCCTGTCCTTAGAATGTTCTGGAAACTATGCATCCGTGGATCACAAATTCTACTGACAAAAAAACTGTTTTCCCATTGATGCAACCTATTTATCACTGACATGTATACTAGTATAGCAGCTGGGCAGCTGCATGGACAGTCTAGACAAGACTGGTCGATGTTTGACACCACAAACATCTTCGCACCACCACCCAACTTTGTTTCTAAACAACATAATTATGACAGTGTACATGACCTGTGCAATACAATTCAGTTCAGCTGTCCTTGAGAGTGCCACAAGTGAGTCATTTTTTAGAATGGATCCGTGTTTACGCTGTCAGAACGCAACATGCTACCAATGCCAGAAAATACTCCTGCGTAAACAGGAGACTCTGGAATCTTAATATTGTACACTATATGCAGTAGTGGGCCAGAGCAAATGTAGAACATGGAAAGAATGCCACTTTATAAACCTGTCATAGTGACCTCAAAGACATAGGACTAGGAAAATCCATATCAAGGAAAAACATGTGGGAGCCTCTACGACAACAGCATCAGAAAGGCACTGATTGCACCACTGTATAATCGTAATAATGTACTCATTACAGCAATAGAAAACATTATCATCACTAGCTGTCATAGTTTTGATGGTTTAATGTTGCCCGGGGCTTCCTGACCACCTGTTTTCATTTACAGTCGCTGTCACTTACAATACTTATCTGACGTTTCTTAAATCATCAGTTCTTGTAGAACATTTATCCCTCCACACATCTCTCATTTCAAGCTCATGCCATTACAGTGTTTCCCCTGCTATATGACGAACGAGCCGGGCCGCCTTGTCGTTTTTCTATGCCGCCTCGCCCGAAATATGCCGAAATTGCCACCTCATAGGTATTCCGTACGCCCATTTTTTTACGTTGAATTAGGCCCTATATTCAGTGTCGGTGAGCAGTGCAAAATGACACCACAAAGCCACTTATAATATTCATGCAAAATCGGAGATTTCTAGCAGCATCGTCAGAGCCGGCTAAGATTCACCTCATGGAATTAACTCCATTGGACAACGTGAATGACATCACTTGTCAGTTGTCCAGTCATGGAATATTCCCGTGGGATCCCCGGTGTCTCAAGAGGCGACACCTTGCGGAGTTTCGACTTACTCGAAATCTAGACATTCATGTATCATGGCGCCCAAACGGTAACTGCGTTTGGGGGACATGTGGAACTCGGAGAAAACAAAAACAAGGAAAACGGTAGCTGAACTAAGATGTCTTTTACACCAATTTTAATATTATAGTATCCGCCCACAATAAATCAGAATGCTGGTGTAGTTGATGTTGAATTTCTGGTTTATGACGGTGGTGGGAATAAAAACAGTCCAGGCTTGACACTACGTCACGACACTACTTGGCACTTGTGTCGAATCCGGACCCTTTTGAAGCCCAAATAGCAACTGGTTTGCGCAAGTCTGCACCGTGCACGTAAAATAAGCGATATAATGGCGCTAAGACGCAATATTCTTAAACATAATATTATACCTAAGATAATGTTGAATGACAGAACTAACTTACTGAGGTATCAAAGTTAGGCAAAACTCAAAAAACTCAAAAAACATTCGGCGAAATCAAGGTGCATGGGTCCGGATTCAACACAAATGCCTACAACTAATAAGACAAATCTATTCAACTAATGTTCTATGCCGTTTTTTGCAAAACAAGGAATGTGATTAGTAAGATATCTTTGTGCTAAATATATCAAACATATTCCGACAAAGGTGTGCAAACACTGTTGGGAAAGTTTACTTGAGTGAAGTACTTACAAATATAAACCACCGAAGTTCATTTCTCGTAACAGACGCCTATTGCCAAAAAGCGTATCTAATAATGGATTATCAGTACATCGGGCTAGGCAATGATTTGTTTGCACAGAATATACTAAACAACTTACTCTGTTTTATAAAAAAGGACACCATTTGGGAAACGTTCTTGCGATTGATAGAAGCATACGTTCGTGGTATTCCAGAAATTACTTTAATTAACTGCATAGCATAGCTTGCCAGCAACAAATAAAGTATAATCTTTGGAATAGAAACCACCAATTTAATATCATATGATCATAATACTGTGATATGATAATAATTTAAAGTTGGGGGAAAAGAGTTTTCAGCCGATACTCCTGTCGTGTGGTAACAAGGCCTAAGGTTAGGGCAAGGATAACATCACAACAAACAAGTGCCAGTGGTTAAGTGGAAATCATGATTACTGACTTTTAGTAGGTCCCTAGTGTATACATATTTACATGCTATCTTGTTTTATATCTTCCCTTCTGTATTCAAGAGTAAAGGTTAAAAGATACCTCAGAATGCACCATTTTAAGCTAGTTTTTTAATCTCAGGACACCCCTAGCATTGCTTCGCGCCTGCGCGCTCGCACAGCTCACCCCTACCACCTCGCCCATCATTTTATCCAGGGGAAACACTGCATTAGTATTATGTAACAGCTGGCTCTTGAATCCAGCCATATGCACCATATGGCACCACAAGCAAAGATCCTCAACAAAATGCCCCAGTTCATCGCAGTAGCCATGTCCTGTGATATTGGTCACATTTAGGTCTATTATTTATAGGGCCCAGTCTCTAGAGACTTAGTTCGTGATTAGCTCACCAAGATGCCGAAATACTCTAGATATAAACCCATGGCAGACTGCTCTAAAATCAATATTGGTGAGCAGCGGTTTTGCCCGGCCTGTAAAATGACGACAGAAGCAATCTTCTCGTGGCACCACCAGTGCATTGTTTAGTACACCAGGAACTAGAGACCTATGAATGGAGAGTCCCACCAGAATAGAGTCTGTCTGTTACAAGATGAAGGCAGGGACCAACTCCAATATAGAGCTCTGTCATCCAACCCAAGATGTACAGTTGTGGTGGCTCAGTCGTTTACTTTAATGTACTGGATTAGAAACTGATGCTTGCAGCAAACCTTGTTCTTTTGATTCAAAACTGATATCTTCTAGCCTAGAAATTGTGATTTGGCTGTGGATTTTGGCTTGGTGTCAATAGAACGATAGATAAAACTGAAGAAACCATGACTGTTCTACCACCTAAAGCAACGATTCCATATGTACGGATGCGGCATGCAACAACAAATGTCTATAGTGGGAATTCATAGGAATTATTCCATGTGTGTGGATGTGTTTTGTCGTGCGGATACAGATGCGGCAAATTGAATCGCTCCATGTAGCGATTCAAATCAAGAATCGGACAGGAAATTCCCAGGAGTGACGTCATTATAGAGGTATTTTCCCAACTTTTAAAATGGCGGTGTAGGCATTAAGGATTGAAACATGCCATCTCGGAAACTTCCAACAGTTCAAGTAGAAGCATTGGTAGAAGAAGTGTCATCACCTTATTTTTTATGCTGAATGTATACGCCACCTAGACGGAAGCGGAAATAGAATGCACACTGCATTCTGCATGGAATCACGCAAAACACATCTGCATGTCGCATCCACATGCGGTATCCGTACATGTATATGGAATCTTAGCTTAAGCTGTAGACTTGGCTCCTCCGCATAAGGTCATTTGGTACAAATATCTGCCATGGTCATAGAGTAAATAGTGCTCAGTAAGTAGGCTAGCTCTTGTTTCCTAGATACCGAGTGTGACAACATGTGGAAATTCTTCATTTTCAACAGGACAAAACATAAGATGCTCAATGCACTGAGGCATGTACAGTATATGAAGGGATGGGGAATAAAAATAATGACGTGCACAGTACTTTTTTTGGACAACTCTAGATACTAGCAAAACTGAAGTCCTCACGAATATATATATATAGTATGTGGAGAACTTAGGATCCTGAAGAATGTAAACCATCCAGACCAAGGTTCACTAGGTCAACCCTACTGACATTACAAGCCTGGGGTGACAGGGTTCTTCCAATGATATATCATTTGCCCCAGACGTTTGACCTCGCAAAAGAAAATGGCATTTCCACAGACCTGCAAAACTACATTTTCTATGTAGACTTTTAACAGCGGCATGAGCCCATGCTGAATCTCGGATCTTCAAGTTCAACACAATAATTTTGTTTAACCTTCAAATATACTAAACAAGTTGATGGTCATGTATAACATTATAATGATGGACATGCTTAAACCAGCCTGACAGAGGCACAGACAAATGGAACTAAGGAGTGACTACCTCTGGTCAGCAGGAAATGTCCAGTTCCGGTGTGGTCACTAGCCAGCTACCACAAGGGAACCCATCCAGACCAGCAGTCTACTACTGGAGATTACATGAGTAAATGGCACACCCAGTGGCTCTGGGGTGAATTTGATTCATAAATGTAATTGAGCAAAATACTGAAATGCGAGCCATGTGGTGTATCTCAAGGGTGGGGAGCAGGTAGGTATCAACAGGTGTGTAGATTCCCACAGTGCCTGGGCCAGGTGCAGTAGTACAGGTCTGTTAACCAATAGCTCATTCCATCACTGCTAGACGGTCATCAATACTGCATCAGTTACAGTTGCACAAGAGCTTCTGCTTCACCAGACGATGCAAATAAGTCCATGGTTCACTGCGTGTGGCAGTGATGCTACCAAGGAGCTGTCTGATGTATGTGTTAATTTCAGTAGTTAAATCGGTGCAGATCATACGTATTCACACTTTTTAAAGGTTATTATAGCTATTTCTCATTTATTAACATAAATTTATAATATTATATTGAACACTTCTTGATACTAGAATACAATGTTGCATGTGTCCAGCCAGCCAAATTGTCTTTGGTAAGCACATAAAATGTGATTTGCAAGTTGAAATATTCAAATATAAACACAATATTTGGTAGTTACTGGTTTGAAGTCACAACTGTGATCTAACTGGGACTAAGTACAACTTATTCAGTGGACGTCCTGCTAATAATTACATTTATAATGGAACAGACAACTTCCCTTTAATGCTGTTAGAAGATGACCACTTATTAGGTGCCTGCCAGATAATTCTGTATCGAGCAAGAGTAATGAAAATAAAAAGATGCTGATTCCAAGTCACAAGTGTGACTTCAAAGTTGCACAGGATATTTTGCCACACAATATGTGCAGCATAATTAGCATTTTGTGCATTCCATGCTAATGTCCACTTCTTCTAATTACGGCTGAATGCCTCTGTATTAGTCACACACATAACTTGACTAAAACTGGGAACATCTGCACCATTAGTAGGTTGGAGACCACCACTCTGTGAGGCCACAGCATTTACACCTATCACCTGTACATATGGCATCGTTTAATGGTGATTCCTTTTACAAAAACTATCCCTGCCATATAGTCCAGGTTAGAGGAATACAGTGTTCATCTGAAAGACAGACCAACTTCCTTCACTTACGTCAAAAGTTAGGCAAATTAACAAGCTGTACCAAATTTCTATGAAATGTGTGTATTAGCCACCATTACAGTAATTATATCAAAACACAGAGAAAGGAATGATGATTATCCGGCTACCACAATATCCTATTTTAGTTCCAACAATGGAAATTAATGATAAATATACATCAAACACATAATGACACATCAAACATTTGCAGTTTGAATTTATAACAAACCGAAAAATAGCTGCTAAAGAAATACAAGAATACTTGTTTCATAGGCTAGCCACTAACTGCTATTTAAAGGAAAATTCATAATTTTTGCAGACAAATCAACAAAACGTCCAAAAATGTGTTACACTGTTACACAAAGCAACCACATTCCAGATTATTCAGTTTTGACAAAGCTAATGAGACTATTCTGGACAGAGTGAAACCCAATCACCTAATTAGCATGATTAGTGTGTCACATCATGGCAATGGGGTCACTCCCTCAGTGTCCTGTGTGTTGGCAGACAATCCTGGTCTCTCTTCTCATATTTCACTACTTTCTGTCAGCTCCATTTTAACCAGTGTGTGTTTTCAATTAGATCTACTGGTAGCTCAAATAGCAACCTAGATGACACTACACTTAACTCAAATATATTCAAGTCTATGTGACTGATTTATTTGTAATTGCATTTTTAAAACACAAATACCAACAATTATAATTATATAATAAATGTCATTACATTTATTTTCTAGTTAACCATCAAAATAATTTATATATATTTATACTCTACGAAGAAATATTGAAAAATGTCAATTGCCTTAATACTATGAACCTATAATGGTATAATTGTAAACAAATAGTAGGCAACCAAAACAAAACAAATGATAACGCTGCCTATCTACACCTTCATGTCTATTATCAACTGGAGTACTTCATCACAAAGTCCATTAATAAAAATAAGTCATACGATGGGATCGCTTATCATCACAGCAATAGCATTATTTCCCTCTGGAGTAGTGAACTGTACATACTCAATCATCATACTCAATGTTACGACAAATCAAAGCACAAAATAGTTGCAGATATGTTAAAGTCTGACGTAAAAACAAAATTAAACATACATAAAATTTGGTACATACTTCTAAGATATTAACCCTCTCGTGGTCAGAATGCCCGAATCAACCCGACTCTCACTATAATAATAATTAGAGCATTTATTTAATTATTCCCAAAACACCCGTCCGCAGGTGATTGGTCTATTTTGTTGTAAACAAGTATTAATGCGCTGTGCGACAAACCTGGTGGTGTTTTTTTAGCTTTGTTGTAATTCTCAATGTTGTCGTTTCATCTGAGTATATCACATGATTCATTCACAGCACAATCTCTTGATTTAATAGAATTAAATAACAGGCACATATTTGCATTAATCTGGCCTTGAGGGTTAAGTTACAACAGCTGTTGACATTTTTTGGGCACTTCGATATCATAATTTGGTGTCAAATTCATGAAATCTATATTTTTTAGAATTAAAATGTGTATTTACAAGTAACATACTTACCTGGCTCCGTCGCTTCACAAGGTGCAATACACTTGGCTGCGCCCAAGTTGCGCACCAAAAATAATGATAAAAATTAAACTTGACCCATCCCTGCAGCTCCCACCACCCTCACCCCTCACTGAGTCACCCCCTCTTCACATTTGACTAAAAGAATTGTACAGTGATAGGTTATCTCCCTACAGCGGGGAAGGAAGGAGGGTGATATGGTGAAGCGACGAATCCAGGTAAGTATGTTACTTGTAAACACATATTTTAATTCTAAAAATGTAGAATTTACTGCCTAACACAGACTTAGCCTGGCTCCGTCGCTTCACAAGGTGCAGAATCTAGATGAATGGATGGTGGGATATAGACAAAGCTACCTCTAATGATCTCCTGTTGGTGGCAGAATAGACTCTTCAGCCACTATAGATCCTAGCTGAATGAGGTCAGAGGAGTAGACGGATAGGTCCTTCAGATAAAAATCTGTGAAAGTGTTATGACAGCGCCAGGTACCAGCTCGTAGGATCTGCTCCATGGAAGCCTGTCTGTGGAATGCGAGGGATGCAGCCATAGATCGTACCTGGTGTGCCTTAACCCGATGGTACTCAAGGAGAGTAGTAGGGGATTGTACATAACATTCCATAATGGTTTTGTGAATCCAACCAGAGATTGTGGATGGAACAATGTCTGATTTATGTCCTGGTTTGAAAGAAACAAAGAAGAGACACTTGTTTTTCCTCCATGGCACAGACCTTTCCAGGTAGAATCGCAAAGCTCGGACAGGGCACAGCAGTCTGTCTTCGGCCATCCCACTGCTTAAAATGATTGTCCAGTGCTGGGATCGTGCAAGAAAGCATACATTTGGGACCTTTGCCCAACACTTGAGTTTTCGACAGAAAAGACAGTCCCACTAGTAGTGTAACCTCTGTATAGCACGCAGTTCGTTGTAAACAGGCATGTTCAAAGGCATGAATCTCACTTCTCCATTTCGACACATATACATGGCCATTGGCTTGACCTCTTGATAACCCGTTCAACCGTAATAATATCCAAGCACCTACTGTTTCAGATGGGTTATTAGACCACCATACTGTCATTGCCAATATTAATGGTTCTATAGCCCCTTTACAATCGAAACACAATGTGTCTTACAGAGCCAATCATAGGATTGATATTGCAGCTTTAATGGCTGATATCCTTATGTCTGACCATATCACAGATCCAAAAAAACATCTATCTGACTTATATAAACAGTACTGTCAAGTACTCAATGCATTACTTCACAAACATGCACCTATAAAATCCAAATGGGTGTCAGAAAGGCCACCGGCTCCATGGATGACTTCCGAAATTATACTATCTAAAAGGCGTCGTCGTTATTTAGAGCGTGTATGGCGCAAATCACGCTCGCCATTAGATAGATCGCGCTATTCTAAGCCATGTCACCTCTGTAACACACAAATGGCTAAAGCTAAATCAGATTATTTTACAGATATGGTCATAAATAAGTCTGATAATCCGCGTCAGTTATGGAACTGCATCAATAACATTCTACACAGACGGCCTACTCCATCGCTACCTGATCATGTGTCAATTAAGTCTCTATGTGATTCGTTCTCTAGTCATTTCAAGAATAAAATCAGTATTATTCGTTCTGCTTTCCCACGTCATAATATAAGTAATGTCAGTGTGGACTTTCCACAAGTAAATTCTCAACTTGTATCATTTGAACCTGCAACAGTTGATGAAGTTAGGAAAATAATTATGTCCTCCCCAAATAAATCTTGTGCACTTGATCCATTTCCAACAATACTGCTAAAAGCATGTCTCGATACACTAATTGTACCTATAACAAATATTATAAATGCATCACTTTGCTCTGGCTGTTTTCCTGATGATTTTAAATACACCCATGTCACACCACTTCTTAAGAAGTCATCTCTGCCTAAGCAAGACCTAAACAGTTATATACCTATTTCTAATCTCAGCTTCATTTCCAAAATACTAGAAAAGGTTGTAGCAAGTCTTCTAAGATCTCGCATTAGCACAAATGTTTTAACTAATGTGTCCCAATCAGCATATAGGCAGTTTCATTCAACAGAGACTGCCCTCTTAAAGGTTCATAATGGCATTAACTTGAACATTAATAATGGTAAAGTGACTGCACTTACCTTACTAGATCTCTCTGCCGCGTTTGACACGATTGATCACAGCATTCTCATTGAACGCCTATTAAAGTGATACGGCATATCTGGCACAGCTCTAAGCTGGTTTTCTTCGTATCTAACTGATAGATACCAAACTATAAAGATTGGGAACTGCTTTTCAGCTGCACTGCCGGCTTTATTTGGTGTTCCCCAGGGTTCTGTTCTGGGGCCTTTGCTTTTTACTCTTTACACCACGCCACTAAGCTCTGTTGTTATACAAAGACAACTTAGATCATCATCTTTATACTGATGATACTCAGATCTACATTTCGTTGGCTACCCCGGATACAAATCGCTCCCTTAACCAACTTAGTGATTGCCTTCAAGATATCTTCCATTGGATGACTGACAGCAAGTTGAAATTAAATGCAAATAAAACTGAATTGATCATTATTGGTACTCCAATGCAGCGTTGTAAACTGGATGGTTTTTCTTTACGCGTATTTTGAGTCAGTATATCACGCCAGCAACCTCGGTGCGGAATCTAGGAGCGATCTTTGATAGTAACTTCAATTTCTGACAACATACATCTCAAACATGTCGCTGCTGTTTTTATCATATTCGTGATCTTTGCCGTATTCACCGGTATATGTCATTTTCTGTTGCTAAGACTATTGCAACAGCGCTTGTTAGCAGCAGACTTGACTACTACAATTCCCTCCTGTATAATATCGCTAGCAAGGATATCACAAAACTTCAGCGTGTCCAAAATTGTCTAGCAAGAGTAGTTACAAGATCTTCTCATTTTCTCGCTCTGTGCCAATTTTGAAGTCTTTGCATTGGCTTCCCGTACGATATCGTATAATATTTAAGATCTGTACCATTACATATCAGGCACTGTCCAATAAGCAACCATCTTATTTGCATTTATTGCTTACTCCTGTAAGAAAATCTATCCAGCTTTGATCATCTAGTTCTGACCTACTTGTTGTTCCTAGAGTCAACACTAACATTGGAACTAGGGCTTTTTCTGTTGCTGCACCAACTCTTTGGAATATGCTTCCTCTTAGTGTTAGATCAGTTGAAAATATTACAAAATTCCGTCGTCATTTAAAAACGTATCTTTACAACCTTGCTTATCCACCGTAGCTCCCTAGTGCCTTGACCCATCTGTTGACAACTGGAAAACTACTTATGGATTTTGAGATTGACCAACCCTTTTGTTTTGATGCACCTCTGGGCTTGGTTTCCAAGGATTTAGGCGCAATAGAAGTTATCTTATTATTATTAAGAACAATGAGAAAAACTGTTTTTCATGTTAACAGTTTATCTCGGGCTTTGTGCAAGCGCTCAAATAGGGGCTTGGTTAGGGCCGATAGAACCAAGGCAAGATTCCACTCTGGGAAAGGGCATTTACTATATCCCTATGCCAACTCAATATTCCGAAGAAGGGACTTCAACGATGGATTCCGTCCTACCTCAACATCAGAAATGGCACAAAGGGTGCTGGCAATTGCCATTTGATAGCCTTCAATGGTCGAAATTGCCAAGTGTTTCTCCGTGTGAAGATAAAGGAGAAAATCTTAGACTACACTCTCAGTAGCCGAGAATGGATTAATCTGTTGTGTGCTGCACCAAGTAGAGAAGATCCTTCACTTGGAATCGTAGATTGCCAGAGTAGACTCTTGTTGGGTCTGGAGGCATGGGAGGCAACGTCAACCGAAAAGCCTCTGCTGCAGAGGGCATCCCGGATACTCTCCACGCGTGTAGCTGGAGATTGGATGGATCGCGATGGATTAGTCCACGTGGTTGTAACAGTAACTGAGGGATGTTGGGTATTTGTAGAGGAGATTCCATCAACATCCCTAAGAGGATTGGAAACCAGATCGAGTGTGGTCAGCATGGGGCAATGAGGATCAGTTTGCACTGGTCTTGTTGGACCTTCTCGGGAACTTGTGGCAACAGAGCTGGTGGTGGGTAAGCGTTTGCCCACCGTGCCTTCCAGCTCATTGATAGTGCATCTACTCCTATGGCCGACGGATCTGGAATGAGGGAGACAAATAGGGGGAGCTTGTGGTTCCTCCTCGTTGTGAACAGATCCAACAAGGGGATACCCTATTCCCGTGTGAGTGCCTGGAAGACAGAAGGGTGTAGAGACCATTCCGTACCCAACATCTGGGCTGGGGGCGACAGGACGTCTGCAAGCACATTCAATCTCCCAGGAATGTGGAGTGTCCATAGCACTATGCGGTTGTTCTGACACATGAGGAGTTGTCTCTTGGTCCGTCTTACTTACTTAGTCCTCTTCGCGCGGAGTTGCGCATAAGGCCGCCACCAGAGCTCGCCAATGTGATCTATCTGTCGCATATCTTTCGAGGTATCCCAGGTCCCAGCTCTTTCATCTCTTTCACTAACGTCCTCCTCCAGGTCTCTTTCGGTCTGCCTCTCTTTCTCCGGCCATCAGGAGTCCATCTGAGGGCAACTCTGGGAAAGGCTGTAGGTGGCATTCGTAGAACATGTCCGATCCATCTCCACTTTTGCTTCTGGATTTCTTGGGTGATGGATTTAGCAGCAGTCCTCCTGTGTAGCTCGGCATTCGTGATGATGTTCGGCCAAAATATGTTGAGAATTCTTCGAAGGCATCTGTTCTGGAAGACTTCTAGCTTGTGGCTGATGGTCTTGGTCATCTTCCAGGATTCAGCTCCATACAGAAGGGTGCTCAAAACGTTTATTTTGAACAGCTTGATCTTGATGTTCGTGCTGATGCATCTTGATCTCCACGTATTTCTGAATGCTGCAAATGCTTGGCTGGCCTTTGAAATCCTTGTTCTTATCTCTTTTTCTGTGTCCCCGCTGGTTGTCATTTGGTACACGTGTGAAATCTTCTATATTTTCGATTTCCTCACCATTAAGTTTGATGAATGCTTCCGTTCCGTTCTGCTGTTCATCCTTCCTGAAGTGCTTTGTTTTCTTGGTGTTGATCTTCAGTCCAATCTGTCTTGCTGTTCTTGCCACGCTATCTGTCTTGCCTTGCATATTTTTGTGTTGATGTGAGAGCAGTGCTTTATCGTCGGCAAAATCCAGGTCTTCCAAATGGCTTTAATGGTCCACCATATACCTCTTCTTCCTTCACTGACCACACTCTTTATAATTCAGTCTATTCCAAGGATGAAGAGAATCGGAGAGAGTACACATCCCTCTTTCACCCCAATGTTGACTTTAAAGGTATCAATCAATTCATTTGAGCACTTGGTCCATTTGCACAGCGATATTGACTGCACCCGCCCTGCTTGTTGATGAAGGACACTACAGTGGAGTTGTCCGACACAACAAGCACTGTGAGCTGTTTCAGCCAGTGGAGAATGGCTTGGTGTATGTCTTCCAACTTGAGCACATTGATGTGCAGTGCTTTCTCAGTTGTTGACTATACACTGGAGACTGTCAGTGAATTCCAATGCGCACCCCAGCCAATGCTTGACGCATCCGTGAATAACTGTGTGTCTGGGTCCTATAGGGTAACTGGAGATCCCCTCAGAACATTGGTCCCGACATCCACCATTTGAGATCCTCTTCCATAGCAGGGGAAAGAAGTATCCACAAGTTGGTTGATGAATTGAAATCCCAATGTTGAGAGATGCAATGTTGGGCTTTGCGGGTGTGTGGACATCCCACAGGAACTAGTTTCTCTGTTGCTGCAAACAGACCTAGTAGGATCTGCCACAGACGTGTACGTTCTCCCTGTCAGAGAAGAAATGATTGGATCAGCACATGGATCTTGTGATATTGTTCCAATGTTGGAGTCACCTGAAAGGAAATCAAATCGAATTGATATCCCAGGAAAATGAACTTCTGTGTCTTGAATCAAGTCTGACTTCTCATGAATCAGGATGTCCATTGTGTGGCAGACAGAGCACTTGTCCACTGTCCAGTGTCTCAGAGGCATTGATCTCGAGATGTCGAGCCAGTCGTCCAGGTACTGACAGAGACTGGTGCCCATTCCATGCACTGGCACTTTGATCTCTGTCATAACTTTGGTGGAAACCCAGGGTGCTGAAGAGAGGCCAAATGGAAGAGCTCTGAATTGGTATATAGCAACCCGAGTCTGGAACGGAAGGAACTTTCTGTAACCCTGGTGGATGGGGATGTGGAAATAGACATCCACAAGGCTTCCATCCTCTGGACTTCTTCAGAACAAGGAAAAGATGACTATAAAATCCGGGAGACGTTGTGTCATGTACAATCCTGATAGCTTCGGTTTGCCGCATTGTCTGGATCAATGCCAGGAGTGCTTTCCGCTTCACGAGGGGGCCCTTGTCCACAAATTGTGAAGGGGTACATGTCACGGGAGGACATTCCCAGAAACGGAGATGGAAACCGACTTCTAAAACATTGCACACCCACTCATTGCACCTCTTTCGTCTCCTACCTTCCCTGTGAGTAAAGGAGGTAGCACGACCACCAGATGGGGTATCCTTGGAGAACCCATAGTCCACAGTTATGCGCAATGGTCGGACCGCTCGGTGAATGAGGAGTGTGATGCAGACAGTCACAATTTGTGTCATCTTCCTCCTCGACCACGAAAGGGATGTCCTGAACCACGCTCTCTAGCGGCCAGAAAGGGCTGCGGGTGCGAGTACAAAGGTAGCATAGTTCTGTTCGACGCTGTCAGAGAATATGGAGCAGGACGTGAGGATCTAGATATGGTGAAAGGTGCCGAGGCCCTTTATAGGGCATTTTCTTGCTGTCGACCGACTACCTTTTCCCGCAACTGCAGCTTGGTTGGGAGATCGTCAAATAGTGGCGAAGATCCAAATGGTGCTGTGCAGAGGCTCTCCCGTTCATCCTGTGACAAAAGGGTAGAGACCCCCGTAGACCTTGGTCCCACTGATGAAGCAAAACATTGTAGTGATCGTGCAATCCAAGGTTGCGTCATAGGACCTGGTGACTGATTTATATACGTTGCTTTAATCAGCACTGTCCATTTCACTTGAAATTCCCAATCATGCAGCACTTGGTACAGGATACATTCATTTTTTTTACTTATTCAGGGATCGATTTTGGCCCACGTCACTACAGCAATTGCCGTAGTTGCCCTTGTTCCTTTCCGTGGTGCCCCGATAAATTGGACTGTATCCACGGCCATAATTAGCCGTGGTTGCCCTCCCTGTATGCCCTAGTGCCTTTCACATGCCTGCTACTAACTAAACTGAACTTGGCAGCATTTGTCATTTGCCGTGTATCCGTCCATAAGAACAGAAATCCAAAGAAGTCATTGCCGACACTCACATAATTTTAATGGGCACAGCCGTATTGTTGTTTACAAGCCACATATCCGAGAACTAACTGCACAGTCACTCTATAAAAACTGTTCTGTGCATGGAAAATCATGCCAGGTCAAGGTCAGTGTTATGTTAATTAGTAATTCCTCCAATCAGGAGGTTACGCGAATAGGTTAAGCGTGTACGTCTTGACCAATCAAAACGCTTGACTGAATCACTCCCAAGCGCGCCGTTAAAATCATGTTTATCACGGCATACAAAAATCGGTAATACCCAAAAATCATGCCAACGAGAAAACTGAAGAAAGCGGCCTGGGGGACAAAGACGTCGGTGACTGTTTTTTTCAGTTAGGTGAGTAAAAATAAATTGTCATGATAATTACAAAAAAATCACAGTAAAAGTGGTCGCCGTCTGTAGGTTTGTAATTTACATTGGTGGTGCCCTGCCCTCGACCGAAAGCTGGCCTTCGTGCCCTGCCCACTGGCCTTGATGCCCCCAAAATTATCCAGATACCAAGGCCAAATGGCCTTGTGCTGAAAACAATTCAATTCTACCCTTGCTTATTCAATGCAAGTTCTACAAAAAATATCACACACATGTGTATAACATACAACGCACCCATTGCAATGGACTCTAATGGCTGGTCAATTGTGGTCTGTACCCAACTTGTACATGGCCTCATCAATGTCCAGTCAAGTCAGTCTGTGGCCAGATTATCTATTGACCACAGCTGGTCAAGAACAATATACCACATGTCCATTACACTGGTCCAGCAACACCAAAATGCTATAATTAGCAGTCCTGTGTCCTCAGATCAATAACAATCCATTGCAGCTCCAGACTTTGGCCAGATGGATTAATCATGTCCTGTCCACTATACAGACTACATAGTGGCCAGTACATCTCCTAAAGGGAATAAAAGGGCTGTAATCCTTGTCTGCACCTCTCAATGGGCACTTAGACCACCCAATGTCAACAGGCATTCTGTCAAGTGGAGGGATTACCCCAGAAGCCACCTATATAGGAGACCATCTACTGGATGCCTGTCAAGATCCTATGTAATGTGAGAATCTACAATGCTAATGAGAAGACCCACTATGTGTAGTATCCTTTCAGCACCATGTAGGCGAGATGTCAGTCAATAGAAAAACCTCTAAAGAATGTAAACATGAACTGTTGAATTGAAGACTAATTTAGATAACCCTGAGTGACATGGGTACATATGCTGTACATCTCTACAGCGATTCCAATTACCAACACTGATAACAAGTTCTGTATCAATATTCTGCATTTTAAACTTCACTTTATATCACATCAATTGGATATTTCAGGCAAGGGAAGAAACTAGTTCAATTCATATTTTTAACTGAGCACTTATGAGAATGCATCGTATAATTTTTACTGGGTCTATAAGTTTATGTTACGGGAACAATATGCTAATTGCTATTGAAATATTTGTTTCACTAATAAAAAATACAGATTCAAGAATCGATGTGTCAACCATGAGCTGTATTTGATATGGAGTCTACGTATTCAATATTTTTGTAGGAATAAAATTGCCCCATATTTTAGAGTTATAAAAAGATTTTTATCAATTTAAATAATACTAAAAACATAAACAGTTGTTTGTAATATAATAGCATCAACATAATATGCAGTGCTAGACTAAATTGGTCCCAGTACCTACCAAACATCATACATGTACATTAAAGCTTGCTTGACACAGCACACTTTATTACCTATCACATGGGCCACTCATTACAATACACACACAGGCAACAATGTTTTCCCTGCAATTTGCAGCCAGCACCCCATAACTTACCCCACCCACTCCCCTGTGTACACACACCCTGACTTACACACCAACACACCACAGGGACAACATGATGCTAAACTAGGCATCCCAAAGGAATCAGACAACAGGGCCTTTGTGTTTCTGCACAAGGACACCAGCCACATCATAAATCCTCAGCCTCAATCAAGTGACAAGCTCCTACAGCTTCTATTGTCCTGCCAGATGCAAGGTGGCATATGTAACAGCCAGGTCATCAGTGAGTCAGGGAGAGCTAATGGCAGAGACACCAGTAGATGGCAACTTGACATCACATCAAACAGCCTGCTGTCATGACAAAGATGACTTTTGACAACTCTCACAAAGTATAATTTGTATTTTAAAATGCTGATTTTGTATATTCTGATTCAAATTTTTGTGTCTGAACACATACAGTCTGTAATGTCAGTACATATTTGGACAGAGAATATTTTGTGATCCCCCAAAATTTGTTTCAATCTGTAATGATTGTACATGCATTTGGACACTGTACATGTATGTGTTTAGACGGCTAAGAATCAACTTATTTTTAGGTGTACGAATACATCGAGTCATTAATAATAACGGTATTTGCCATCAGGTGAGACTGACAATCCAGGAGTCACAGATTGATAAAACAAAATAACAACAAAAGCTATGGCTTTGACAATGATTGCTCGACACTCGAGCGATCATTGTCAAATGCAAAACCTTAAAGTGTTCTCAGCCTGTTACTATCAGTGTCTACTACTGTCTAGTAATTAACAGCAAGTCTGTCCATTACAATTTGGTCAATCTCAATTCAGAAACACAATAAAACATGTGCAACATAAAATAATATCTTCAAAACATCTTCTTTGGCATATTTGTGCATTCAAATGGATGGATGTTTGTATAATATATTAAATTATTAATGCAATCAACTGGTGGCATAATACTGTCCCTTTGCATGCATTAAAACATTTACATATAACTATCCAAAATGAATATATATATACATATATATATATATATATATATATATAAATAATTGCTTAAAGAACCTTAAAACAGAATGCTAATAAAATATTATATACAGCTGTACAGCCCCCCCACTATTATGCCATAAACATCTTTGTCTGTCTGTCTCTGCCATGTTCAATGACATACCAGGATTACATAATGCAATCACAGAGCCTATTGCACAATGCAAACACATCTATTCAGACTGACATTTTAAGCTGTTTCCATGACAGAAAATGCCTCATGGTAGTATTTATCTACCCAGCCTGACACTATCTGCATAAGCCTGCTCAGATATGGCTTTGTTTTACTGATCCCAGCTGACATTAAATGTGGCAAGAGTGCATTGTTTTTGTTTAGTGTACCTAGTGATGCCCACTGCTGCCATAAGTATAACTATCAGAACACAGATAGAGATGTACATCTGCCACGAAGGATTTAGATGTACAAGCTCAACAAACATAACAACATACTTTCATTACATGTGTCCTGATGATTCCGTGTAGTTAATTCTGACATTTATGAGACTGTCAGATTATGTCAATTAATAACTGGTACCAGGAACTAGTAGGAAATCAGTCAGTTCTGGGATAATTTTACCAAGGTCAAGAAGCAAAATACAGTGGGAACTATGCACCACTAATGTCAGTAACTGAGTAAGGGGATATGGTCAAAAACACTACTGATCAAAGTAAAGATATGTGCGTTACTTTTTAAAAGTCAGCACAACTCATACGGCCTACTAATACCTATAGTCAGCAATATCCAGAGGCAATTTGACAGCCTGCAAGATAAGCAATGACAAAATCATCAAATGATGCACTAGCAAATTCAGCTAGTTATGTACAACTTGTATGAAATTTAGCAAAATATATAATTTATATATATAACCAAAGTCAGCAAGGTATGTACTATCAAAGCCAACAACATGAATACATGCACTCCCCAAATACCCAAACAATGTGCTACTAAGGTAGGTACAGGGGTAGAATTAAACATTTTCAGAGTGGGCAAGGCCATTTGGTATCTGGAAAATTTTAGGGGCACCAAGACCATTTTTTTTTCGAGGGCAGTGTACCAAGGCCATTTTTTTTCAAGTTTTCACTAAGGCGAGTGACAGATGAGATTCCGTTACATGGCACACACAATGAATGAAATAAAGTGATGATTTTTTCCTCAACCAATGAGTATTACCTGTATTCCACAGTGATTTCGACTAATTTCGAACATGACAATTTATTTTTATTCACCTAACTAAAAAAATAGTCGCCAACATCATTGTGCCCTCGGCCACTTTCTTCAGTTGGTCAATTTTTTGTTTTCTCGTTGGCATTTTGTTTGGGTATTACCAATTTTTGCACACTATGATAAATGGGAAGGGCACTAGAGCATACAGGGCAACCACAGCTATTTATGGTCATGGATACAGTCCAATTTATCAGGGCACCAAGTCAAGGAACAAGGGTAACTATGGCAATAGTGCAGTGGGCCAAATTTGATCCCTGTAGGTAGTAGGTACTAGGGATGTCAGCCTACAGTCATCATGATTTAGGTTCTCTAATACCAGTTCTAAAGATAAATATAGCAGCAACATGAGCTATACTATAAGGCTGGATGATTAGCCCACCTGGAAGAAGGCATAGCAATCATCTATGGATGCCACCAGGGTGGATGGATGAGACCACAGGTTAATGGGAAGGCATGACAGATGACTTCCATCTAGTAATGACAGACCACTCTCCATTAGGATCATTATAGTAAACATTCCTATGGCTGGTTCTACCTACTACTCTACTACTTCTATCAGTTCTATTAGGTTTATTACCACAATTTTCCTGGACATTTCCCCACGTGACCAGTGGTGGAGGATTTTCAGGGTTTCCCTGAACCTAAGTGATGACTGGAGGATCAAAACCACACTACTCCAAAAAATGGAACCCATTTTCTTCATCCCAAGTTTTTCTCCAACATAATTCAGTGCCCTATCTGTCCCTGCAAAATATTGGGTTTATCACCAGTAATAATTAATACATCTTCAGTTTACTATTTTGTTAACGTAACCTTGTGCCTGCCACAAATACCAGTAAATGGTAAGCATAATAAAACACTATATTTAATAAGTCACAATGTAACCCTTCCCACAACAGAATAACTCGCAAATAAGCCATCTAATAAGTGGAAAATTGAGAACATGTAGACAGTTATTTTTAGAACAAAATATGTAGAACATTGTAGCTCATTGCTGCATTACACTACAATGTAACTTAGAACAACTGAGAAACACAAAGACAGCTATTTTTTAGAATATATGATGAACAGTTTTAATTGGCCAGACCAATTCCTTCCTACAAAACCTCCACTGTTTAAACTCAAGAACACAGTCCTAGGTCACCCTACAGACTGCAGCAAACAAGCCAGATCAACACCTGCTATTTGATAATGCTGTATCATTGTACACATTCCAGAGTTGATTGTATACCCACACCATATCTGTTGTCACACCCACCAGCACATCACTTATCTTTCATTATCTCAAATTGGTCACAGTATTAACAAGACCTAATGATAGCCAAACACATTTTTATTTGGCACTTCTCCAGAGAAGTAAAATTAATTATTTGACCCATCATAGAAGCACTGTGATCTTGATACAAGGGGTAAAAACAAATGGGTTAGGGTCAGAATATGTTTTCACCTTTCTATGCAACATAATCCATTTTGCCATGTACTGTCACCGGCAAGGGGCATCATAGGTCATAGTAGTTCTACCTAAACATAAATATTTCAGTCCTGTTTAAACACAATTATTTATCTAGATCTATAATTATACATGTATTATTGTAACTTACATACTGGCAGCGTGCCTGTGAGGTGGCAGCATTCTACCAGATTCGGGTAGAGACGATGATTGGCTCTCAGGCCAACTATGACATAACAAATTAAATAAGTATATGCATACGACTGCCCTGGGAGCTGCTGTAGAGCGAAAGGACGACAAGGACTGGGTGAAGGGCTGTACAAAGTTAGTGGTGGAGGGGACAGCTCCCGTCGGCAAACCAAGGAAGACCTGGCAGAACTCCATGTCTGCAGACTTGAATCTGATGGGTATCGACCATGAGATGCATGGGACCGTGTTAAGTGGAAGAGGGCAATTGGATGAAAGGCAAACCCAGCAGAGCCTGGAAACACCGCCTCTAAACGACGATTATGATGATGATATACTTTGATCAGATAATACTATACTATAACAACTATTCAACATTAAACTTATATTGAAACATGTCACACACAAAATAAACCGACATTAACTTTTTTTGTAGTTTAATGCCTTTTAATCACATGCATATTCACTAGGTGGCAGCTCTCATGGCATAACATTCAGAAGTGCCATTCAGAGCCAGACTATCGTTCTGGCGAAGTCACGCAGCCAGACGAGAGTCGGTTAAGTGAGACTACAGTGTGATCAGAACTGGTCAGTGTGGTGGCTGATGTCTCAGTTACCATGTCAAGTCCTGAAGATGAATCCAGCAATGGCTATGAACCCCTTCTGTGGTTTTAGTCTCGCTTAATCGACTCTCGCCTGGCTGCGTGACTTCGCCAGACCAACAGTGTGGCTCTGAATGGCCCTTCTGAATGTCATCCACTAGATGGCAACAATGGTATACTCATGAATTAAAGCGTCATCAATTGATGAAGTTATATGTGACGTATTGCCAGGATTTGCCGTGTATTAATAATCATGTCTCGCTTAACCGAATCTCGCCTGGCAGTGTGACTTCGCCAGGAAGATAGTCAGAATCGCGTTTTCACTGCTCACTGTCAGTTAGCACATCTATCCCTCACAATGTTTATATATTACGTATGTTTTCGATAACGAAATGAAATTACGACATGTTGCCCGAAATAGTATTATACCAGTGTTTCCCCTAGGTGAAATGATGGGCGAGGTGGTAGGGGTGGGGTACGCGAGCGCCGCAGGCGCAAAGCGTTGCGAGGGGAGTCCGGGGGCATGCTCGCCCGGATATTTTTTTTTAAATGGTGCATTCTGAGGTATGGTTTAACCTTTACTCTTGAATATAGAGGGGAAGATATAAAATAACAAGACACTACTTGTAAATGTAGTAATCATGATTGATAAAAGTCAGTAATCATGATTGTTTCATCATGTTGAGGTGTGGTTTCCATTTTACCACTGCTACTCAGTGTAGGTGTGGTTTCCACTTGACCACTGGTACTTGGTTATGGTTATGTTTTATTGCACTAACCCTAGGCCTTGTTACCTCGCTGACAGAGTCAATAACAAAGTAAACGGTGAGTTCTTATACAGCACAGGACTGCTCAAAACGCTTTACACTTTATTCCCTGGCAGACCTGATCAGTCGAACACCATCTCGACTTCTCTGGGAAGCATCCAGTGGTATCATCTGAAGACTCTTTCATCATCACCTTTAAATTATTTTAATATCATAATATTATGATAAATTGGTGGTTTATGTTCAAAAGATTATATTTTATTTGTTTGCTAGAATGCTATACAATTAATTAAACAGTCATTTATGGAATGCCACAAAAGTATGTTTCTATTAATCGCAAGAATGTTTCTCAAATTGTGTCCTTTTTATAAAACAGTATAAGTTGTTTAGTACATCCAGTTGCTGTGCAAACATATCATTGTCTAACCCAAGTTATTGATAACCCGTTAGTATACACGGTTTTGGGTAGTAGGCATTTTTTTATGAGATGTGAACTTTGTTGGTTTATATTCGCAAGTATTTCACTCAAATCAACTTTCCCAAAAGTTTGTTTGCACAACTTTGTCGGAATATGTATTATATATTTAGCAAAAAGATATCTTACGAATCACATTCCTTATTTAGCTAAAACAAAACCGCATAGAATACTAGTTGAATAGACTTTACGTCGAATCCGGACCCACTTTGTGCCGCGATTTTGCCGCTTGAGTTTTGCTTTGATATTTTGATACCTCAGTGAGATACACTGTAGTTCCATCATTCAACATTATCCTAGGCATATTTACCTTTAAGAATATTGCGTCTTACGTCCATTTGAGGTGTAAATAGCGCCCCGGTTTGTATCAACATACGTGCTATATATCTCTTTTTACGTGCGCTGTGCGGTAACGCACGGCCGCAGCGGCACAGACTAGCGCAAAACGAGTCGCTATTTGAACTTCAACAGGGTCCGGATTTGATACAAATGCCGACTAGTGAATAGGATTAGGATGTACGGTTTTTATTTGGGCTTCAAAAGAGTCCGGATTCGACACAAGTGTCGACAAGTGACGTAGTGCCATCAGCCTGCACGGTTTTCACTCCCACCACCGTCATAAACCAAAACGCAAGTTACTGTTTGGGCACCATTTTACATGAATGTCTAGATTTCTAGTAACTCGAAACTCCGCAAGGTGTCACCATTGGAATAGGAATATTCAGTGATTGGACAACTGACAAGTGATATCTTTCACGTTGTCCAATGACGGCTAAACGATGTTGCTACAAATCTGCGACGCTGAATATACGTGAAAGAACGAAAAAAAATGGGCATATGAATTAGCTACGAGGCGGCAATTTTGGCATATTTTGGGCGAGGCGGCATAGAAAAACGGCGAGACGGCCCGCCCCAGGGGAAACACTGTTATACAAAATAAAATGAATCTTAAACTAAATGAACACAAACACAAGTTTCGAGTACTCTGTGGGATTCGAACCAAGGACCCTAAAAATAGCAGCTCAACACGTTACCAATTTAGCCACCAAGGCCAGCACGTTTTGGTTGTACTTTGGCGACTACATATATTAGTTAGCAGTCCGACCGTTGCGCAAAACATCGATTGCACTTTGTTTAGTTAAATTTGTCCTTGTTTGGTATTTATATCATGCTTATTCACGCTTAAGTCTTTTGTTTCTGCTCGAGCATAAGCAAAGAAAGTCAATACGGAGTCTTCGACATGCAGCTACGAAAGCTGCCACCTAGTGAATATGCATATGATTAAAAGGCACTAAACTACGAAAAAAGTTTAATGTCGGTTTATTTTGTGACATGTTTCAATATAAGTTTAATGTTTAATAGTTGTTATAGTGTAGTATTATCTGATAAAAGTGTATCCTTATTTAATTTGTTATTTCATAGTTGGCCTGATAGCGAATCATCGTCTGTACCCGAATCTGTGGTAAAGCACCCTACCGTCACGTCACGGCGCCTGTAAGTAAGTTTGGAGCTTAACCATTTCAGTACGACAAGACAGGCCGGTTATTCGGCATTGACGATGTCTGCTATTCAAATGATTTTTATTCATAATAATCCACTACATGGAGCCACTTGTTGTGTATGGTTGTCAAGGTGAAAAACTTAGCTATTCAGCAGTGGTCATCATTTATTATTACTCAATAATAATTTAGTGATTTTCGTGGTTTTTAATGATAGATTATCAAAATCTGTGGTGGCCACAATGGTGGACGGCATTACTTCTACTAGTGATTTATCACAGTATGTTTTGGACAGATCATTTGATAGTTTTAGCGAAGAATCTTTGTCGGATGTTGACGATCGACATAATAACGATGTCGACGAACTTAGTATACAACCGAGTTCAGCAACTGCAAAAACGTTGAAATCTTGGCAGCCATCTTGGATTGTTGGTTACCATGACGTTGGAATATAAAATTATATGGCTCATTTTATTCGCTGATTATCATACTTTCCGGAAATATGTAACATTCGTATTCATAAAATGCATTTGTGTTGCTCAAATCTTGACTTGAAGTGAGGTAGTCCATTATCTTGCATATTCACTCGGAATACAGTATTCAGTGGTCACAGCTGGTCAGGGCTGTAGTACTGAAATGGTTAATAATCCAGGCCGTTGTGTTGGGGGCAAGCGAATGCTGCCACCTCATGGCGCCTGGATAATCGAGGCTACTGTGGTCTTGGAAGCCATTTCCTTTTACGATCATTCAAAATCCGAAGTCCCACTCCACATATTGGTGGAGGTGGGAGTTGGTATGAAATAATTCAAAACGTGTTTGTATTTGTAAACTTATGAGAAAGTTATCTAATATGTAGGATCTAGAAAAGCCAAATTGGCTTCCTCTTGCATAGACACAACATTTCAGTTTAATGTTCTGACCATATTAATTGTGTCAAAACCTTGTTAGACTGTGTCTAACAAGGTTTAATAGATGTAATATTCTGATTCGAACCATTAAGTCTACTCAGGCCACCCACATGTTCTTTTGATCTGACACGCCACTATATGTGAAACATATCTACAACAGCAATCGTCCAACATAGATTAGTTGTTTAGAATGTGTTGTCTACACATTCTAAACAACTAATCTACACAAGTAAGTTGTAACATATCAATGCCATCCAACCACAGCACATTAAAACCTGACACCTGTATACTCTTTACATGTTGCTATATGTGCCAGCAGCGCTCAAGCACAGCAACTAAATCAATACATCAGTGTAGATTGTAGTTGTATGATGCCTGTCATACTTGTATATTATTGACATGCATTCTCACCTCATCTGTCTAAACTATTCAGCACATACCAATCTTATCTTACAAGACAGTCATGGTTGACTGGGCATTAACTGAGCATGTCTGCCTGCAGATAAAATACAAACAATTCAGACAAGATTAAATCTTGAAAAATTCAATTAGTGATCATTAATTACATAATGCTACAAAATATGCATGGCATGCTGCCCTCTCAGAGTTTATAAATTGTTTTCTCTAAATCCAGGACACAAGAGCCCCTGGTCAACTGTAAGTAGTACCATAATGACGGTATGTATTGGGACTCTTAAAAATAATTAAAGTATCACCTGTCCCAAAACATAGGGTGCACAAAAATAAATCTTACATTAACTGTCCCAATACTTACAAATGTGAACGAATCCTGACATCATGTCATCCTTGTCTATTACCCTGCTACTAACTATTTTTGAGTGTCTCAATGGCCCTATATCCTGTGGGACAAAAGTAATTATATTTATGTCCCAATATGTAGTCATTATGGTACTATGTACACCGATATCAGTCACGATTCATAACCAGATATAATTATATTTATTATTTATGATTTCAACTTGTTTAATAACTACAAGAAACCTGTTTCACAGTTATTAACAAAATTGTAACATTTACAACACTGTAAAACCACAGTTCTAAGTCATGAAATACAATTTTGATAATCAGGCTTTGGTGCTAGTGAATCTAACAATAACAACTGCCACTCAACTGAAGCACCATTTTCTAAATTGGTTTCCAATTATATCACAATGGATGAGTAGCATACTTTGACCTGATTGATGGTATCATTTAATGATTTGTAACATTTCCCAGTTCATAGTTGTGAATTTCATTGAAATATGACAGTTGTTTACTAGTAGTACTGATTTGCTTTAACAGGTGAGACCACGACTGTTATTGAACATCAATACTGGCTGGTGTATTTACCAGCACGGACACTGGCCTGTATAATGCAAATGTACACATTTGGCCAAATAAAATAATACCTGTGTTTCCAGTAACCCAACCATCCCTAGTATTTCCAAACGACCCTAAGCATTTTGTTCAAGTACAAAAGAATTTTTTTTATGCCGACCCTTGCCTCTGACCAAAAGCTTTTCTTTAAACAAACGACTATTACAACGATCATTCAACATGATAAAAAATACAGATAATCATTACAAAAATCCTGATAAGTAACAAGAATTGATTTTTTGGGGAACAGAAATTCCGCGATCGTCCTTAGTATTGGATGGACTTCTGGGTAAATCATTGCGAAGTGTCATGGCACCCCTGCTACGTATGTAAACAGGGACGCGGGCGGAAGGTGCTAACATAAACCGTTTCGTGATCGTTGTCTGGTTGCCCACTAAGCACATTGAAGACATGTTGTTAATTAAATATACTTGTCACATCGTTAGAACACGCATAAGTTTACAGATTCCGGTTTCGAACACAAAACTCGAAGGAATAACAACAGCCTAGGTTACGCAGTTCTAACAAATTCCGTTGGATGGCATCATATATGGTGTTAGCTAAAATGGTTGAACAAAAATAATTAATAATATTATAATAGGTCTGCCTACCCTATTTTTTGCTATAAAATGTTTTTTTTAAATGAAATGTTTTTCCTACCTACCTACCCTATTTTAAAAACCAATGTTACCAGAATCACAATTATATTTTACTGTGGCCTTAAGTGAAGTACCTGGTAGCTAGAAGATTTTCAAAGGCGACTGTTCAAATGCAGAAAGTATGTACCACTGTGTTTTAATAAAACCCACTGATGGTAAATGCCTGGAGTTCTATATGTTTATCGACTTCAGTATTGTTAATGTTATGACAAGTAACTCGATGCAAATACAAAAGAAACACACACAATTCAAAAAGGCTATACATATTTTTCCTCTGATCAGACAGCAGACTAATTTCATTGGTATGTCTATAACGTTGTGGTATCAGACACCACATTTTTGCCAATAAAATAGTCCAATGTCGATTTATCCTGTCAGCACATCATAAAATAACTGGGAATAAGGTTAACATAAAACAGATCCAACTGAAAGGGGTACCAATAAAGGTATTATTTCCAAGGTCACACATGATTGAATTTTCTCAGAATGACAACTCATTGGATGTGTAAAATTGACTTCAATAACGGAGTGTACATCAAGAATTCTGGATCAGACTCTTGGAAAGTGATCAATGTTTATCTAGACAGATACTATACAGATGTTTACATTATATTCAGTAGCCCTGCCCCCAAACCTATCCATTACATCTAGATGAAGATGTGGAACCTCTGAAGATAATTATATCTTCTGCTGAGAAGGTCTGGTCTGACTGCCACAGGGAAGCTAATGGGCCAATACTAATGAATACCCAACTCCCTATAACCAGCTTAGTATGTCCACTTCACTGGTCAGCCTACATATTGAGGCAGTAACACAATCTAGATACAGTTGCAGGAATGATGAATAAAGTTAGTTTTAACATTTTATAGAAATGGCAATGCCTTGAGGCAAGAATATAAAACTTCAAAAAGCCATGAGCACTGTCAGTGAATCTACTCAACTCATGTATGTTGTTAAATCTATAAGTTGGTAATTACAAAAATTGAGCATCTACTTTAGACAATACTCTTCCATCCAATTAGCCTGGGGTTATTTAGGGACAACAAACTGGGAAGACAAGGGTACTTCATGACATAGAGAGGATGGAGGTCTTTCAGGATGGCATGATATACCGGGTAGATCTAGACGATTGTGTGAAACCTCTTGGTTTGTATAAATACAGTCCCTGCTTACCCACACTCAGTCTACAATACAGTTAGCATGTGTTGTTCCGACTGTTTACCTCTTGATCAGTGTCCACTACAGTTAATGGAGGCCAACTAGACGAAAGCTTCCCACTAACGGCCACTTACAGAGGCAGTCTATGGTTTTCAGTTTTAAAATGTAGACACTCCATAATATAATAATGCAACATTACTGCCTTGGTTAGTATGTGTCATCTGACCTGAATAACCCAAGCTACCGTCATTCAGGAATGACCCGCTGGCTACATTTCATTCCAGTCCAACGTACACAATTACCCAAACTATGATGTAATAACATTTGATGGATTTGTATGAGTCCAACATGACATATATGTAATTTAAAATAATATTCTTTATCATGTACGTGTTTTGTGACACAAATGTATTATAAATCTACCACCTTTTACATTTATGATTCAGAAAAGGCATGCAAGAATCCCAAATAAATTTAGCCTGTAATGATACTGCATCTTGCCCTCCCTCCACTACAAAGTAAGCTGCCCAGAGACAGCCAGGGGGCATTTGACAATTAGGAGGATAGGCATTCATTTGACAGTTATACATGCTACATAATGTAGCAACATTAGCCAACAGTGCTACGTAATAATTAATGAACCTGACCAGACAGTATTTTTAAGTTACCTCTGCACATCCGAATGTTACATAACATGCCAGCAGTCTCCAACATGCAACAATTTTCAACCGCACAAAAAGCAGACACAATTTCATAATTCATCAGTATTTCTCAGAACAAGTTTGTAAAAAATCCCAAATGAAGATAAACGAAAACCGCATCTGGATGGATCATCATGTAACAACATCCACCAAATGTGCCCCAGGGGCCCCCAGGGGGGACAGCACTGTGTGTGGACACTGGACACACTGGTACCACCTGCCAAGGCGACCCACATTGTCATATCTCACTGAACATTAATTTATCATAGTTGGGTTACTTAGCAACCACAGCCATGATGACAAGATTTATCTAAATGGGACTCTGGAGCCCATGCCTAGAGGCTAGAGACCACACCCTCTGACGCAGCATTCCTACAGAGTCAGACTATCATACAGACACCTCCACCCACTGGCTATTTACAGTCAGTAATTCAGATGAGATCACAATGATTAATAATTTAATATTAACTTGTGTGTATGATATGACATTTTGTTTGAACCTATCAGTGAAACTTTGTTTAAAAAATCCCACGTATTTCATATATACCTGTATATTATATATATATTTGTATTTCAATCAATGTAGTGTATAAATAAAACTGTGCACATCTATACCAATACATTAATTCATATATTTTCTATACTTGGAATTAAAAAAAGAAACATCTGATCCAGAAATGTCGAGTATTTGGCCTTAAGTCTGACCCGAACATGTCACAAACTGAAAATCTGGCAGATGGTATCAACCATTAATTCTATAAGACCAAGTAACAAAACAGAATGGACTAGAGTGGCATGGAATCAATACATTCTGTGTGCAATGTTAGACCAACAATAGATCAAACTAGACAAAGTTATATGGCAGATGTTATCATCTACTTCATACCAAGCCACAACATTAATCAGAGTCATAAGCGCCACACTTGTGTAATCGTGGAGTATACACCACAGCAAATCCTATAAATATCCCCATAAAGATGTGCCTTTGTATCTTGGAACAAAAGGGATCTCACAGCAATCTATGTTTGCTATAAAGATAAGTAAGATAATCCAATGCAATAAAAAAATTGACACTGACCAATATAATACAATTTTTTATATTTAATATTTAAATTATAACTCAACAACTACCTATGCTACCAACTCACACATGCATAGTATTTATAAATAATAATTGATATAACTCACTACTGTTTAGATCAATCACATAACTGTATAGAGCTAAAAAAATTGTATTCCTGATAGTGATATCAATTTATGAAAAAATGTGCAATTTATAATGTTTTTATTCATGTTACACCTAATTTAGACCAAACACTCGTGGCTGCCTGAGTTCTTTAACCTTCCTACCACAAGCTGACAGATTTTTCCTAATGTGTATGTGGGAAAATCTCGGTCAAGTAGTTCTGAGACAGTGACATATGTATGTTTACAGTCTAAACCAACTTTTGTGCCATGGGTAAACAGACAGTGACTCCTGTTAGATAAGTCCCGTCTCTGCATAAATACATGACATTTCTCCAAAAGCATGTGTTGAAAGATGCAAAACAGCATGATCATCATGTTTGCTATCAATATATGATGTTGAGTATTATTGTTTGAGATGCCTTCTTTTGTAAAATACTAAAATCAAATCTCAAAATTGTGACAGACATATTCTTGGTAAATAAAATTATACATTCTTTAAAAAGATGATCATATTGTATTGTTTGACTATGCAGAAAACCAACATGCCCATTTTTTGTTCAATGAAGCCTAGTGTACTTAAAAAGAATATGAGTGAATCTGGCATGCTGGACAAATGTGACAGTGTACAAGAGTTTTTGTAGAGAATTTCAATTTTCTTTGCCAAATGTACACTTTTTGGCAAGAATGGCCCTTATAGTAAACTGCTATGTAATTAAAACTATAGAATGTATGAATAATTTTTAAGTAAAGTTCCGGATCTACTGTCGGACAGTCAAGAATTAGTTCTCTTTTTAAACAAGATTCATCTGCAAGGTCAGTTGAGAGTGAATCACCACCTAATGATAAATCATTGTCATTTACAACACATTGGTTGAAAAGCTAGTAAATAGGCCAATTTAGCTGCTTTGTCAGCCAGTGGATTATGGTGGATCACACATTATGCAAATGCCATCCTTTGTCATTTTCTCATTTTGACGTGTGTCCAGCAATATGACTCAATGTGTCAGAAATTATGCGACATTTATGCTATCTGCATCCACCCCCTGCAGTTCTCATCCAAGATAATCGTGGCTGTGTTTGTCAATACACTAAAGGTACCAGAACTATTCAAATTGAAAGCAAAACTTGATTATAAAAACTGGCTGGCTGAACAGGAAGACTCATTGATGTTTGGGGTGTTCATGTACCTCCCACATTCAACTGCAAATGTTGTGCTAATGATTACCACCCTGGCTGATTCCAGGTAATGGTATAGACAACATCGCTTATTTTAAAGGTTTTTGTAGTTTACAATAAATTACATAAACAGTGCTCAGCAAATACAAGCCCCAAAATCAAGACTTACAAAATTGCTGGAGTATATAATTATATATTGCTCGAATTTCGACATATTCTTTGAGACAGCAGCTAATTGACATAGCCATGGCATAGGCCTACTACATGGTAAATAATAAGTCATAACATGACACAAACGAACTAGATCTTGGACAAATATCCAAAGCCCGAACATGGCATCGCGCAATGCCAATTTTAAACATGCCCGAGTCACACGACAGAATACCATATCCCAGATATGCGGAACGAAAATAGACTTCCTGAAATAACAGCAGCATGCGTTGCCGCGGACTGGTGGAAAAACCGCATCTCCATTGCCTCTGGCGTAGGCCATAGCATCTCATGATTCAGCCGCCATATTGCTGAAAACTTGGCAGCCGATCTCAAGGTTTATGAAGTCAACAGCTTCGGTCGTAACATTAGATCGAGTACATGTATAGCATCACGGGGGCATATATGCAAATTACAGTTCTGTTGAATCTGGAGACCGTTCGTAATGACTGTTTCAAATTATCATTCAAAACATTGCGATAAACGCCGGCTGAATATCATTCGGTTTGCAGTCGGCTCGAACCGGCGAATATCGTAGAAACTGGGGACATTCCTTACCCATGTTGGCGTGTATCGTCCAGGAAATAATCCGTATGTTTGTGACAGGTCATAAGCGTCCTAGTTCTGTTATCTTGTCGTACACATTACGCCGAAAAACAGTTAACCTATAACGAAACGCACATACACAAACTCTCCAAAGCCTTGCAAACGACTAAGCCCAGCGCGAGTTTGTATTTTGCCTCGAGTCCATTTTGATAGGGGGCGATGTTTTCTATTGCGCACATGCTATTATCAAACAGTTAAAGCAATCGTGTTTTTTGCAGCATAATATATACAAAATTATTTTCTTCTACACTTGAAATGTCTAATTTATATGTATATTTCCAAGATTGCACATATCGTATATTGTATATAGTAGTTGCACCCTATTGCTGAAATGGTTCGTTCCACACTGCCAATCAAATCGACGGCCACGCCCACGCCAGCAAGATTACCGTAAATGCACGTATAAAACGCTATAAATGCTCTCAGACCAACATGAACATCGTTATTTGTGCTCACGATTTTTATAATAGAGAATGTGCGTTAAATATCTAAGGGCCGGAGTATATGACTGCGACTATACTACAGGGTCCATCCAAGGAGGTTGTGCCTTGTCGGGACGGGATGGCTTGCATGTTCTGTCGATCCCCAAAGCTATGCCGGCGGGAGCCTTATGCTCCTGGCAGGTTCAACCAAGCCGGGCAGATCATGGGGTGAGCGGCCACACAAAACATGCACCCTGGTCCTCTAGGTTGGGGGTTTACTTACTTACTTACTATCCGTTACGCCCTCTGGGGGTTTAACACATGGCTAACAACAATGTCTTACAAAAAACTTCTTGTTACGGAAACAGCGAAGAAGACAACTTCTACAACTGTGCATGACGGCCTACAAGAGTCAACAACTCGTATGACTGCTTGTGGTGAAAGCGGAAAGGAAGCCACATACACGATTATGGGAGTGCTGAATGTAAAAAACGAAGACCATAATGGGATTTTGGAATGTGAAGACTATGTGTAAAACTGGAAAACTGGCGCAGCTAGATAACCACAGAAGTGAGACGATACAACCTGCACATCCTTGGAGTGAGCAAACGCAGATGAGCGAGATCGGGGAGACTGACAACAGCAACAAGAGAGACGGCACTGTACTCTGGACGAGACGACAATCAGCATCGCGAAGGTGTAGCAGTTCTCCTGGAGTGGAAGCCTGTCGACAGTCGTCTGATGAGAGTTCGACTGAAGGGGAGACACGGAAACATCACCCTCCTCCAGTGCCACGCACCGACCAATGACGGAGAGGATGAGGACAGGGACGCTTTCTACAAAAGCCTTCAAGCAGAAGTGGACAGGTCACCACGCCATGACGTCAAAATTGCCACTGGATACCTGAATGCAAAAGTTGGAAGTGAAGTGAACACCCACAACGACAGGCTCATGGTAAGGAACGGATATGGCATCGTGAACAACAATGGTGAAAAACCGGTGAACTTTTTGTGGCATGAACAATCTTACCATTGGAGGGTCCGTTTTCCAACACTCTCGATTAGACTTGATAGTGAAGCGAGGAGCAAATGTCGATAGTCACCATAACAGCGTAGTCACCGCATGGGCCCAAAGAAGGACACGGGCGGAAACATGAGGAAGCGCACAATCATTGTGCGCTTCCGTAGCGAGGCAGTCCGAGATGAGGTTTATAAAGCTCGCTGAAACGGCATAATGTCGACAACGATAAAGACAAGGCCATCTTTATAAACGAAGATCTGACATCGAACAGAGCAGGACTGGCCTACGAGACGAGGGTGCTGAAAAGGGAAAATAAAATAACCGACTGCTGGACGTACTCGGGTACTGGTGAAAACACTGAGTGGTGTAATTAAAGAAATCAGTGTTGTCGAAGACCTGGACAGCTTTGCTAAGTAATATCATCGTCATTGTTATTCTCTGGTATATTATGATGACATAGATTAGTTGCGATGTTTGTTTCTCTTGCTAGCTGCAAGGCGATACATATTGTCTGCGATTTCTTTCTTTCTCTATATCCCCAGCTACTGACGCAGCATTTGCATTTCTATAATTATTTTATGGTATAGCTTGCGTCTTGCAATTTTATTGCGGTTTATGTTCTCGTTGCTTTCCTTATAATGCAAACTAATTGTAATGTGTGTCTTTCCTCCAATTAATTAATACTTATTTCCACAAATGTATTGAATAATGCAATTTGCTTCTCCGTATGACATGAATTATGCTTAGGGGCCTAATTATTTACATACTTTGTATCCTTATACTACTGGTTTCCACACATTGTTTACTTTTCACACTTACCCGCGTGTTAACATAATTTATAATACGATATAATTCGTCTTGCTAATTTTATTCTGATTACTATTGTCATTATGTCATACCAATGGGAAGACCGGTCCGGATACGTCCGGTCATGACACGTATCGTTCATAATGTTTTTTCTATACATTTTTTTTTTTTATTATTATTATTGCACAGACATGTATTTCTTGTATGATGACAGATATGGTGACATGCTACACAGCATTGAGTATACTAACTTCGTATGACTAGGGTAAAACAAGGCTTTTCGTTTAGTGGACAGTCGGTTGTTATGCTATATGTTTCAAACATAATTACTCATTTAAAGAATGCTAGCTAACGAATCATTCCCCTGGTGTCAAGGAGGTACTAATGTGAATTCTCTATTTACTGTACTACAGCTAAATGAGGCTGCTGATGAAGATTTTCAACCAATTCGACATATTATGATCTTGACAATGTTAAACTACTAGCAGAAACAAATAACGAACGGTTTAGTATACTTAGCTCAAACATAGAATCTATTAATGCAAAATTCAGCAAAATTGAAGCCTTCTTAGAGGAACTTAACCAGATTAAATTTTAATTTAGCGTAATATGCTTTCAGGAAAGCTGGCTCTCACATAATGATCTATCACACCTACAAATCGATGGATATCATTGGATTACACAAGACAAAACATGTAGCAATAAAGGCGGGCTACTCATATACTTAAGCAACAAATACAATTTCAAAGTTATTTTGTCCCTAAATCAGTTTCAACATTGGGAAGGATAATTTATCAACAAAAGTGGAGGTGGGCTCTTAAAAGATATTATCATTGGAAATATTTACCGACCTCCAAGAGACCTCAGTGAAAATTATAAACAGTTTTTTAAAGAATTCACACCAATTATCTCATCCTTTGACAAATCAAAATTTGACATCATTATTGCCGGTGATTTCAATATAAACCTTCTTAAAATGAAAGAAAGAGGTTTTTGGTGATTTTTTCGATTTATTAATATCTTATAGCTTTTACCCCCATATTACACTCCCTACAAGATTTTCAAATAATAATGGAACACTAATAGATAACTTGTTTTGTAAATTAACCGATCCTGCAATAACACAAAAATCAGGTATTTTAACGAAACAATTATCGGACCACCAACCATATTTTACCTTTCTAAACAAAGTTCTCCACAAAGAACCACCACCTAAATATAAAAAAATTAACATACAAAATCAAGAAGCAATTTCCAAATTCATAAATGAAATCACCTCATCAGATGTTTATAATAAACTTGATCAGTCACCTTTTGCTAATCCAAACATAAACTATAACATTTTACATGAATTAATCAAATGCGCAAAAAACAAGCACAAGCCATATAAAACATATAAAACAGTTAAGTTCAAAAAATACAAGCACAAAAAATCAACATGGATTACATTCGGCCTGTTCAAATCAATACGATACAGAGACAGATTATATAAGAAACTCAAAATGACTCTGCCTGATTCATCAGAAAATTTAACAATTCGGACTAACCTGATAACGAATAATAGCATACTTTAAAAAAGTATACGAACAGCCAAACAACTGCATTATGAATCTTCTTTTAATAAATACAAAAATAATATTTAAAAAACTTGGGAAACTATAAGCGATATTCTGTCCAGAACACGATAAAAGAAAACTTTCCCTAAATCGTTTATATATAGTGACGAAATTATAATAAACAAAACGATTATTGCAAACACATTTAATACATTCTTTACCACTATTGGCTCAAATTTGACCAAACAAATCAACAATCCTACTAATAGAACCTACATATATTATCTGAATGAGCAGTGTAGTAATTCATTTTATTTTGAAAGTATTGGCGAAGAAACTATATCTAAAACAATGGCTACTATGCAACCAAAACAAGTTGTGGGTATGACAGTATTTCGTAACAATTACTAAAATTAGCTCAACCAACGGTGATAAAATCATTAACATTAATTACAAAATCAAATATTAGCTACAGGTATCTTCCCTGATAAACTTAAAATCGCTAAAGTAATTCCAATCTTTAAAAAAGGTGACAATACACAATTCAGCAATTATAGACCAATATCACTATTACCAGCTATATCAAAAGTAGTTGAAAAGATAATTTACAACCAACTAGATTCCTTTTTCAAAATTCAAAATCTCTTGTTCGAAAACCAATATGGATTTAGAACGGAACATAGCACTGAATTTCCTGTTCTTGAATTAACTGATAGGATAATAACACACATGGATAGAAATGAAATTCCTATAAATATTTACCTCGACCTTTCAAAAGCTTTTGATACCCTCGATCATAAGATATTACTAAACAAATTAGAATACTATGGCGTAAAAGGAGTAGTATTAAGTTTAATTCGAAATTACTTAACATATAGAAAACAGTATGTTGAAATAGAGGATGTAAAATCAGAAATGCATAATATTTCAATTGGCGTACCTCAAGGCTCAATTTTAGGCCCTCTGTTGTTTATTGTATACATTAATGATTTTGCCAAGGCCAGCTAAAAGTTTAACTTTATAATGTATGCTGATGATACCACCCTGGCCGGTACTATTGACTCATTTTCAACATATGAACAAAATGGAAACGTAGACGTTGTTTTAAATAGAGAACTGGGAAACATTTGTGATTGGCTAAAACTTAACAAATTATCTCTAAACTTAAGCAAAACTAAGTACATGCTTTTCACAACAGCCAGAAGAAAAAATGTGACTTCCCCATTATTAATCTTAGATAACACTACTAGTAATAGAGGGGCACAATTACATTTTCTTGGAATAACTTTTAATGAACAATTTAACTGGAAAAATCACATTGACAACATTTCAAATAGGGTTTCAAGGACGTTAGGTGTATTGAATAGACTAAAACAGTTATTAACCTCGTAATATAAAGATTGTATTGTACAATACACTGATATTGCCACACTTCAACTACGGTGTTACTGCTTGGGGTTACAAATGTGACAGAATACAGAAACTTCAAAAGAAACTTTTCCGAATTATTAGTGTAAGCAAATATAATGCTCACACTGAACCATTGTTTAAAAGTCTTAAATTGTTAAAAGTAGAATACATATTGAAATCACAAGAACTAAAACTATATTATAAATACGTACATAACAAACTTCCTGTTTACCTTCAAATTTTATCGCTTCATCAAAACAATAGCATTCACAATTTCAACACACGTGGGCAATATAATATACACACAATCAGGGTACAACACGAATTTGCGAAACAAAGCCTCAGATACACCTTGCCGCATACTATCAATAATGCACCTGATTTAATAAAAAATTAAGTTTATACTCACAGCTCACACGGGTTTGCAATGTATGTTAAACATTGTTATTTGCAGACGTATCTATCTGTATGTACATTACAACATTGTTATATTTGCCATAATGAGTGAATAACAAACAGGAATACATATTTTATGTGTACCTCTTTGGATGAATAACCAGTCGTCCATTGTCATGTTTGGTGTCATGCTTTCTGCTTTGACTTAATCTGTTGACCGATTATTGCTGCTTTTTATACACCAGGACTTGTCATTATTATGACTGGGTGGCTCCCATGAGAGCGGCTTTTTTTGCCTTAATGGGAATCTCCCTGACCCTCACGTAATAATTTATATACAATTCTGTGACCATTATGCTTTTACATACTCACTTATTGAGGTATATGTATATGGGTCAAAATAAAAACTTCTGTCTGTCTGTCTGTCTGTCTGTCTGTCTGCCTTACCTATCAAGCTAAAACCGAAAAGTACAGGACGCCGAACATTGAATAAAAATGTATGATGTTGAGAGGTTTAGGGATCCAGCAGTGAAGGAAAGCTTCATTCTTCAAGTGAAAAACATATATTGAGTTCTGAGCAGCCTTGAAGTAGAAAACGACTACACAGAAGACATCGACACAACCTGGAAACATATAGCCTCCATCTACACCAAGAGCAGCGAAGTCAGCCTAGGACACAGGCAGAGGAAGAGAACGGACTGGATAACATCAACAACATTGCAAGCAATCAACAACAGAAGAGCAACAAAGAAGAGGCTACTGGAAGCAAAATCAGAAAGACTAAAAGAACAGTACCATGAGCAATACAGAGAAGAACACCGGGAGGTCAAAATACATGTGCGAGCAGACAAGCGAACTTACATAGAAGACCTGACAAAACGAGCGGAAGAAGCGGGTGAGAGAAATGAATAAGGAACTGTATACAAAATAACCAAGATCATTATCGGGGAATGTCGCACCACTTCCCATACCCAAAAGGGAATCTCCTCACGACAAAGAAGGAGCAAGAAACTCGATTGACAGAACACTTTAGTGAAGTACTAAACAGGCCACCACCACAAGAGTATGCTATTACAGAAGAAGCAGTAGCAGACCTGGAGATAAACACAGATGCTTCCCAGAGAACAGAATCAGCATCAGAACATTAAAGAACGGAAAGGCACCTGGACATGATAACCTCATTGCTGAACTGTTCATCTGGAAACGGGAACAGGTACCAACATAATGGACCAATGGAGTGTCAATATACCTAAGAAGGGGACCCTTAGCAACAATAACAACTGGCGAAGGATCAACGTTCTGTCAGTATCACGCAAGATCCTGTGCAAGATCATCATGCAGCGGATCACAGAAGCTTTATATGCAACACTACGGACGGAACAGGCTGGGTTTCGCAGAGGAAGGGGATGCTCTGACCATATTTTTACGCTGAGGAACATCATCGAGCAGTGTTCAGAGTGGCAAAGACAGCTATACATAAACCTTATAGATTTGAGAAACCCTTTGACAGCATCCACAGAGACTGCCTCTGGCGCATTCTCAGATCATACGGAATACCACAACGCATCGTCAACATCATCAACACTTTCTACATCAACTTCACCTGCAATGTTGGACCCAGCGATCTTCACTTTGAGGTTAAGTCAGGTGTGAGACAGGGCTGCGTTATGCCAGCTGTGCATTTCAATGTTGTCATCGACCTGGGTCATGAAACGAACAATAGAAGATGTGTCAAGAGGGCTTCGCTGGACTCTTTTTTCTGTACTAGAGGATCTGGACTTTGCCGATCACCTTGTTTTTCTGTCCCACACTCGCAAACACATCCAGGAGAAGACAACCCGCTTTAGCAGATTTGGCCGTCAGGTAGGTTTCCGAATCAGCCAGAAGAAGAAGAAAGTCATGATCCTGAATGTTAATATGTTAGCCTCAGTGAAGATGGACAACAAAAACCTTTTCAGCAATGAAGTATTCACTTACATTGGAAGTGACATTAGCCAAGATGGATGAGCTGGCATAGACATTCGCAACAGACTGAACAAGGTACGGAATGCCTTCATGAGCCTACTTGCAGCAGTACAGCATAAGGGCAACAGCATAAGGACAAAACTCAGACTTTTCCAGAGTTGCGAGCTATCAACATTGCTGTATGGGGCGGAGTGCTGGAGAATGACGTAGTAGAACTTATCCAGACTGTCCACCTTTCATACGACCTGCCTCAGAAAACTCCTCAGGATCTTCTGGCCAAGAACCATATCCAACCAGGAGTTGCTTGCCCAGTGACAACAAAAGGATAGAGGCACCATCATTCATAGAAGACGCTGGAGGTGGATTGGACATGTCCTTCGCATGCATGCAGACGCCATCACAAAAACAGCTGCCTGGTGAACGCCAGACGGGAAGCGGAAATGCGGGCGTCCAAAGACAACACGGGGGAGAACAGTGGGGGCGGAGCTGAGGGAAATGAACCACACCTGGGGCTCCATATAGCGAATGGCCGGAGACACTTTTCCTTCCTAGTGGAAGAGGGTTCACCAGACGGGACGCATTACTACGACACTCAAGGAAGGTATGTTCCACTGCTGCTAGTAGTAGTAGTAGTAATAGTAGTACTAGTAGCAACACTTACACGTGTAAGACTTGTGACCGGAAATTCACTAGACGTCGTGACCTCGTCAGACACGCACGACTGGGGTGTTGTGACGTCTCCGAGCCACCGTTGCCCAAGCACTCGACATTACAACAAGACAGATCGCGTCTTAACGATGACGAAGACCCCATGGAACCCCCGCCTCGTCTACCCTTTCCTGACAAATCTTTCGACTGATCTAATCGATGTTGTCCGACAGCAATGGTCGACCACCAGGACACGTGTGACACGAGGTCACCTTCAGTCCAGGTACGACTATAGGCTAACGGCAATGGAAACGGGTGTTCTAGAGCCTCCTTTGAAGGTCATGTACCAGGAACAGTCCCACGCCTGCAAAATAAATCTCAGCTACGGATTCGTGTTGAGGAACAAGACCACAGGAAGATTCATTCCTCTTGTAATTGCTGCGGACGTGATCTGGATAAACTCACTCTCGTCACCAACGCTGAGGACTTTGATGACTTTCTCGGACGTATCCGACAAACCGATGTCTTGCAGTGGGCGATCAATCAACGGCCGGATTCTCAATGGGTTTGTGAACTTGTCACGAATGTCACGTTCTTCACATCATCGATCTGGAAAGGAACCCAACAATAAGAAGAGGTACACCGATAACCTGTGTCTCTTCCGGTGTCTGGCTCACCGTAGAAGACGCAATCGATATCACCTAGAACCCACGGTGAAGACCCTCTACGAGAGATACGATCGAGACGATGTGTCTATGGAAGACATTGACGAGGTCACGATGGATGACCTCTATCGCATAGAGACCATGTTCGAGACGAACGTGTGCGTGTAAAATCTCGTCGAGGCAGACGAAGAAGGTGGAAAGGCGACTGCCGAACTCGTCCGTCGTTCCTTGTGTCACTACCCCGATACATTGTCCGTGAATCTTAACGAGACACACTTTTCTTACAGCCAAGACGTCCGGATGTACTGTCACTCCTATCGATGTAGTAAGTGCGGCGACTCCTTGTGGAAAGATGCATGGAAACTGGACAGACACGAGCGCACGTGTACGGGGATGTACGGAAAATATACCCAGGTGGAGTGTATCATTCCACCCCGTCAGTCTTCGGGTTTTTGGACGGCGAAATCATCCGTGTCCCCGAACACATGCGCTACTACCTCAATCGTGTCACGTTTGACTTCGAGTTTTGGTTTAACACGTCACTCCTTCCCTCGGACAGCGCCAAGGTCCATTGGATAGCGCGTCACGTGCCAATGAGAGTTAGCATAGCATCGAACGTGACCGGACAGGAGTAAGTACAATGTCTTGTCACGGATGAAGATAGCGATAACTTGGTGGCGGAGATGATGTATATTCTTCGTACAATGAGCGATGCCGTGTACAAAAACATCAAAGAAGAATACAAGGACGTCTTTCAGCAACTCGCGGAAGCACAGTGCGAGTGGGACGAAAACGAAATCGAGGCACAGTCATCCATCAACGAGGACGAGGAAAAAGAGTCGCGACAAAGACCGTCGAATTCCTATAAGAAACTCAGGGGACAATTACACGGATGGCTTCGTCAATTACCCGTCATCGGGTTCAATTAAGGGAAGTATGACCTAAACGTCGTGAAACAATTCCTGGTGTCCTACTTCCTGTCCAAGAAAGAAACAGAAGAAGACAAAGAAGAGGAACAAGACTACGAAAATGACAAAGAGGGTGTCGGTTCCTTTTTTGTCATCAAACGTAGTAACACTTTTATGTGTCTATGGACGGATTACCGTACTTTAATTTCTGGATATGACCAATACATTGCACCCGGCTTTACCTACGACAAGTACTTGAAAGCGTATGGATGCGAGGTCTCGAAAGGTCATTTCCCGTACGAGTACATGGACAGCTTGGAGAGACTCGACGACATATCTCTTCCTCCAAAAGCAGCCTTCTTCAGTCGATTGAAGAATTATGGAATATCCGACGACGATTATGCCAGTTGTCAACAGATGTGGTAGGAGAACAACATGAAGACGTTGCGAGACGTCCTCGTTTGGTACAACAACAGGGACTTTGTACCCTTCTTGCAGGTCATCGACAGACAGTTTGCATTATATCAAGAACGTGGTCTCGACATGTTCAAGCAGCCCATCAGTGTACCCGGTCTGTCCTTGACCTACCTGTTCAACGACCTTCCGGAGAAGACCTACGTTATTTTCTTCAACGAAAAGAACAAATATCTCCATCAACTCGATAATATCGTTGGATGGGCGTCAATTATCTTCACTAGATATCGCGAGAAAGGGGTCACCAAGTTACGTCGACACGACTACGGAGAAGATGCCCGAACGTGTCAGTCCATAGTGGGCTACGATGCGAATGCACTCTACTTGTATTCAATCATGGGAGACATGCCAACGGGATGGTACACACGACGACGGGAAGAGAACGAGTTCCGACCCGAAGCAGCGCAGATACCAGGACAGATGGCTGGCGAATGGTTGACATGGGAATCGGAACGCACGGAACTCTCTATACGTCACCACACCAACGGACGAGAGAAGAGGATCGGTAAACTTGTAGAAGACCGATGGTGTATTAAAACGAAGACAGCCTATCAGTTCCACAGCTGCTACTACCCCGGATATCCCTGCACTCAACGAGAGGTCAACGATGTCAACGGAAAAACCATGACCCAACTCCTCACCGAACCACGAAAGAATACCCGCCATCTCCGTCACTTTGTGAAGGTTGACGAGATGTGGGAATGTGAATGGAAGGTCAGGCAAAGCGAGGCGTCCGCGAAAAAGTACCTTCGCGTATCAGAAGAATTGCGCACGCATTTTGCCGAGATGCAGCCCATCTTCAAGAACGTCCGCATGACACGTGACGATCTAGGACCGTTCATGCGTCGGTACGCCGAAGAACACGACATCATGTCGACCCCGCGCCGCACTCTGGCCGGGAGTTATCACGGTGAAAAGACCTTGCTCGCCACACCTCTCTTGCGATGGTACCTGGAGCACGGACTGGAGGTGACGTACGTATATCTTGTCGTCGAATACACTACGAATCCGTGCCTCCGACGGTTCGGCGAAGCAGTGTCCGAGGCCCGTCGGGCTGGAGATATCCACCCGGACAAGGTCATCATTGCGGACACGAATAAGTTGATGTTGTCACCTACTCCACAGAAAAGAGGGCATGATCAACTATCGTCGCTTTCGACAGCTCGACCTCATCGTCGACGATGACTACGAGATCGAAATGAGCAAGAGAAGTGTCAAGTACGCCTTGCCCATATACGAGGGCTACTTCGTCTTGCAATATGCCAAACTGCACATGTTGCAGTTCTATTACGACTTCGTCGACAGGTACCTGGAACGTCCGCTGTTCGAGTACTGCGAAACAGTCACAGAGAGAGCGTTCTTAGCTTTGGTCGGCGAGTCCGTCGATGACCTCGTCACTCCGGTACTACGAGAACATTACTTCCGACACCGCTCCGAATGGCTTCCGTCCGAATGTTGCAACGATCATCACTGCGAATACGTGCTATGTCGCTGGACATCCGTGGGCCGGCACCGAATCGTGCCGCATGGCAAGCAAAGCCTACGATAAGAGGATACCGGGTCTCTTCAAGGTCGATTGGATCGGGGATTCTTTCGTGGGTCTATGCAGCAAGACGTATTACTGTTCCGGACCCACTGACAAATACAGTATGAAAGGACTGAACAAACGTCAGAACGCCATAGACAAGCGGGCCTTCCTAGACGTACTGACCAACCGTCGGAGCGGGAGTGGAAAGAACCGCGGGTTTCGAGTGAATCACTCGTCCGTGATCACCTACGTGCAGGGACGCGCGGCACTGACCTACTTCTACGCCAAACGCGTGGTCCACGAGGACGGAGTGATCACGGGTCCCGTAGACGTGTAAAAGGCGATGGTCAGACAGTCGATCATCATAACAGATCATGAATGCACGATGGAAGCATCCTTTAACGTGCATCGTCGCCGGGCTGACAGGAGGTATTTTTTTGACGCGTCGTCACGATGATCGACCCGCCACCCGAAAAGATCACGTGGTGTTAAGAAGAATGGCAAAGCGCTTACGCTACGACGGGTTTACCCAACGTGCAGTTCATGGGAGGGTTACCGAGCGACATCTTGTTCGATGCATCAACGAGGAACCTCGTGGTCTTAGGCAATCTAATGGCGGAAACTGACAAACGGGTCACGACCATGTTCACGAAAAAAGTCATCACAAGAACACGTCCGTACTATATCTCTTTTAGAACCTCTTTCCGAAAAACAAGGTGAGTCGCACCATCAGTCTGAATTCTCATTATATGGTGGTCTTCAAGAATGCTCGCGATGCCTCGCAGATAGGTCACTTGGCACGACAGATGTATCTGGGTCGTGTAAAGTTTGTACAAGACGCATTCAAAGGCGCCATGTCTGTAACGTACGGTTATCTCTTTATCGACCTCAAACAGGACACGCCCGAGGATATGCGTATGCGCATGGCCATCTTTCTAGACGACGGCGTTCAATACGTGTACCTCCCAAAGGTATAACAAAGACTGCAAATGCGCCTCGTCTCTTCATTTACATGATGTCTGAGCTCGTGAAGAGACACATTCTCTGCATACAGGCGCTGAATAGATACAAGAGCACGGAATTGAAGAGCACATTAGCCGAGTGCGCCTACAACATATTGAAAAAGAACGTACCCTTTACTCCGCTAGAGAGGCGACGGTTGAATAAGTATAGAACAAAACTACGCGAGTTGGGACGATCAGGCATCCCGGAGGCCAGGAGACGTCAAATCTTACTCGAAAATAACCAGGTCGGTGAAGGACAGACCGGAGGTTTCCTTTCGGCTTTCCTAGCCCCGTTGGTCAGTGTCATCTTTCTTCCGCTACTCAAAGAGGTGCTAGTCAAGACGAGATGTCGGCCATTCTCGACAGAAAGGATCTCACCAACGGGACAAGGTCGTTGTGTATAACCAAGTGTTACAGCGCTACAACGTCTTGACAGATAAACGTATCAAAGAACCGGTACGCATGGTCTCGGCGAAGAAGGAAACAGCGGCGGGCCCGGCAGGGACAGTGGCGGGGGCGGCGGGGGCGGCGGTGGACCATTCCACCACAGCGTCGGCGGCGGCGGCGGCGGCGGCGGCGGCGGCGACGGACCCTTCCACAACCACCACAACAGAGTTTGCGGAGGTCATCGCGAACGTTCCCAACGCGCTACAGGCAAAAGCCAGACGACTGATGGAACGTCTCAAATGAGACGTCGCGTGGACCGCGCGAGGACAGCTCATCCACAACGGAGTCCCGGTACCCGGAAGTAACGTGGTGGATTTCGTGAACGATCTATTGCGCGAGAGAAAGACTGCCGGCGATCCGACGGGATGGCTGGTGTTTGCTCGACAACTCGGCGACATCAATCTACCTATGGAGTTAGTAGGCAACGAGACCAGGAATTTACACATTCAACAGGAACACAGTGCAGGTGTGACACCCACACCTTCACGATCGGTCAGTAGAGCACGGCGAGCACTGCGTTCGAAACCCCTCGCGCGTCGACGAATGGAATAGTCCGTTCTACCCACCCCACCATCGGAAAGACGCAAGGCGCCGGATGGATGGGAGAGTCTTTAAAGTAGAAGGATAGTCACGGATAGATAGCATATTGACCGTCATCGATCCACTGGACACTTGGCGTTGTCTCTTCCTCGCTATCGCTTACGCCGGATTTCACGTCGTCGCCGGCATTTCCATCGATTATCTTATTCATCTACCGATGCCACGGTTCACCGTCGTACCAACCTTTAAGGAGTCTACTTCGACCCCGCAAAGGTGGGAAGTTACGGAGGAATAGTGTCCTTGCGACATGTCACGCGTGTACCGAGGAAAGTCGTCCAACAATGGCGATGGAACAGAACGCCTATGCCCTACACAAACCGGTTAGAACTAATTTCAAGAGACGACGCGTTGTCGTGGGTGGACGGAATCAACAGTGCCGACCTGTCCAGTCTGAAAAAAGACAACGACGGTATAACTTTTCTACTCACGGTCATCGACGTCTTCTCGAAAGTTGCCCGCTGCGTTCCATTAAAAAACAAGTCGTCGGTGTCGTTGGTGAAGGCGCTGGACGGTCTGTTCACAGGCGACGATCGACCGATGACGTTGCAGACCGATAAAGGAGTCGAGTTCCTGAATCACGGTGTTCAAGGACTGTTCAAAAAGTACGGAATCTATCACTTCTCCACACACAATGAGGAAACTAAGGCGAGCATTGTCGAACTATATAATCGCACGTTGAAGACGCGTATGTGGCGATACCTGACGAAACACGAGACATGGCGATACATCGATTTCCTTCAAGACTTTGTACGATCCTGCAACGACACCCCCACCGCAGTATCGGTATGGCTCCATGAGGAATGAATGCATCGAATCAGGAAGAGGTGTGGCAGCGCTTGTACGGACACGACGGCAAGGGCGTACCCAAGTTCCACGTGACGGATCGCGTGCGTATCAGCAAGGTCAAGAGACGGTTCGAGAAAGGTTACATGGCGAAATGGAGCTAGGAAATCTTCACGATACGCGAGGTCCATCCCTCTGATCCACCCATCTATCGATTGACCGACGATCTGGGTGAGATGTTGGACGGAACCTTCTACGAACCGGAGTTGCAGAAGGTGTCGGTGGCAACCGATAAAGTACCACGTGGAATCGGTACTGCAACGACGGAAGGTAGGCAGGCGAATGGAGGTGTTGGTGAAATGGCACGGCTATTCCAAATTCAACACCTAGATAGATGACCTCGTCAGGTACAAAGACTAGGCGTGCGACCAGTCGATATCTCGTTGGTCAGGACATGGTTTGGTTAAATTGTCGGTCTTTCTTCTTCGTTGTAAGTGTAGTGCTGTGGGTTCTACTCTACGTTGGTATACTCGTCACGCTTCGTTATCAAGAAACGGTCCGTGGAAGCAGCAACAGCAGCACCCCAAGCAACACATTGTTTTAGTCGTTCAAGGCCTGATCGTCGTTGCAAAGGATCGCTTGAAGGATGTTGGACAATACACGAAGGTCGCGCACGACTTCACAAAAGGAGACGTCATCATAAAAAGGTGTCCTATGGATTTGCCTTCCTGGAGTATATGATAAAAGGCGGGTGTACTACCTTCGAATCCCAGTCGGACGATGACACACGAAACGACAAGAGAGGTATCCATCATTGACGCGGAAGAAGACTTTACCGACGCGCAGCAACAACAGAGCACTCCTTGGCACATTTTCGGTACCGAGTGTCCCAAAGAGGAGATCGTCTTTCTCTGTCAGGTCGTCGTCTTGTAGACGGTCATCTTGGTCAGCATATACAACCTATCGATCGGTCATGGTAGTCCAACTTTGTGGACGGCCTTATTGAGTAGTTCGTTGGATTACCTCCTACCCAACCCGACGTTGAGACAACAACACCATGACGACGAGTGATTTCTGTCTGACGTTGCTTAGCAATGCTTCCATGAAGACGCATCCGTATAACACCTTGGCGCATTACATCACGGACTTGCCTCGTCGTGTCGTATTGTCTGGTGGCGACTGGGAATGCGGTATTGTAGAGTTCCAGTACCCGCATACTTGGTACAACGTTCGCGAGGAGGATACCAAATTCAACCTCTACGAGAGCGATCGTAGAGAGTGCCATGGCAACCATGCTAGGTGTCCGTTCAAGAGTTATGACCAGTCCGGAAACAACGACCAGACGCGATTATGTCCACTCGGACCTAAGTGGAAACGATATAGGTCGGGTTGGTCAGCACACCTTCAAGAAAGAGGCCTTTCACGTGATGGATATGGATCAAGGATTCGAGTCTACACGGATGTCGTGAAGTTACGTGTCGTCGGCGACTGTCTCGCACCCTTGTTGCGGAGCGTTGCGGTCTACGGTCTGAACGGTACGATCGTGTCTACAAATTTCGATCACGTCCGATACGTCCCTCTCTTGTGCAAAGAGTTCGGAACGATAGAGATCGATATAAGAGACGACACCGGACGACGCGTGCCATTCGAGGTCGGTAAGGTGACGATGACGCTTCATTTCCGACGTTGACGGACGGGACTGTTCTAAAAATGAATTACAACGATTACTACGCTCGCCAAGCGGGTGGTGCTCTTCTTTATTTCGCAGGTGCTCGATACCAACGAGGTCATGGACTAGGAAGTGTCTTCGGAGGATTACTACGCAGCGCCATGCCGCTCATCAGAAGAGGTTTCCTGGCGTTGGGAAAGGGGGCGTTGAAGACCGGCGTGCGCATAGCCGACGACGTCTTGTCCGGTCAGAACATCAAAACGGCAACAAAAAGACGCGTCACGTAAGAGGCTGTTAACTAACCTCTTGACCACAGGCGTGCGAGCTCCTAAGAGTATAAAACGAGGACAGTCAAAGAAACGAATCAGTACAGGAGGAAGACAGTGCAAGAATCAGACGTCGTCGCGGAAACGTGAACTCGACATATTCAACGATGGATTTCGTGCATAAACAATCCTGTGAAGGGGTCAAGAGTGAACTCGACATCGCTACCGTACCCCCGACTCGGACCAGTATTGTCGACAGTCGCACCTCGCTCGACTCGGGCAGCCCGATAGAATTCGTGATACCCGGATCTTGAGATGATTACCTGGATCTCGTCAGTACGATGCTACACGTTCAAGCGAAGGTGACCCGACCCGACGGAACCAACCTCGACGCCACCGATCCAGTGGCTCCGATGAATAACTGGTTCCATTCGCTATTCAGCCAAATCGACGTTTACCTGAACGGTACGCTTGTGACCCCCTCGACCAACACGTATCCGTACCGCGCCTACATCGAGAGGCTGCTGAGCTACGGTGACGATGCTAAGGAGACGCAACTGTCGAGTTTTATGTGGCACAAGGACACGGGTAGTCATATGGAGACCGTTGAGATAGCCGCGGGAGACACGTCCAACGCGGGCTTTGTGGCTCCACGAGAAAAGATCGTGCGGAGTTGTGTCGTGGACATAATGGGTCGTCTCCACGTGGACCTGTTCCTTCAGGATAAATTCCTCACCAACGTTGTCGAGGTGAAGATACGTCTGGTGCCCAGTAAGAACGCTTTCACGTTCATGGCCGGTGGTGCTAACCCCGACTTCAAGATCAAGATCGTCAATGCCACCTTGTTCGTGAAGAAGTCTACTCTGAATCCTACCGTACAGATGGCACACATCAAAGCCCTCGAGAAGAGTACGGCCAAGTATCCGATGCGTCCCGTTGCATGCAAGGTCTACCTCATTCCAGCGGGAACCCGCTCTCACACGCACGAGAATTTGTTCCTCGGGACTCTACCGAAACGTATCGTACTGTGCTGTATCGATAACGATGCCTACAACGGGACCTACGCCAAAAACAGCGACATCAACTTCCTCGCCGTATACGTGGACAGTCGACAGATACTCTCTAAACCTTTCTAGGCAAATTTCAAAAACTATCTCTTCATTAGAAGCTATCTCAACCTCACCTCGACCGGTAAGATGTGGCAGGACGAAGGGAACGGACTGTCTCGCGCCGACTTCCGTTGCGGTTACACCTTCTTCGGTTTGGATCTCATCCCTCACGCATGCTTCCATCTGGTACAAAAGGGTAACCTGCGCATCGAGATTCATTTCCGTGATCCCCTGACGACCATCGTGAACGTCACCGACTTCTGAAGAGATGGAAACCCAGCAGACCGCTCGTCTACTCGCCATGGACCCGCTTACAGAGTCGATCGTTTGCGCTATCGTACTCAAAGACAAACTACACACGATGATGATAGATGTTTTCCCTGAGTGCCTTCTTCAAGAAACCGGCTGAACATTGGATAGCTCTGTAATTAGATGGCAATGGATACGGTGAATACTTCTGTTCGTACGGCAACACGTCGAGTTCCGCACCTTCGTGAATAAATATTGCGTTGAATAGACTCACAACTCCAAGAGACTGCAGAGTCCTCTGTCTAACGTTTGTGGACAATATTGTTTTGCTTATCTCATGTTTCGTTGTCACGGATTTTCGATGAAATCTTTTGTGAATGGTTTCGGTACTGATTTGGTGAGAAACGATTGCCGTGTATTTGATTGGCTTCAACAATTCAGATAAGGTACACTGTATTACTCTGTTTCAATAATGTTTACTTTCGGTACTGATCATATATAAATAGTATCCCTTTGTTTTTTTAGTAGTATGACTTTTGCTTGCTTGTCTCGCCTTGTTTAGATATCGATCGGCACCGTGTTTCATTGACAACAATGTATTATCATTATCATTGATCGAGCCAAAGGCGTGGTGGTCAAATACCCGTAAGCTCTGACCAATGGCGAGGTGTTAGGTCATCCTTAAATCGTATCATGCATGCACGAGCCGATGGCGTGGTCGTATTGACCCGTCAGCTCACGACCGCTGGCGAGGTTTAAAAACCCGCAAGTCGTAATCATTATTCGCTTGTATCCTTAGTCAATAAAATACGTGTGCACTTGTATACTACCGTGTTTTGTTCGTTTTTCATACGCGCATGCACGCGATAACACACACAACGACAGATGACCCTTACATATACATGCATGCAATAACACACAACAAATAGACGCACGCATGCACTAAAATAAGAGATAGTCATTAGCCGTCCACTACACGCACACGCATGCACGCACTAACGTTCCCAGCACTCGCTAGGTGGGTGGGCATTAATCAAGGGATATGACCTCATCGGATTAAATACGCTAATAACACATAGGGGGCGCTCCTAACCGGAAATCAGTCAGCATTTCACTCACACATTTTCATGGCGCCACATCTGATCCTCGAAATCCTCTCCTTAAGTAATAATAATAATAATAAAAGTTCTTTTACCGCGCAATCTCTAACTAATAGTTAATCAATGCGCTCATAATATAGAAACATTATAAAAACAATTAAAATAATATATAAATTAGTTATAAATTATTAATTTACAAAATAAAAAATAGATCAATAAATTAACAAGAGTCATTAAAACGTCTGGTAAATAATTCTTGCTATTGTCCACCACCGTTTAAATAAATATGTCTTCAGGTGACGTTTAAATAAAAACACAGACGGAGCATCTCGTATAGAGTCAGTGGCAGTTCGTTCCATTTGGCCGGACCAGTTATGCCAAACGCTCGCTTGCCGATGGATTTTGATGCTCGTGGAACTGCAAGCTGAAGAGGATCATGAAGCTGCCGAAGACGAGGGTTGCGAGTTCGTCGATGTAGTAGATGTGCAAGGTACTTCGGCGCCAAACCATGGAGCACCTTGTAAATATACACAAGTACTTTAAACACAATGCGTTGTCTGACTGGCAACCAGTGCAGAAGCGCCAGTACTGGTGTGATGTGTGAAGATATAGATGTGAGGACAACTAGGCGGGCTGCCCTATTGTGTATCTTCTGGAGACGTGCTAAGTGAAATTCGGGTAGGTCCAGCAGCAGAGCGTTGCAGTAATCTAAGCTTGAAACAACCAGCGCAATGACCAATGAATGGCAGACAGGCTTCGTGATATAAGCCCTGATGGAACTAATACGTATCAGATGGTAGTTACACTTCTTGCAAACAGCATCAACATGCTGCTTCGTGCTCATGTGAGTGTCAAAGAAAGCTCCCAAATTCCTGACAGAGACAACAGGTTTTATGTTGACTCCACCAACAACGAAGTACTCTGGAAGTCCAAATTTCTTTAGATGATAGGGACTGAGGGCCACCATAAATTCAGTCTTATTGTCGTTTAGCTTGAGTTTATGCTTAACCATCCAACATTTGACCTCACTGATGCAGTCACTAAGTCTCTGAACAGCGCATTCCAAGTCACCAGATATGTGAGGACAGTAGGATGTGTATATCTGAAGATCATCAGCAAATTTATGATATTCCACAGAGTGTCTCGTTAGTATGTCCTCCATTGGTGCTGTGTACACAGTGAACAACAACGGACCCAACACCGAGCCCTGTGGAACACCGTGTCTCACAGGACGTTCTTCAGATGCATCCACCCCAATCCGTAGACGCTGGGTACGATCCGACATGTACGAACCGAACCATGCAAGTGCCGCGCCAGATATTCCCAGGTGGCTATGCATAGTCTTTAGTAGGATAGCAGCATCGATCGTATCGAACGCAGAAGATAAATCCAGGAGAACCAGAAGGACACCCCTGGAGTCTGCCATGTAACTGGTGATATCGTGCTGCACTCTCATTATGTTGAATAAGTCGTTTGGCTGCTACCTTTTCGAAGACTTTAGACACAAATGGCAAACTTGAAACTGGACGGTAATTTTTCAGCGTGTTTCGATCCAAAGTCGGTTTTTTTCAACAGCGGTGTTATGACAGCCTTCTTGAGTTCCCGCGGAACAGTGGCCGACTCGAAAGACATATTGATAAGGTGAGTCAGTATTTGAATATGAGCAGGAAGAGTGCTCTTTAGTAGCGATGTAGGTAGAGGGTCCAAGCATGATGACTTGGGTTTAGCATCCTGGATGATTTTCTGCACTTCACACATACTTGCAGCACACATTTCAGTCATAGGATGTTCAACTACTCTCTGTGTCGCAGTTTCGATTTCGCTCATGTTTGTTTCCGAGGCATCAATTTCATTCATGATTATCGCAATGTTTTCTTTAAAAAAAGTTCAGAAACTGGCAACATAATTTCTCCCTTGAATCAGTGTCAGGCAGTTTGGAAGATTCCACCTTTAGCAGGCTGTTCACGGCTTCGAAGGCTGTATTCTGATCGGCATCTTGGAGTAGACTCTGATAATGCTGAATTTTGGCTTGCCGTGTCCTCGCGCTGACTGCATTACGATGATTCACGTATATTTGTCTGTGTATGTCTAATCCTGATGCACGCCAAATGTTTTCATTTTGGCGACGTAACTTTCGCATTGCATGTAATTCCTCGCAGTACCAAGGTGGAGTTCTTCTCTTGCGTGGCCGCCGTAGCATTGCCGGAGCAATTTCACCCAAGGCCGAAATAACAGCACACGTATATATATATCAAGAATGGAATCCGGATCTGTGGATGATGTATCAAAGCCAGATAAGTTGGAATTTATTTCACTGGTCAGTGTTTTACAATCAACATGTCGAAGATCTCTTCTGGGTTGTAGTTTAGCCTGGGGGTAGTTCTTGTCGGCTGTGTGCTCGATAGAGAATGTTACTGATTTGTGGTCAGATATTTCGCTGCTGATCACGGACACATTTCTGATGATAGGGTCGGTTGCCCGTGAGATGACAAGATCCAAAGTGTGACCAGCCTTGTGAGTTGAACAGTCAACATGTTGATGTAAATCATGTATCTGTAATAAATCCATGAACCGGGAGACCCCAGGTGCTGAACAAACATCAACATGCAGATTGAAATCTCCCGTGATGACAACTCTACCAGCAGCAGAAGCCAGGTTAGCAGTCAAATCATCAAATTCGTCCCAGAACACTGGTATAGGTGACGATGGTGGACGGTATATTGCAAGCACTGTCAGATGCTTATATCGCACTGTTAGATGCTCGAACGAAGAGTATTCGGTAGGGTTCGTAGATATAAAAGGCAGTTCGGTTTTGTGTACAATGCCAAGGTCATCACCTCTCTTTTATTTTCTTCCAACTCCGAAAATTGAATAGCCTGGAGGACACAGGTTGATGACCGCAGCAGGGTCTTCCTCTTTTAGCCACGTCTCTGTCAAAATGGCGACATCAGCCGCCGTGTCAATGATGTGTTCGCTGACGAGGAAAGCTTTGCCAAGAACTGAGCGTGTGTTCAGCAATAGGACATTCAATTCAGTTTCCCTAGCCGACCTCTGTACTGGAGTAAGGTTAGCCACATTCACGCCTGTTTGTTTACAAACAGATGCCTGCCGCGCAGAAACAACACATTTGATAGTATGGCCCTTACGCACGCCGGCCCTGCAACCGCGCTTTGTTTTGTGTTGGCCACAATACCGCAATAAGTTCCAGTTCGTTGAAGATGGCCTTAGTGTTTCAATGCAGTTCCCGATGTTACGTAACATGTTTGCTGAATAACGCAGTGTCATGGCGCCAAGTTCAACACAAAGCATCCGGCTGTAGATGATTAAAACTCGCAATTTGTAGACAGGTAAAAGCAGATAATATAAAATTTTTCAGATCTCTGTGATGCACAAACGTTCACAATAGTCCAGACTTACGTTGATAGTAAAATGATGATGATCAACGTTCCGAAATGCACAAAACAACACGTGCTTAAAAACTGGTGCTGCCACAAGGCGCGACCCCACTACTTCGAGTAGCAAGTACTGATGCTGCCACAAGGCGCGACCCCACTACTTCGAGTAGCAAGTACTGATGCTGCCACAAGGCGCGACCCCACTACTTCGAGTAGCAAGTACTGATGCTGCCACAAGGCGCGACCCCACTACTTCGAGTAGCAAGTACTGATGCTGCCACAAGGCGCGACCCCACTACTTCGAGTAGCAAGTACTGATGCTGCCACAAGGCGCGACCCCACTACTTCGAGTAGCAAGTACTGGTGCTGCCACAAGGCGCGACCCCACTACTTCGAGTAGCAAGTACTGGTGCTGCCACAAGGCGCGACCCCACTACTTCGAGTAGCAAGTACTGGTGCTGCCACAAGGCGCGACCCCACTACTTCGAGTAGCAAGTACTGATGCTGTTGCATATTTTCTCGGTGACGTTTAGTAATGTTGAAGCTAACCAAAAATATCCAGATCCAACCGGAAAAGTTGTTGCTATATGCAATCATTTCGTGTAGATTCCTTCCAAAATCAATTCCCGTTATGTAGTTGTTCAGTTGTAAGGAAAACCAATGTTCTTTGAGTCAGTTCTGCCCAATGCATGCACACACGAACACACGAACACGCACTAGCACACGCACACGCACGCACACACGTCCACACGCGCACATGCACGCTCGCACACACAAGCACGCACGCCCGAACACACGCACGCACATACGCACGCACACACGCACGCACACACGCACGCACATACGCGCACACGCACTAGCACACGCACACGCTCGCACACACGAAAGTAACAATTTAGGAATAAAATTGTGTCTAAGTCAAATAAATCTCATACATTTTGATTCTTATTAATTAACATGTATACTAAATGGTACAAGAATATTTTCGCGTGTACGTGTAAATGATCACCCTGTATGTAGTATTGTGAATATTGCCGTCGGTGAAAACCAGGTTTGACTTCTCGTAAACAGTCATAGCAAACGTAATTCATATTACATTGACAATTGTATGGAAAGCGCGTGTCCAGGGGGCCTGGGGGCACGCGCCCCCTAGACCTTTTGAATTTAGCCGAGCTATTAAACAGCACCTCCCGTCTTCCGATGTCATCAGTCGTGCTGCCGAGACAGCGGAGAAGCTGAAGTGGCGGCGCGGCGACGAAAATGTTTTAACAGCACCCCCCGCCGTCTTCCGATGTCATCGATGTCACATATGATTCGACAGCGCGACAGCGGAATTGTGCTAAAGCGGTGGCTCAGTCCTCTCAATGTGAATTTTGTTCGGCCACTAGGGATTCTTGCCAAATGTCAACGGGGTGCAATTGGAGGTTGTGCCTCCCCCCTAGACTACCCTCTTTGGCACCGCCCCTGGAAACTATGCCTCTTTATATGTACAATAGGAAAATATAAAATTATTGTGTAGAATAAAACTTTACTTTTTGATCCCATTTGTACATATTTAGGATATTGGCCCTAAAACTCTTGTAGGCCCTACTCTTAATTACATTAATGAGGTCCACTGTAAGGTATGAGGGTCTACTTTTTAAGATGAACGCGTCTTATTCAGTCCTAATTTCTGCAGTGTGTTCAACTTTCCGTTTAAAACAGTAGCTAGAAATTCTGAAACCTTTTGCTTTGTCATCATCCAGGCTGTCACAATGTGAATGTCGTAAGGTTGTTTAGAATTAATATTTTGTATATTTTGGCCTCCGTTAACATCCAGCATTTGGTGTGTGATGCATTGTATTGTTGGTGCTGCCATCTGGTAAATAATGGCGCCGAGTATTATACTGCGTCGTCTCTCTTACCTTCCTCCGTATCTCTATCTCTTTGCGTTTCTATCTTTTCGTATTCCCGTCTCTCCATCTCTCCGTCTCTCTGGATGTATCGTGTACATGTGTCTATTTGTATGCACGACACGCGTTCTCTTTTGCTCTCTGCGTCAGACTATTATGGCTCTGACTTTCCGTTACACAGTCTGTCTGGTATTTCTTCTCTGCGTTTATGCATTTATGTGTATGTCCGTCTGTCCGTCTGTCCGTCTGTCCGTCTGTCCGTCTGTCCGCATGTCCGCCTGTCCGCCTGTCCGTGTGCCCTTCTCACTATCTCTCCTTCTCCCCCTCCCTTCCTACCTCCCTCTCTCCGTGTGTCCCTCTCTTCTCCTCTCTCCCTCTTCCCCTCTTTCCTTCTTTCCCTCTTTCCCTCTCTCCTTTGTCCAAAGATCTCATTCACTGCATTTCTCCGTTATGTCCCCCCGCTGTGATGAACACGGTCGCCGCCACTGTCCGAGCGAAATGCAAAATTATGCACCTGGTTCTCATACAAGTGAAGTTTCCTGTTCAAATTCAAACAGTGTTATTATGCAACGTATTACCTACTGATCGTCCACCACTTTCCCATAGAAACGACAACTCGATGCATAGCGCTTAGGCGACCTTTTGACATACTTCTCAGAATTAGGCCTACATATCGGTTTAATGTGATGTATGGGTCACGTCGTTGGAGATAACTACGGAGAAAATGCAGATATCCACCACTTCAATTCCATGGAGTTGATCTCCAAATCAACGACCGATTGCTTGTAGAGATGAAGGTTCGAATAGCTTACAAGGCTATAAACACATGTCATGTTGACCTTCATCAGCAGTGCAGTTTACGTTAATTTGTCTAAAGTAATAACACATAAACATAGTCTCAGTAACTTACTGCCAATAGTGTTTGAACAAAATCACCATTCAAGGTGAAGGTGAACAGCGTGATTTCTGCATTGCTTTGAACAGCGTCATTCCCTGGTTGCTGGGTGAATATAATTCACGATGTGACGAGCGATTTTCATTCGTATGATGTCCCCTGTCTTCCTGCTATTAAGTTCAGCCTAAGCGTAAAGAAAGAAAGAAACAAGAGAGGTGATCTAGGGCGTGGACGATGACGAACAGCCACGTCTTATGGAACTTACTGTAAATTCCCCTGTTAAACCCGTTTTAATCATGTTCCCAAATTCATTCGGCAAGTTTAATCCAAGTAATTTCTTAACGCCTACGGTCCCGTAAATGCTGGATACACGTGGTAAGGCGATAGTCGATCTAATGCATGTTTGTGTATGTCACAACGAGTGCGTGCATGAGTGTTTGTGTGTGTGTGTGTGTGTGTGTGTGTGTGTGTGTGTGTGTGTGTGTGTGTGTGTGTGTGTGTGTGTGTGTGTGTGTGTGTGTGTGTGTGTGTGTGTGTGTGTGTGTGTGTGTGTGTGTGTTTGTGTTTGTGTGTGTGTGTGTTTGTTTATGTATGTGCATGTGTGCGTGTGCGTCTGTTACCCCCCGACACAGAAATATAGATGTAGGCCTACTCCATCGTCTTTCGGGTTACGCATGTTTAACATAATTCTGATAGTTGCGTGAAGTAAGCATTGGATTGTTTAGGAAGTACCTCAACGATGTGAGGAATGATGAAATGTGTCTAACCGAAATGTAGTTTATGTTGTGTGTGGTTGCTAACGATGACATGTGCGTGGGCGCGCGCGCAGTGTGTGTGTGTGTGGTGCGTGCGTGTGTGGGTGTGTGCGCACGCGTGCGCGTGTGTGTTGTTTTTCCCTCGGTTTTATTTGAATTATTGGTGGAAATCGGAATTACAGGGAATGCTTGCATAAACCAAGCCCGGTAATGTGAAATTATGGGGAAACGGGCGACCTATGCCTATCTCCTATCCAAATGGCTTCCCTGATCGTTTCAGCCACAATTTGTTTCTCTGGCGAGCACCATGGCCTGTTTGACTGTATGGACATGCTACTTCATATATCACCCGGCACATATTTGTCGTTGGAGCTCACTATCCATCAACAAGACCACCGGCTACAAGCTCCCACGATATGTTTACAAGTGCGATCATGTGACGATCATCGTCACGTCGACTTAGATTAGTTATTGTGCAATTTTAGAACGTTGCGTATTGCGACACTGATGTGCAGAAATTTGGCGTTTGTTTTAATGAGTTGGTGGTGTGGCTGCGATCATAGTCACGACACATAAATTAATTAGCTTCGTATTGATTAGTTAATTGCGAAGTGTAACGTTCCTATGACACTGAAATCTTGGTCTGATAAACGCTGCTTGACAATTACACGATGGCACGCGCGCACTTCAGTGGTGTTGTCGAATGACTGACAGCATGCGAATTTGACTAATAATCATCAACATTTTGCTGGATTTCGCTGACACATCCACCATATAGACAGCGCCGGATTTAGATAAGGACAGCTGCCAGGGCCCCCTACAAAATAGTTTATATGAAGGCTTCTCCGAAACTGTACACACAGACACACAGACGCACACGCATAGCACACGCACAGCACACGCACAGCACACGCACAGCACACGCACAGCACACGCACAGCACAGCACACGCACAGCACACGCACACGCACACGCACACGCACACACACACACACACGCATACGCACACATGCACACACACACACACACACACACACACACACACACACACACACACACACACACACACACTCACGCACACATTTTAATCCCAGTGTTATTTTTTCCATACCAATATTTGGATAATAACGGTTGATGTTTTACTAGAGTCGAAAATGTCAAGTAAGTTTAACTTTATCGTTATGCAATTTCAATAAAAAAGGATATCACACAATTTACTGGGATGTTCAACCCAATGAGAAATAGCGAATGGCGTCCATAAGCTGACGTTTGCTCCAACTGCACATTCCGGTTGATGGTGTGCACCTGGTTGTGCATAGTTTGACGCACACATAGATATTATATTAATTGTGTATTGATTATTCAGTTGTTATAGGACACCGAGGTATGATTGTCGACGGACACACGTTGATGCACTTCGCCGGCACTTCGCGGTTCACATCGTCAATGGCTTCGACAATTGCTTTCTATTACACCAATCTGAACATTGCTATAGTGATACAAACATTTCGCAGTGTTTTGGTTGGTTAACATAATTTTATGAGTTGCGAAAATTCGGCGGAAGAGAGAAGATGTTAGATTATAGGAAGTCGCTGGTTCCTCCTTCATTGAAGCTTCTCCGAGTCCTGCTTCAGACGGTTCTCGTGACTTCAGTGTGCAGCTGGGCAAATCAGGACAACCTTCCAGGTGAGATGGACTGCAACACAATTAATGTATTTGTATTACTTTAACGCGGGCACATACAAACCAGTTGTTCCATATAAGTTTGATAACTAATAATTCTCGGTAACCTAATCGTGATAATGTAGATTTGTCAAATAATATTTGTATTGCATGGTACACATACGCGTTATTGTGTCAGCGGCTATTTCATGTTGTCTATGATGCAAAGGCCGTTTTCCCGAAGTAATAGCCGCGCGCGCGTGCTTCCTGCAATTGCTAGGTTACGTATTACGGGCACATTATGTTTTACGTTCCAAACAACTTATTTAGCCCCCAAAAAGGTTATAATCATGACATATATGGGGTATTTTGAAAAGATGTAGGTCTTAAGTCCTATTATAGGGGTCGTAGATTAATCCCTGAAAGTTTGGGGATCGAGATTCAAGCTGTCTAAGAGAAAAACGTCTTACATACGCTAGCTCGGTTATAAGTAGATTATTAACTAAAACATGGAATCATCGACGAGGAAGAGTTCAGGTGGTTCGTTATCCTGCTGCGCCAAACGCAGTGATTACTGAGATCTTCGAGCAGTTTGGTTGTTTTGTGACCTTCAGAGTATAACAGCGCCCGACAGTCAATGAGAAGTGTATCGAAATTTCACCTCAAATTGCTCACTTTATTATAGAAACATGAATGTTCGCATACTGATGCATCAGAGGGTAATGGGCATGTTAAGTTGTGAAAGCATTTTCAAGTTAGCAACTGTTGCTAGAAAACCGTTTATCTTTAGAAACAGGCTAATTTGCGACATGATCAATAAAAACATCTATGGACCTAAATATATTGTTTTACTCTATTTCAAATTTCAATTTCAAATACATCCCCTTAGCAACTGTTGTTTTACCTTAGCAACGGATTTTTTAGACCTAATGGTTAAACAGTGACGCTGTACGAATCTGTTCAATCGTATCAAACATCACGAGATCTATAGCTTTTACACTAATCATTATGTAACATAAATGTTGGACACACGCTATTTCTAACTAAGTTCAATATCTTACAGAACATAAATGGCATGACGCTTGGCCGTTTGCTACTAAATCAACCCAGTCACATTGGTTTCAGCAATGCTCTGTCATAAAATAACAAGTTTAATAAATACCTGAGTTAAGCACGGTTACAGCGACAATGACATGCGCAGTACGCACGTATTGATTAAATGGTGAATCGATTCTCCCATTATGCCAACTCCCGAGTGCCATTTTTGTGAGAAAAAAACTTAACAACTAATTGCAAAGCTTCAACCAAATTGAGGTACTCTTGTTATTATTATCCCAACTATTGGTATTAGTCTGAGTGATTGTGATCCATGTTGTCCCTCTCAAAGGCTGCTAGTATTGATTTTATGTCGAAAACATTACCGCACCCTGCACGGTCTCTGTTGCCACAGTCTGCTATCCCTTTGCTAAGGACAAATGGTTTCCCAGCAACAGTTGTTAACACCCCGCATTTCAAAAAAGAGCGCGAACTAATACAACCTATCTTTCAAGTTTATCTGACATTCAACAAGTATAATTATAATCTCATTTAAACGATGGATATAATTGGGAGGTAGTGCACAAACCAGAAGAACACTATGCCACGTTTGTACTACTCCACCATGTCAAGTCGCGAGTGCCTATTTGGTACAATATATTACAGAATAATATCCAGTCAAGTAAAATAGTACTTTTCTATTTTCTTTCCATTCGCGTTACCCATGGACATGACGAGTTGTTTAACGTATCTTAGTGAATGTAGGCATCACTATCCTGGGCAAGCGACCCTTCACCCTGTTTGAAGTCGCGCTTGACGATTCCCCACCATGTTAAGAGTTACCTGTTTTGTGAAATGAATACACCGTGAGATACAATTGTACTCCAGCTGATGACTTGGATGGTCTCGTTCGCCAGTATGACTCGGTCTTGCGCGGCTTGTTGGATAAACATGCTCCCGTAAGGCAGAAGACGATCACGGTGCGACCCGATGTGAAATGGTACAACAAAGAGTTACGCAAGGAGATACAGACACGTCGGAAATATGAACGTCTATGCCGGAAATCTGGACTTGAAATTCATCGCCAGATGTTCAGACACCAGTGCACGGTCGCAAATAACTGTCTTCGTCAAGCCAAACATCGATTCTATTCCAACAAGGTTGTTGAAGCTGGATCAAACCAAAAGAAACTTTACAGCATTGTGCAAACATTGATGCACACTCGGGTGGACCCGCCACTGCCAACACATGCCTCTCTAGAAGCTCTGGCTGAAATTTTCCGAAATTACTTCCAAGAGAAAACTGCAAGCATTCGCTGTGCACTAGATCGCCGAGCAGGAGCACAACGTGATGCCCAGATCACTACTTATGAACATGATGGAAGTCATCCGTTGGATAGGCTGTCGCCAGTCTCTGAGGATGAGGTCAGAAACATCATTACATCATCTGCTCCTCGATCCTGCGCTCTCGATCCTCTGCCGACACGGATGCTGAAGAATTGCCTTGACGCACTTGTTCCTGTCATTACCAGGATTGTGAACATCTCGCTGGCCACAGGAGATGTGTCAGCTAAATTGAAAGTTGCACTTGTGACTCCGCTTCTTAAGAAACCATCCCTGGATACCGAATGTCTTACAAGCTACCGACCGATATCTAATCTCAGTTTCCTGTCCAAAGTAATTGAGAAGGTGGTGTCGTCACGTTTGTCACGTCACATGGCACAGCAGAACCTATTTGAAATGAATCAGTCAGCATACAGAAAGGGCCACAGTACAGAGACTGCAATGCTGAGAATCCAGAACGATTTACTCTTATCTGTGGATAATCGGTGTGTCTCGTGTCTAGTCCTCCTTGACTTGTCTGCTGCTTTTGACACGATTGACCACCAGGTGCTTGTGTCACGTCTGTCTAAGAAGATCGGCCTTTCGGGCACAGCACTAAACTGGTTTACCTCGTATCTCGAAAACAGAAAACAAGCTATTAAGATTGGAGAAGCCATCTCGAACGTGTCGGTGCTGACATGCGGTGTCCCCCAAGGGTCAGTCTTGGGACCGTCACTGTTCACCATACACACGGCTGGTGAACTGAGTTGCAAAATCCGACAACTTGGATTTATTATGTACGCTGACGATATGCAGCTTTATACAACACTCAAGATCCCCGACACATTTGTTGCCATATCTCAGCTAGAAACATGCATTGCTGACATCAATGGTTGGATGACAGCAAACAAACTTCAATTAAATGGTGACAAAACTGAAGTTCTGTTCACGGGATCAGAGGCGCTGCGCAGAATGGAATTTAATATACGTGGTGGAGATGCAATTGCCGTGTCGGTATCTTCGACGACGTGCCACGTACTTTACGGCAGTTCAGCTCACTAAATTAATACGTAATTCTGTGTCAATATGTTGCCAAAGTTGCGACTGATTCACTTCAAGCACAGAACCGTCGCTTCTACAGGAAACGTAGCTGGCGATCGGTAGAGAATATGTTGGATAATATATGACAACATTGTTTGATTTCATTAGGAAACTGCATTTCTAGGAACATCACGTGCATAATGTAATATCTTGCTTGGCCAGAGGCGGTAACCGTGTTTCTCGTTATCGTCAAGTTATCGCATCAGACGTAATCCTGAATAGTGAAATACTGGTCCACAATCAGGCTCTATATTGCCTCTGACCGCTTTTGTGCAGTGCTCACTGATTGTCACCTAGCATGATTTACGTACCATCACACTCAGTTATATTGCTTTATCATTTCCATCTCAAATGTATGCTTAAGACGTTTAATGATATGAATTCTTCAACGGAGACTCAATAAAGCATCACCTCCGCAATGTCCACAGATTTGAGTGAAGTGCCAGGGGTCGGTGTTGGGACCTACATTACTCTTGATATATATAAATGGTTTGGATGATGATCTATCAATCAAAGTACTGAAATTCTCAGACGATACAAACGTGTTCAGAACAATTAAAACAGATGCAGATAAACGTACTTTACAGGATGATCTAGCCAAATTGGTCAAATGGTCTGTAAAACGGCAAATGTTATAAAATTTTGGGAAGTGTAAATGCACCCACGTAGGACATGGAAATGTGAACAAGGAACTGCACCTAGCAGCTCATATAAAAGTGGCTTAGATAGACATTGGAATACCGAAGAATGTATTAAAAGTCAGTTAAATATGATGCAGAAGTTGCACAAATACCCTTATTTCTGTGTAGAAACACCAATTGTCCAGTAGCATATAAATCGGGCCAAGTTTGGAATCTATTTCGCAGAGCTGTGCTCTGGAACCTACTCTATAGCGTGCCAATTCGCAGAGCCTAGCTCTGCGAATAAGAAATGGAATCTGGGCTCTGCGAATAGCCTCGTCCATGAGCAAAGATTCGAAGCTTTAAGTGAACATAGAATTTCCCATCGATCCGAATATCAGCCAAGAAGGTTATAGTCGGTATTCAAGATGCAACCAACGTTCTAATTTTCTACTTGCATGAACGGCATGTTGCGGCGGGCGAGAAACATTTCGCCGCACGTGAACTACTTAACAAAGTTTGCTCCAGACTGCATCAAATATGCAAGATGAGTGCCATACCTCAAACGAGGTATGAACAGTCTGGGCAAGGTTTACAATAAACAAGATTTAAACGACGGGAACTATTGTTCACAACGCAAGACTTGCGTTTTCATATATATCATTTGATTAGGCTCATGAGCAAAACAATGCTGACGTGAACAGTTTTACTGATTAACACCATTGGTTTCATATAACAGCATAGGTTTTCTATATTTCTGTGTGCGGTATGTTTTCCATTAACTTCATCGTGCATTGTCACTTGGAACGTAAGAACCAATGGCTTTGGGTGATCTCCTCCGAAACACGCATGTAAAATGAGGTGATATAAATTTACATTCCGCTGCTCTAATCGCTAAGCCACCGTTCCAAACATGATGGTCGCATTATGTTCACCCTTGGAGAAGATAAAGAAAGATTAAATGGAACAAATCCGCAATTCATTATTGGATCGAGTGATGAAGAGGATATGCGTGAAAAACATTTTGTCACATCATCAAAAATCACGTAAAATTAGTTATCGAGCAAGATAGACCCAATGATGAGGATGGAGAACTGAATTGCGGAACACACATGTTATATAAATATATAGCTGTTGTTTTGGGACATCTCCAATATGTTGTCTCTTTTACAACTGAACGGAAATTATCCTTTTATAATGTGTATAATTTTTTTTATTTTTTATCGTTAGAGTGTCTTGTTTGTGTCCTTGTTCTTTTATAGCATTTTTGCCCTTTTGACAACGGAAAGTTGTTTATTTAAAAAGTGAACTTATTTAGTCACACAGTCATAATAGTTACACTGAGATTGAATATAATATTTGTTCAGGTGAACGTATTATATTGTTAAGCTGTGGAAGTCGTTTATGTAGTCAATTCAGGTGACGGACTCAACGTTTCTTGCGAAGTATTTTTAGGTATTGCGAGGTATTTTGTGAGTACAAGTTTGGAACATAATTTCAGTAACTTGCCAATTTGTGAAAAAAATTATTTTGTACCAAGGGTGTTGATTTGTGATATAGTCTCAAGTAGATTGTCCTTTTTGAAATTGAAAGGAAATTATAGTTCGTTCTTTTTATTCACGGAAGTGTCTACTGGGGGACTTTGCGACCTATATTCTGGAATTAAGGAAATTGCCAATTTTCCTTTAAAAAGTATCTTTTATTACCAAAAGTGCTCTTTTGGGACTTTGCACCAAGAGTTTGCGGTTTTGTGGAATAATGTGCAATTTTTTATAATGAATTTACTAATAAGATTATTTTCTGTTGTAATACCTTAAGGGATTTTGTCCCAGCTGTTTGCCCTTTTGTGAAGAATGTTGCCCTGTTTGCAAAGGAAAATGCCCATTTATAAATAAATTTGCTGTGTCAGCAACGGAAAGTATATTATTCTTCCGTATTTGCTCCCAGATTGTCTTCCTTTTAAATACAAAATTGATCTTTGCCATTTGATGATTTAAAAAAAATATATATAAAATACCCCCACGACAGTCACAGGTAGACTGCCCTTTTAAATTGCAATTGGTCCATTTCCACTCGGATTTTGATCCCAATTAACTGCCTTTTTATGATAATCAAATCAGGATCTTCCTATCAATAAATTGCAATTATAAAGAATGTATATCTGTTTAACATTGAAAGTTCCCTTTCAGAACTTCCCTTCGGGCAATGTTGCACATTGTAAGTATTTTATTCGTATTGGCGTGTGCACGTCTCGGCGCGACACTTATTGAGAAAAAAACGTAGCGTATAGATAAGTTATGGGACTAATGATATTTAGCTGAAATTGTCTTTTCGCTCTTGTGTTTTCAGATGTAAGAATTGCTATAGACTATATCAACGGTTTCGTGATCTGGACTCAAGCAAAAGGCATATGGCGAACGACACTCGATGATGCTACCACAAAAAAGATTTTCCAGACAACCGATGGATGTAAATACCGTCTTTTATTGAAAATGGGAGAACATTTATGAAAACTATAATTTTAAGGTATTTAATGTACAACCCGATAAAACGTATGTAATTTATAAAGAAAACCTAAGATAAGTACACTTTGTGATATTGTATGTATTGTCCAATTTATGTATTTATCTATGTAAACTCCAGACAATTGTGTTTCATTTGCATTCCATTTAATTTATTTGGAGCATCATTTTTACTTATTGCAAGAGTAAATTATGTTTTATTAATGAATAATTGTTGTCATGAAATCATGTTAGTATATTACAATACATGGATCAATAAAAACTTATTCAGTAAATTACAAAATTGCTATGCCATCAATATCGTATAAGTTGAAGAATAATGAACCGTATATTGGTCGTTTATCATCAACATGTCACATTACTGTATTCCGAATGTATTTGATTATAAGAACACAAGTGGTTTTCTATATCATTTCTAAATGAATTTAGACTTACTTTACTTATTATATAATAATGGATATGTTAAGTAATATATAAGTCCCAAAGAAATGTACCTACTGCTGGTATGTTTATATTGTTTTGATTAAATAAGAAATAAATACTTTTATTGGATAAATGAAATACAATATAAGAAAGATCAGCGGGAATAATGCAAATAATGTATAGATAATTATTATACTGCATTCGTTAAATATATTTAAGTCGTCGTGTTGAGTTATACCCGGTTGATTATTTCTACATACCAGGTCAAATAATTTTAATAAAAATATAACTCCTTAATCTTATCACATCCCAATTATACAACAATTGCATGATTATGCAAATTAAACCATTGAGAAAGGGAAACTCTGAGAGCTGTAACATCTACCAAATATACCAACCACATTTTCAAAAGGGAAATATGTTATTAGTTTATACTTGTAAACAAATTTAACAGAATGCATTAATAATATACCCAGTGGGCTTACTACAAACACGAGTAAAATACACGAATAAAATACCTGGTATAATTGCATTAGCTATTAACTTACATTGTTAACAAAATAGGCCTCCATTTTTAAATCAGACAAAACAATATGATTTATCTCCTAGGCGTTTCCACATACTATTTAAAACAATTATTTATAACAAAATGAAATGAGGTAATGTGCATGTTTTATCCTGAATTTTTATGCATTTACTAATTGAAAAATATGTGTAATAAACCATCGTAAACATTAAGACATAACGAATGTTCTGCTTTGTGTATATGTAATTTACGCAATTATGCTAAACCTTTTGTATTGGCTAGTTGAATGTAAATATACTGCATAATTGGTATACTCGCCATAGTTCATGTTTTATGGATGATGCTGTGTTACTAGCTTACACTTTTTCATGGTGTAACAAACCAAACTGTTATCACAAGTACACACTTTTCATGTTATACTCGTTTCAACTGACTATTTAATGTCTGCTGTCACGCTAATCCGATATTTCCTGGTAACGTTAAGGTGAAGCTACAACCATACTCTATGAAGACTTGCTCACTACTCGATTAGTCCAATAGTTCTACATTTTTCTGGCAACTATAAATAACTACCGTTCTGTTTTAATGCATCACCAGTTGTTAGAGTAGCTTGGGACACAACGCCCGGTTTTTTTGCTTAACGCCCACCCTCTATCTATATACGGCTTGAAAATAAGAATTTTGAGATAGCCATATAGAGCAGCATGTAGTTCTTAAAGACTAACTGAAATACATTTTTCTTGAAACTACGCAAACTACGTAAACTTACTGCTCTTGTCAAGTAATGCGCGAAATACGAATTACGTTGACTGCGAACTCATATCACTAGGCCCGCTCAAACATGCTTATTTGCGTGTCGTTGAGCGCCCTTACCCTTTAGCATGATGCGCGACGGTGCGGATTTGTGTTTCAGGCTTTACCTGCAATTGCAGTCGCGGAATTTTATATTTTTTATATCACCGTAAATATAGTAATCATTTACACGTTTGTCGCTGTATGTACACAGGAATTGTGTTTACTTTTTGAGTTATTGCCATTTGAACATCGACAACCTTGCAGTATCCATTGCTGGATTGGATTGAGCGTTCGCGATGATTAAACGGCAATAAGTCAAACACAAAAAATAATTCCTGCGTACATCCAGCGGCATGTTTGTAGATACGATTATTATACTTATTGTAATGTAAACATATTAAATCCTATTGCAAGATTAAGCATTCGCAATGTTCAAACAGCAGTAACTCAAAGTAAGCAACATGTCTGTGTATATCCAGCGACACATTTGTGGGTAAGATTATTATCTTTACGGAGATATAAAATAATTCCGCGATTGCAATTTCATGTATGACCTGAAACATGAATCCACATACGTGCGCGCCATGCTAATTCAAAGCGGTCCTTACTTCCATGACGTCACCAAAATATCGTAACAAACGGTGCATAAAATGTACAGAAAAACGCAACCAAAAGGGCATTGAACAGGGTGACGGAGAGGGTTACAATATTTGAATACCAGGACACTGTTTTAGAGTATATTTAATTCCAATTGGGAACACAAAAATGTTAATTTCACTTAGTATTTAACATTCGATTAAAATATGATATCACACTATTTTAGTAAACAGTTTATATTCTACTTAAACAAATCTGGTGTAATTCGTAGTAATCATAGAACACCAAAACAAAGCACTGGATTTACATATTAGACAAATATATGAATTAGGTGATGCATGCGTTAAGATAATCTAAAACATTGTTAGATATTTTTAATGTAACGTTAGTTTCATTTGTTTGTGTTTATCTATTGAACACATACACCCTTCAGTGTCATTCCGTCATACAAAACATATATATATATATATATTCAAACTGACATAAACACGTAAACAGTGCTAAACACTGAGCTACAACACAAAACACCCACCTACAATGCAAAAACACTGACCTACAACACAAAACACCCACCTACAATACAAAAACAATACGTTGATAGTGTCAGAATAATAAGTTTGAGCATTGCGTGAGTGCGTGCGTGCGTGCGTGCGTGCGTGAATGTATTAATGTGTGCGTGTGTATGCGTACGTGCGTGCATACGCGGTTTTTCACTGTATGATACGTTCGTTATACTATCCAACAGAATCATTGTTATGTTTTAGTGTTCATTCTATCAACATCGACGGGACAGGTTACCGTGAGATTGACATGGGGGCATTCACGACCAAACATGGCATCGCAGTCCTCGGTTGGGGTTGTCAATCAACAGGTAAGATACACTGGCTGTTTTACTCCGAAAATACTGACAGGCAGACAGAGAGAGAGAGACAAAAAGACAAATAGACAGACAGTCAGTCAGACAGAAAGGGACAGACAGACAAATAGAACGACAGACAGACACACAGACAAACAAACAGAGAGGGACAGACAGACAGATAGACAGACAGACAGACACACAGACAGAGAGGGACAGACAGACAAAAAGAAAAACACACATACATACAGACAAACAGGGAGGGACAGGCAGACAAACAGACACACACACAGACAGAGAGGGACAAAAAGACAAATAAACAAATAGACAGACAGACAGACAGACAGACAGACAGACAGACAGACAGACAGAGAAGGTCAGACAGATAAATAGACAGGCAGACAAACAGATAGACACACAGGCAGACAGAGAGGGGCAAACAAACAAATATATAGACAGACAGAGGGGACAGACAGCCAGACAGATAGACAGAGAGACAAACAGACACAGACACACACACACAGAGGGACAGGCAGACAAATAGAGAGAGAGAGAGAGAGAGAGAGACAGACGGACACACGGACATACAGACATACAGACAAACAGAGAGGGGCAGACAGACAAATAGACAGACAGACAGACAGACAGACAGACACACACACACACGCACACACACACACACACACACACACACACACACACACACACACACAGACATACAGACAGAGAGGGTCAAGCAGACAGGCAAACAAATAGAGAGAGACAAATAGGCAAATAGACAGACATACATACAGACAGACAGACAGACAGACAGCCAGAGGGACAAAAAGGCAAATAGACAGATACAGACAGACAGACAGACACAGACAGCTGGGCGGGTGTGTTTACATACGTGCATATGAGCATGCGTGCGTATGTGTGCGTGTGTGTGTGTGACTGCGTGCGTGTGCGCGTGACTTTGTGTGTAAGAAGCTGAAGCTTTTCGTGACGGTCTTAATAGTCACGCAAAATAAATGTCAATAACTGCGCACAAACATAAATTACTCTTACTTTTCAAATATAAATGTATGCGGATGTAATTAAACCGTTTAACTGTGTTGTAGACAAAGCCGATGACTGCGATCTACTGACACACGGGAGCGACGTGTTAAACTTGGAGCGAGAGACGGCCTTGGTGTTTGAGGTAAAGACGTGCAGTCGGTTGAAAGTACGTCTGTCAACATTCCTTCTTCAACAGGTTTATCAACTTGAGTTCGCAAAGTCTAGCCTCGAAACCAACGAAGTCAGCATTGTGCCGACAAGCCAAACAACCAAGCGGATGTCACAGTCCAGCCAGGATTGTACAACCACTAGGCAGTTCTGGGTGTCCTGGAAATATGACGTCATTTCCGGTGGGATAGGATTATCTCCAGGAGCGAAAGAAGTGATGTGAATGGAAGACGAAAGAGAGGGAGTGGACAAGTCCATCTACAAGGCAAAGATCACCACTGTGCTAGCTGATGTGAGCGCCAAATTCAAGATATTTCGGAGTGAGTATACTCATTAAATTTAACAGCATATGTCATATGATGATAACATAGTTAATCTGCAGGAAAGTAATTATCCTAAATATATGGCATATCGAAACATTGCAAAGGTGGTATACCAACTGTGACATGTATCGGTGTATTTTATTTTAAATTGGACCAATTTAATTACTAGTATACCGATGCATAAAATGAAGATATATCAATGAATGTAATACTTGTCATAGCACGGTCGGTTCACAGTAGTTTTTGGTGTTGCAAAATTTCGTTCAACAGATAGCAACAACGTATCTCACCTCGATGGCTTGTCGTTGTTGAGTCAATGCCATAATGTTCAATTTGCAGTGCCAGTGGCGTGACTACGTTTGCAACACATTATTGGCGCGTCACCAACGTTGTTGTTATTAACGTTGCCACTTGTTACAGTGTCGGCACTGCCCATGCTCGATCCGCCCGCCAACATGGAACACTCGGTGCATACCCACGACAACAACGACACGTGTCTGTCTCTACAGTCTACGGATATGTACACGTTCTCAACGCTCTCTAAGCAGTGATTTCCGGAGTCCCTAGACTCGTGCTGGTTCCCGGGTCAAGCTGTGCGTCCCGGACAAACTGAACGCGTCGTTCACTGTCAGCATCACTGGACACGGCCTCGTCTGCACCGACACCCACTTTGAAGTGATGGGCCAACGCACGACGGAGCCGGCCTGCGGAGTGGCCGGGGAATAGATGGGATGCAAGCTGTGTGAAGCCGTCGACACTGGCAATGGCGGCCTGGTCACCTGCTTGGCGGAGTGTCGTTGTGAGAAGGAGGGATGCAAACAGGCGACCATTCAGATCACAGACAAGCACGACGACTGGAAAATATGCGAGATCAACGTAAAATAAACGTCGTGGGAGAGGAAGCCTGAGCTTACATTGATCGCTCGCTATAAGGACTCCCGGGCATTGTTTCACGAAGATAATAAGCTCATCAAAAAAAGCCATCATTAAAGCGAATCCGCTGATATATTGAAGGAACTTTTTCAAAATATAATTTGCCGCAATCTTGTCATCAATAACACTATTTCCGTGACAGATAGGCAAAAGTATCCCGGCGACACGTCCTGGTGTTTACAGTTTTTTGTATACAAAATTACTCTTAATGAGCGAAATCGGTATTAAAGAATATCACCTGATAGGAATGCTAGTGAAACGGTCCGCTTGTGTAAGGTTCATCCACTTAAACGAACAACTTTGAATATCCGTTTTAGTCTCCACTTTTACAAGCTCCGTCTACAAGGAACATCAGCTGTCAAGAACAGTTTGACCTAGGTCGAATGTGTTCCTTTTTGTGAGTGCCCACAGTAGTTTCTCCATTCATTCTAACTATTCGTGTACTTAGTTAATGGAGAGCTTCAGTTAATGTTTTGTCAGGCAGACAAACAGATAGACAGTCTGTATCAGTGTCCTAAATTGGACGACACATCACTACTGTAATTCAAGTACTATTGGTACTCGACGTGCATCATAATTTTCTGAAATGCTCACAGGGGTGTACACGCAATTGGTATTATTTGTTGTTGGAGGCGTGCGTGTTTGGGTTCGAAGATAGAACACTCTGTCACATTACACGTAATTACGTCATCCACTTAACGAGGAGACATGATGAGTTCTTTGTTGTACTTTCACACTGCCGCTGTGTTTGCGAGATTACACTTATTGAGTCTGGTCTCCTTCTAAATGATCTCTCGCGGAGTTCTGTTTGGGCGACCACTTCTCAGAGGACGCTCAGATTTTCAGACAATAACTTTGCTTGCTACTTCGTCATGGCACACCACATGGCCTGCCAAACAACGACGATGTTGTATCACGGTGGTGATCCGCGAGACAGAGAGGGTAATATATTTCATGGTAGGTCATGTGATCGTGCCAGGACACATTAGTCTTGTGTGTGATGTATTAAGAATTTTCACGAGTGTTTGTATCAGTGTCATTGACTCACAGCAATATATATATGTATATATATATATATATGCATCTGTAGCATTTCTGCTATTTCAAGATGGTTAAATCTACTTGCCTGAGGTTTAATTTGGGAAATGAGGAAGGTCAAGCCAGTAGATAGACATATTGTTGACCAACCGCCTTGGTTACGTAATTACGGCAACTCGGTTGCAGATGCGCTCAGAGGAGCGTGGTATTCTGTTGCTAGCGTTGCCAGCAGGTGGTTTCACTGTAATATTAGAGGGTGTTCCACAATGTTTAATTTGAATTGTATACTGCTTTAGCCAATAGAAATGATGGAAACCTGTCATATGATGTGTAATTAGGTCCGCTTATATAAACGTTTATTGTACGCATTTCGCAATCTGGGCGCTGGCGAAGGACTGGGACAGATCCAGGGTTGAACGAGACAGGTTGCCCTGCTGCCAAGAGAATGGCTAGTCAAGTCGTAAAGCGTGGTGGGAATCGTTAACGTGGGTTACGTTCCCAAGCTTTTGTGTGTGTGTAATATTCAGTGTCCAGAGTAACTGTTTGATCGAGCTTCGAAGAAGCCATGCCGCCACGTCAGCGGTATTTTGAGACAACGTTCCGGTTGGCCCCAACGTATTTGCGTCGATGAGCGATAATCGCGACGCGCTCACCCAGCACGGGCCATCCTCGAACAGCGGTCTCACAGCGACAACGTCAGAAAGATTGACCGAATACGACTCGCAGCGGCCGGCGGTAAACGTATACTGCCAGGCGTCGTCATTTGCGCGAACCCGTTCATTCGACTTCTCGATCGTTCGCGACAGGGCAAGACCTCTCGATCGAATTCGTAGCGGCCGGCGGTAAGCGTCTACTGCCCGGCTTCGTCTTCCAGTTGAACGTATTCAACTGACTTCGCAATCGTTTGCGACCGTGCGATCATTGAACGTACGCGACTCGAGAATTCGCGGCGTACGACGGCAATCGTCAAGTGCCCGGCATCATCACTCGTGCGGCCGAGATACCCCGTTCTAATTGTGTTCGGAGCTCGGCGTGTTGACTTCAACAAACGTTCGTATATATTCGAGATGGGACTAGCCCAGTATAAATGTATATTTTCTGATTGAATGCATCTATTATTTGCTGTATTATGATTGGTAGTTATCTGTGTTTGAAGTGAGGTATTTTTACCCTTGAAGTATTCACATATATATGTATATATATATGTGTGTGTTGTAACGGATTACTGTAATGAGAGTCCGCGAGGACTAGCTTATACTGTGTATTTATATTAAGGGAGTTATTCTTAGATAACACTTGGCGCCTAGTGTATGGTCGTGTAGCGGTATAATCCACCTTAGAAAGGGAGTGGAATTTGATAATTGAAAGATTCAGTGTTATTGTTTATTATGTTCTATTAAGTTTTGGTTACGGGATTTCATTATTCTGTTTATTTTGTTAATCGAGATATTTACCAAAAGAAGGATATCTTGTAATAAAGTTATTACATTTTCCATGTTCTTTGTTGCTTGTTCACGAAAACCGTCTTTCTCATATGCGTTGACCTTGATATATAAGAACCCTGCTAGACTGAGCCATCTAGTGTACGGAGACCTCGCTAATCCGTGACAGCATCTATATATGTATATATACATATATATATACATATTATATATAATATATATACGAAAATCGTTTAGACGGTGGTCCTGAAAATGTGACATTGCCTTTGTAAATGGCCAGTGCCATCAGTCCGACTTCAGATATTAATGCATGTTACGAAATTAGAAGCATATGGGAAGGAAAATCCAAAAAGTAACAACTGCACGACACCGGAAACCGTTGCTCGACTTCGGAAACGGACCTGACGCCAATGCGGGAAAACCATGCTACGCCGAACATCATTGTATTGTGCAACAGTGTTGTTGTCTTGTGATCTGCACACATACAATGAGGTGCAAAAGATAACGGAGCACACTACATGCCTTTCTTTCCCGTGTGCTTCCTTGTGTGGACTGCCGCAGCGTAGTAGCTAAAGCTTCGGACTCTTAATCAACATAATCCGGATTTGAATGATCCCACTGCCGTTTCGACCCTCGGGCAAGTTGTTCACTCCACGTTCGTCCAGTTCACTCAGCTGTATAAATGAATACTTGTCTGTGGACGGTGGTGGACATTTGAGTACTTCCCATAGGAGTTGAGATGGTGTTCTGGTGAACAGGTCTGCCAGAAGGTGAAGCATAAAGCACTTTCAGCAGTCAAAAGGACGTCATACCGCGTTGAGCAAGACGATAATGTAACCTTTTTTTAAATCTTTGATGCTTTAGTAGTGTGAACTTGTTGTAACATAAATATATACACATACACGATCAGGTCCGCCCTATCAGCTACACACTGACGTGAGTACGTGGAAACATCCACAGAAGGAAACGTGGCACACTAGGAGAATTGTAAGACGCCAGCGCAAACGGAACCAGACACAGCTTCTGACAAAGAAAATGTCTGTAATCATCATTTGGAATGTATCTACTGTTGAAAAAACTAAAAAGGTGTTATTCAGGTACAAATTTAATACAGTATTACAAATTTTAAAGAGTGTAACGACGTTGTTAATTGTATTGTGCACTACATGTGTTGTATGTGAATTGCACGCATCAAATGAGACGCAAAACATAACGGCGTCGATATGTACACGTCATGTATGCTTTCTTGGAGCGCGGTAGCGTAGTAACTAGAGCTTCCGAATGGAAATCAAGAGATTCCGTGTTCGAATCCTCTTGTTGCCGTATGGAACATTGAGCAAGTTCAGTCATTCCACCTTGCCCCAGTTCATTAAGCAGTATAAATGAGTACCTGGCTATATACAGTGGTGTATATTTTTAAGTACGGATAGTATTCGTGCATTAATTGTAGCGTAGCCGAATGTTGAAAGTTGAGATTGTGTTAGAATGGACAGGTTTGACAGGGACTACCGCGCTTTATACGAACATCCTTTGCCTGTTTTATTTGTGATGCTCTAATAGCGTGAAGTTTTGGTTGCGCGCACACACAGAGACAGGCACACACACCCACACACACACACACACACACACACACACACACACACACACACACACACACACACACACACACACACACACACACACACACACACACACACAGACAGACAGACACACAGACAGACAGACAGACAGACACACACACACACACACACACACACACACACACACACACACACACACACACACACACACATACATACACACACAAACACACTAACACACACCACATGCGCACAACCTAACCCACTCACACATACACACATACGCACGCACGCACACACACACGCACACACGCACACAATCAAACACACAATCAAACATACACAATCAAACACATACACAATCAAACACATACACACACACAAACACACAACACACACACACACACACACACACACACACACACACACACACACACACACACACACACACACACACACACACACACACACACACACACACACACACACACACACACACACACACACACACAACCAAACACAATGGTTGACGCACTGTGAAAAAACTCTTCAGTGTTATCTAACGTGTCATTGTAGCATTTGAACTTCCTGTATACCACATCAGCTACACACTAAAAGGTGGTCGAGTTAGAAACAGCTTGTGGGCACAGTGCACACACAGAAACGTTTCTGGGATCAAACAGTAATATTAAGCTATCGACAGTTATACCCACACATTGCATGACCAGTGCTACATTAGCGTGTATATCAGGAATATAATTTAATAAACTGAAGAGTACAAAAGGCTGGTGTTGTGTTATTTCATGATTCGGATTTTACGATAATTTCGTTTAGTTGGGTTATCTCTCTACACTTTTCACACACTGGAACAGCTTAAAAGGATGTGGAGAACACACCACGAGGACCGAAAAGAAAAGACCAATGTCCACCATCAATACGTAGACACTCTCAGACCATACAATCCCATAAAACCCCAATAGATTTGGAGGGAGTGAATAGATAGATAGGGAGATCATCAGAAGGATAGATACGAAACAGAACCAATCAGAAATAGCTACCAACCCAGACGAAAGAAACTACTAGGCCAAGAGCTAGGAGAGTTTTATTAATCAAACATGTGCGTGGATGGTTTCTGGGTACAAATTACTATAGAATTCGAATATCCATTTATAACAATATTATAGATTTATTGAAGATTTCTCCGAATTTCCACCGGAAATGGGGCACCCTCAAATCACCCCTAAGTTATTTAACGTCTAGTCTTTTCGGCTAACATTTGGATCCAATTTCATGTTGCTTTGTCATAATAGAGCCGATAAATTGTGTTTTAACGGAAGGAGTAGGTGGTAACTGCAAAACACGCGAAAACGTGAAAACTGACATGCCGTTCGCTCACCAAGTCGCCACGTTACCAATCATTATTATGATGTTCCCATTTAATTACTTCACTAATCTTAAGTGTCTTACCAGTAGCTACGACTAGTTACCTAGTTACTTGTTACCATTTAAACGCAGAACATTGACGTCAGTGTTGTGAGCTACTGCCTTTTGCGTTTCATTCTTATGTCGTCGAGAACATAGATGTTCCAAGTAAGTACAAATGCGGCTGTATTTTGTGTACAATTATTTATTATTGTGGAAAAAATAGACAGGTAATCTAATAAACCAACCTCTTAGGAATATATACATGGCAATAACGTTGAGCTTAGAATGTACGCCGACAACCCAGGCGACATTCTGAACAACAAAAACACCTTCAGTCGTTATAATTCTAACATTCTTTGACACAATGAAGTTGACCGTAGGTCACTCGCTTTACCGATCATTGAACAACACCGTTTATGCAACATTCCCTGTTGTTACGATTCCCAATAATTAATTCTAATAAACAGAGGGTATAGCTACACACACACACACACACACACACACACACACACACACACACACACACACACACACACACACACACACACACACACACACACACACACACACACACACACACACACACACACACACACACACACACACACACACACACACACACACACACACACACACAGACACACACACACACGCGTGCACGCGCGCGCATACACAGACACACACAGACACACACACACGCGTGCGTACGTTTTTGACTTTCTTTCTATGTTCGACGTGCAACACGTTTGTATGTATTGTCTCCATACACGGTTGCTGTAAGATTCATTGGTCGCCTCTCGTCTCGTCCTGGTTACATGTACTGGCACGTGCCATGTCATGTGATGACAGTCGACCGCTGAGCCATATCGACTGTCTCCTGGTTGCACGAATCAATTCTACAACAAAGTCACTCTATTCGCTAACCAGTTTTAAAGACTATAACCTGACGCAGACGCTAGAGGGCTTGGGCATATGTTGCGCTAACCGAGTCATGATACAATGCATCAGCTGCAGCTATCCGACATCGTCGGTGTAACAGAGCCGTTTGCTTTTGCTAAATCTTTCTTGATAGCTTTACATGGTACTATATTGCAGAAAAAATCAGAAGACAGACCTGGGCATGGTCCAGCAGCAAACTACGAGATAACCGGTATACATCGCATATCACTACTTGGAGACCTCACGAAGGAAAACGACCTAGAGGAAGACCGGCGAGACGTTGGCGGTACGAACTAGACGAGTACTGGAGAGGCACCATCTGGCAGAGGATAGCGTAAAACAGGCATATCTGGAAATGACATGCTGGGTCCTTCGCCCAGCGACCACGGGACACTACGGCTGCACAATGATGATGATACTGAAGCTGTTCTAATCACCCAAACACTTACTTCTCTCTCAGTACGATAAGTTGCTTGATTTTCTTTTGTTTTATCCGCCGTTTTCTCTGCATCTCAAACTGAAAGAAAAATGTCACAACATCTGAAAAATAACGTAATCTAACTGAACCACTAAACCTTACACAGATAATGTCACCTATACGCATTGTGAATTTATGACATATACATCAAGCATACTCAACATAGTTCACGTGGTACGCCTCAGCTTAGTTAGACTCAATTCTCGTCAACATAGACCAGTTTACAACCAGTTAACATGTAGCCTACAAGACTAGCATCTTGTCTGACTACTCCCTAAAATGGCGACAACGAACCAGGTGGCCGGTGAGACCATGTTTGGCAAGAAGGGCTTTGGCACGTCTTAAGACAATACAACATAGGTGAAGGTTTGTGAAAGTAATATAGACACTACATATGAACCTGCAACCAGTGTTGTACTCAATGGAGGACAAATGGGTGCCCCATTCCGAACAACTATTGCGGGGGCGTCAAGGATGTCTACTATCACCAATACTACTCATTCTGTTCCTAGAAAACATCGTTAAAAAGAAGCACTAGAAACATTCAACAGCACATTCACTATCAATTGGAGAGAAATGAACAATCTCCGCGTTGCTGATAACATTGACCTTATGGAGGGAACAGAAAAGAACTACACGAACTAACAACAAAACTAGAAACGAGTGCAAAGGATTATGGCAAGGGAATGAGCTAAGAGAAAAACAAAAAATGACAACTAGTTGCAACGAAAAAAACACGATGATAATGATGAACGGAGAACACATTGAACAAGTAAAATCGTTCAAATACCTGGGTGCTATTACATTATCGGAAGGTATCTCAAATGATGAAATAAAAGCTGGAATAAACCAAGCAACATCAGCTATATGGCAAGACGACTTAAACAAATATAGAATAACAACAACATCGTTGCATCAACAAATATCAAACTACTAAAGAGCCTAGTGGTGAACATACTTACCCACGGATGTGAAAGCTGGACCTTACGTACATAAGCAGAGAGGAGGCTACAAGCTTTGGAGATGAAATGCTTACGACGAATCTTGAAAATATAATAATAAGAAACACGATCGACAACTTGGCTGGACATCAATAACCAGTCCTAAATGTAATAACAATCAAAAGAAAGCTACAGTGTTAATGACACACCACACGCCACAACACCACACGCCACACACCACACGCCACAACAACACACGCCACACGCCACACACCACACGCCACAACATCACACGCCACAACACCACACGCCACACACCACACGCCACAACACCACACGCCACAACACCACACGCCACAACACCACACGCCACACACCACACGCCACACGCCACACGCCACACACCACAACACCACACGCCACACGACACAACACCACACGCCACAACACCACACGCCACACGCCACAACACCACACGCCACACGCCACAACACAACACGCCACACGCCACAACACCACACGCCACACGCCACACGCCACACGCCACACGCCACAACACGCCACGCGCCACGCGCCACACGCCACACGCCACAACACCACACGCCACAACACCACACGCCACACGCCACAACACCACACGCCACACACCACACGCCACAACACCACACGCCACAACACCACACGCCACAACACCACACGCCACAACACCACACGCCACAACACCACACGCCACACACCACACGCCACAACACCACACGCCACAACACCACACGCCACAACACCACACGCCACACACCACACGCCACAACACCACACGCCACAACACCACACGCCAAAACACCACACGCCACAACACCACACGCCACAACACCACACGCCACACGCCACAACACCACACGCCACACACCACACGCCACAACACCACACGCCACACACCACACGCCACAACACCACACGCCACACGCCACACGCCACACGCCACACGCCACACGCCACACGCCACATGCCACACGCCACAACACCGTCGCCAAAGAAATACCCCAGGGCACTGTGAGAGGGGGGAGAAAAGGGGAAGACCAAGAAAGATGTGGCTCGACAACATCACAGAATGGACTGAGTGGCCGCTCAATGATCTCCTGCAGGCAACAAGAGATATAGACCGGTGGCGGCAGGTAGTCGACAACTCATCCAGACGTGCACCCCAACGATAATCTCGGTCAAGTGTTGAATGAGTGAGTGAGTGAGTGAGTGATTGGGTGAATGAGTGAGTGAGTGAGTGAGTGAGTGAGTGAGTGAGTGAGTGAGTGAGTGAGTGAGTGAGTGAGTGAGTGAGTGAGTGAGTGAGTGAGTGAGTGAGTGAGTGAGTGAGTGAGTGAGTGAGTGAGTGAGTGAGTGGGTGAGTGAGCATTTTGTTAACACAGTCGCGCCACCATTTAGTCAACATAGTTCCGTCTACATCGCGTCAACACAGTCCTGCCACCATCTCGTCAACATACTCCTGCCACCATCTCGTCAACATACTCCTGCCACCATCTCGTCAATAAAGTCCCCCTACGTTTCGTAAACACAGTTCCGCCAACATATTTTAACCAAGTCCCACCTACGCCTCCTCAAAAATAGTCCCGCCCAGTCTCAGCGTACACAACAAAACCTAATTTGGCTGTTATATTTAACTTACTGTTATCGGTGCAATTCGGGAGACTTCATAGGAATAGACAATTTAATGGAGTTGCACATTATTGGCGCTGAAGACAAATGCAACACTATTTTTTTTGGAAACAACTGGTTGGCACCTTCTGAACCGAATATCGTTCATAGTTTAATTGTCGCTACGTTAACGACTTCGTGTCCACTTGCCTCCTGGAGAGAGTCGTTTCGGGTGTAAATAAATTCTGCTAAACTTGTTATCATAACTTATTTTATTATTATTACATAAATATTATATTTTTAATGTGCACAGCAAAACCTACCCTTCAACACTAGCTGTTGTACACTTAGTTTACGGGCAAATAGTTTCACTTATTTAAACTTTGCCACATAATATATCTCACATAGGCCTATGATTAAAAAATAACCATAACTTAAGCAATGCGCTTCTCTTCCGTTGCTTACAGTTGATTGTCTATTTGATTGATTATGTGTGGATATGAATTTAATTTATGTTATCATTTGAGAAAGGCAATAAAACACAAAGCACATTATTATAATTAAGCGTTGACCAAAAGATCTCATTCCCACTCACCCAGTATATCTGAAGTTTCCGCTGCGTGTCACTCCACTGCAAGAACACCAATGGAGCCAACGTTACACAGCATCATTACAAACATGTACACACACTGAAGTACTATATATACACTGGTTGAAAGGGGAAGTCCTCACAGCGTACATACACCTGGGGCCGTTTGACTAAGATTCTTACGAGTTCATTAGCCCGCTTTTGCTCTTTAAAAATCGTTCCTTAATAGTGATCTAAATACACGGAGACACGGTTCCGACACCATCTTTGAAGTGTTATGCTATCGCGCTCCTAACTCTACACCCGGGACTTCGTTGAATACAGCCATTTTCTATCCATACATGTCTTCTTTCTTTATGTAGTATTCATGTCTTTTTACGTGTTATACTAAATCCGTAGTAACACCACATGGTGTCAGAATTTTAAGATGAATACGGTGATGTTGCATAAATAATTTTGCATACATCTGCCGCGAGGTACGTTATTTTTGCTTGTTTGACCCAGTCATAACCCAAACATTCAAAATCGCCCCGCCTGATGCTTTCTGCTTCACCAAACCTAATGAATGGCCTAAATGGATTCGACGGTTTGAGCGCTTTCGTTCAGCGTCAGCTCTGGACGAGAAAGCCGAGACAGTTCAAGTCAACGCACTTATCTACGCGATGGGTGACGAGGCGGACGATATCATGGCAGGCTTCGGCTTGACAGATGAGCAACGGAATGTGTATATGGTCGTCAAAAGTATGTTTGATGCGCATTTCGTAGTTCGACGCAATGCGATTTTCGAGCGACTAAGTTCAACCGACGTTCCCAAGAGGCCGAGACGGTTGACAGTTTCATCACTGCGTTGTTCTGCCTGGCGGGATCGTATCGTCGTTGGCATCACTGAGGCAACGTTGTTGTTGAAACTGCAGATGGACGCGGAATTGATACTGAAGAAGGCAATCGACATGGCACGCCAGAACGAAGCTGCACAAAAAGAGCAGGTCCTGTTGAGGAACAGGAACAACTTTGCGGCGAAGACAGGCGGCAATGTTGACTTTGTGCGGACGACGAAGTCGTACAAACCCAGCCAGTCGAAACAGAAGATGAAAGTTCAGCCTCAGTCAACTTCGACCCGGGAGTGTGACTGTTGTGGAAGATCTCCGGCTCATCAAAAGTCAGTGTGCCCAGCGCGTCAGGCAGCATGCTTCAGGTGTAAGAAAGTCGGACATGTTGGGGCTGTATGCAGGTCAGAGAGATATGTAGACGTAGTCACTAAGCACGCTGAGTCGGAGCTCGCTTTTCTCGGCGAAGTGACGAAGGGCGACGACCAACCGTGGACATCCACCATTGTTTTGGAGGCAATGGACACTCGCCTTCGCACGAACGTTTGCTTCAAATTGGACACTGGGGCCAACGTTACTGTGATCTCTGCCAACGACTACAAGAAAGCAGGTAGTCCGCGACTCGACGGGTCGACTAGAACTTGTAGGCGCGAACGACGGCGTCCTACAAACCATGGGCAAGTTCAGTGGCACGCTGTCACGAAACAGTGTCGTCATTCACGAAGACGCGTACGTCGTCAGTGGCGAGACGAGGTCATTGCTTAGTCGGAGAGTGTGCGAGTCTCTTGATCTTGTCAGACGTGTTGCTGTTGACTCGGTCGATGCAGCAGACGTCTACAGACGCGACAATCTGAAGCTATTTGGAGGCCTAGGGAAGATGAATGGCGAATACGAAATCAAGCTACGGTCTGACGCGAAGCCGTTCGCGTTGACTACACCGAGACGAGTCTCGATACCATTGCTTGAGGTCGTCAGGAAGGAACTTCAGAGAATGGAAAATCTTGACGTCATCCGCAGGATCGAAAGCCCGACGGACTGGTGTGCTGGCATGGTTGTGGTGGCGAAACCGAAGGCTGTCCCTTCTTCGGACCTTGAGGGGCAGAGGGAGAAACACAAAGTTCGCATTTGTGTCGACCTAATGAAGTTGAACGAAAGCGTAAAGACGGAGAAAGACGACCTTCCTTCAGTCGACCAGACACTCGGTAGGCTGGCGGGCGCGAAGGTCTTCACTAAGTTGGACGCCACGTCAGGCTTCTGGCAGATCCCTTTAGCCCAGTCTTCGCAAGAATTGACGACATTCATTACTCCTTTTGGAAGATATTGCTTCAAGAGGCTGCCTTTCGGAATCACTTCGGCTCCCGAGTACTACCAGAAGAGGATGAGTGGCATTCTCGATGATTTACCTGGTGTTCTATGTTTGATGGTCGACGTCATCATCTTCGGCAGTTCGGAAGAAGAGCACGACGCGAGAGTGAGGGCTGTCTTCCGTCGTCTCGAGGACAACGGTGTGACTTTGAACTTTGATAAGTGCGACTTTGCCAAGTCGAGCATCTCGTATATTGGTCACATTGTGTCAGCTGACGGGGTCATGGCGGATCTTGCGAAGGTGCGAGCCATCACAGAGATGCAGCAGCCCAGCAACGTGAGCGACGTTCGACGCTTTCTGGGTATGGCTAACCAGCTAGGCAAGTTTTCTGCTAACTTGTCGACTACAGCTCAGCCACTACGTGATCTACTTAGGAAAAAGAATCTGTGGACATGGGGTGAGAGGCAACAGCGAGCGTTTGATGCCGTAAAGACAGACCTGAGCAACACTCCAGTGCTGGCTCTGTACGACCCACACAGGGCGACGACACTGTCCGCAGATGCATCATCATTTGGTCTGGGGGCGGTGCTACTGCAGAATGACGACGGCGTGATGTGACCCGTGGCGTACGCGTCGAGGGCGATGACGCCAACGGAACAGCGCTACCCACATATTGAAACGGAGGCTCTGGCGACTACGTGGGCTCTTGAGAGATTTACGGACTACCTCTACGGAATGCAGTTCCATGTCGAGACCGACCACCGACCTCTGGTGTCACTTCTTAGCACCAAGAAGAATCTAGACGAACTTTCACCACGTATACGGCGATTCCGTATGCGACTAATGCGGTACGCGTACACGATCAGTCATGTGCCCAGCAAGAACCTCTACACTACATATGCGTTGTCGCGCGCTCCACTAGTGCGACCACTGACGGCGGCGGAGTCGCGATTCACAGACGAAGTATCAGCGCAGGCGAGCCTGGTGGTGAGTGAGACACCGGCTACCGAGACGCGTCTGGCCGAGATTAGGGCTAGACAGCAAGACGACGAGATGTGTCGCCAGGTGATGCGATATTGCCTAGAGTGATGGCCAAGCCATCCATCGTTGCCATCGTCTTTGCGACCGTATTGGCAAGTCCAGAGTGAACTGACAATTCAACACGGTCTGCTACTGAAAGGGGTATGGCTCGTCATATTGGCGTCGATGCGGTTGACTATGTTAGACAAGCTACACGAGGGCCATCAAGGTGTGGTCAAGTGTCGCTCACGGGCCCAGTCATCGGTCTGGTGGCCCTGACTCAGCAGGCAGCTTGAGGAGCTTGTCAGTAACTGTACTACGTGTGCGATGGAGCGTAGCAACACGGACGAGCCGGTGATTGCGTCAGAGCCGAATCTGCGACCTTGACAGAAAGTCGGCACAGACATGTTTTATTTCAAGAAGGCGACGTATCTACTTGTGGTTGACTATTACTCGAGTTTTGTCGAGATAGCGAGGCCAGGCGACACGGGCGCGTCTGATGTGATTCTACACCTGCGGTCAATCTTCGCTCGGCATGGCGTCCCGGAGACGGTTGTTTCTGATAACGGCCCGCAGTATGCGGCATAGGAGTTTGCGCGTTTCGCGGAGAGAGCAGGGTTTATTATATTACCAACAGCCCTCGTTTCCCGCAGAGTAACGGAAAGTCAGAACGCGCGGTTCAGACGGTAAAGAACTTACTGCGAAAGTCAACGGATCCGTACGGCGCCTTGTCGGCGTATCGTACGACTGCACTTGAGTGCGGCTATTCGCCAGCAGAGCTGCTGATGGGTAGGCAGCTACGTACCTCGATCCCAGTGTTAGCGTCGACACACGACATTTTATCCAGGTGATGTTTATGTGCATATGTAAGGCATAATATTTGGCACCAGTAGATAATATCCAATTAATAAATATGTTTCGTTTGTTGTCGTAATACGAGCGTCATAGTTACAGTACATAATTATAATTTGCTGTTACAGATTTGTGACCAAGTATAAGAGTAAGTCACGTGACGTGTTGGTGGAGAGGAAACTGTTTTACGATAGAAATTGTTATGTCTGTGGGAAGCAAACATTTTATAATTTATGTAAAGATATAGATAGATAGATAAATATATATATGTATATATATATATATATACATATATATGTGTAAACATACATAACGTCATAATAAATGAAAGCGCGACAGTCGTAGTTGGTACTATATAAATTCCCCTAGATACGCGCAGAAACATCACCCGGATATTATTTAACGCCCGGATAAATGTAAGCTCTGTTTAATTAGGCATTTTCTTATGAGCTCAATGTCTTAGTAAAACGGTCCCAAGCCCGTAGGCTGGGGGTGTCATCAGTGCGTTCGCCCATCCCCCTTGGCCATGCTGGGGCAGGAGTTCTGATTGAGATTTCAAAGAGGGTGCAGTTGGAAGATGGAACTGTCACAGCAACAACAAGTGAAGCTACAAGATTGCAAGAATAGGTCCCAAGAATTAATACAGGAGTTAAAGGTAAGTAAGATGAATGACGTGAGGGACGAGACTTCGTGAGGTGTAGTTCAACGGGAACATCAGTAAGCCGTAAGGGCAGCCGAGGATTCAAACCAGGAATCACTCGACCTGGAATACCCGACGCTCTAACCAATACGACACCGCGCTCCACCACGTGGGCCAGTCACGTGATGAGAGTGGAGGCTGTCTGACTAGCAACGAGAGCAGCCGATGAGAAACGTCTAAGACGTAGGAGAAGACTCTATTCCACACTCGCCTGACTGGTGGCGACAGCGAGAGCTTCCTTCAATTTCTCATTTCTCAGTGTCTCCCAACGTAGCTGATATTCAAGTTCCGTTTTCACATCTGCAAATACACACTCGATACAGCCATGCAGTAAGAACCTACTCCCACCACGTCATTCGGAAACAGATAGACAAACTGTTAGTTCATTACCAACATACTTACATGTTTTCACTTTTCCTAGAATTTTACCTACACACAAATTAAATATGACTTTGATATTTTTTTTCACCGACAGACAATAATTATGTTCGTATCCCGAACGTGTGAAAAAAAGAAGGCACTACCATAGAAATTATGAACGGAGGGTGTAATTGTGATATATATATATATAATTATATATATTCTCTAAAACTAAAAACCCAAATACACTATAAATATATTTGTACAATCAAGAAACCTACCAAACTGCGATTTCTTCCTTTTCAAAATCTTGTCCAATTTCTGAAAGTCCAAAAACTATTAGTCACTTTCTGCTCGTTTAGTTTTCTTCCTTAGGTAAACAATTATGAGAGAGATATAGAGGGGGAGAGAGAGTGAGTGAGTGAGTGAGTTAGTGACTGGGGAATGCGTAAGTGGGTGAGTGAGTGAATGGGTGAGTGTGAGAGTGGGTGATTGAGTGAGTGAGTGCGTGATGGGCAACAGACACAGACAGCGGGAGGAAGAGGAGAGATATATAGCGACTGAAAGACAGACCGCTATTTTGAATATCAAATAACACACACACACACACACACGCACGCACGCACGCACGCACGCACGCACGCACGCACGCACGCATACGCGCGCGCGCGCGCACACACACACACACACACATATATATGTACAGTCTAAAGATACCCGAGTGACTATGAAATAACTACAGTATAACGAACATCCGAGTTTATTTAGACTCACCGTACGATTTCTTGCCATGTCAGGTCGCCGCCATTTTGGAAGATGCATATTACATTTTGCCTTGCAGGCCGCCAGATGTGCCTTCCGCTATAACCGGCACAATCCTATCATATAAAATCTGCTTCGCTAGATATTTCACGAGAACATTATAGATACCGGTATAGAGATAATGTGCAAACGCAATAGTATAAATGCACGGCAAGTTCAGTTTATATTAAACTAATAGTAGACTGCTGTTGTTATGTGGACGTATGCTACACATCTTTACACCAAACACTGTTCGCATTACAGTATAAAAGTGTAATATAGCCTGTACCGGAATATTTCCACATGATTGTGTACACACACATCTAAATAACTAAAAACGGCTCATCGTATCCATATTTTCCTTTGCAGCTAATACCCAATAATAAATATACGATATAAAGCAATGATGAAAATATTTCTTTAATTTAGACATATTTTCTTTAATTTAGACATATTGACTCAACTGTGTGGCAAATTTAAAGGAATTTAATGTATGTTACGTTTTTCACTGTGTTAATTTAAATAGTGGTATAAATAGCAATAACAATAATGAACAGTAGGCATATCAGCAATGCCTTTAACTGGATGTCTCAGAACAAAATGCAATTTTCTAACGAGGTCTCCGTAACGTAATAATTAGTTATGGTATTTTCACACAAATGCTAATAATTAGCGAATTAGGAGACGTTCAAAAGTTTGCAGAATCCCTGAAAATGTTGCGATTACTTCAATTGTACTAAGAAGGAACAAATAGTAAGATTTTTATAACAGTGACATTTCACTCCTCTTTTTTAGGCAAAACAGCATCTCCTTCAGTGTGGCCTAACATAACTTGAATTGATAAAAAGCGATACATTTAGGTCCGGTGAAGATGTCTAAATCATTTCGTAATGCAGATGATGCTCACAAATTGGACCTCGTATTCAACATATATGTAACAAGCAATCAAAATTACAATCTTTGTGTGAAGATATTTTCCCTCCATGTACTACTGTACTTCTTCTACCCACGTACCAAATGTCAATTGAATAAAAGACAATGCATTGTGTGTGTGTGCGTGTGTGTGGCGGAGGTGCTAGCGTGTATGCGTGCGAGCGTGCGAGCGTGTGAGCGTGCGTGCGAGCGTGTGAGCGTACGTGCGTGCGTGCGTGCGTGCATTCTTGCATGCGTTAGAATACCTCTCGGAGGTGCATATTTTCCTGCATGAGCGACTCGTAGTTCGGTCTGTCAAGTATGAAGGTGTAAGTCCATTCTTTTCTCGTCTGAGTCACTTTTGATACAACAGACAACGTTGGCATAGTCTCCGTCTGTGTTGACCGCGTGTAGCGCCACCGGTCTGTTTAAAAGTACTGGTGTGAATGAACAGTTCGGGACTCGAATATATGTGTCCTTACGTTGGTCCAAGGACAGAGATACCCACAAGCCGGTCTTAGGAAACGTGTGTACTCGGATTGTTCTTGTGACGTAATATACCCAAGGTGGGTTCTAGGACTGTTGTACATTCAAGCATGTCCACGGACACAATACATTCACGTAAGTCCAAAAAATAAACCCCCAAGTAGATACGTATATATACAGCCCTGTATATATATATATATACATATATATGTATATATATATATAAATCTATATACATCTACTTGGGGGTTTATTTATATATATATATATATATATTATATATATCTACTTGGAAGTATATATATATATATATATGAGAGAGACGTATCCACCAGCACAATATGTGCACCCAGGTATAAATAAATGTGTGTGCGTGTGTGTGCGTGTGTGTGCGTGTGTGTGCGCGTATGTGTGCGCGTGTGTGTGCGTGTGTGTGTGTATGTATGTGCGTGTGTGCGTGTGTATTTGTTTGTACGTCCCATGGGCAGGCAACTGACCGTAGCTGGGTCGGCCGAAGGTGGTGGCCACAGACAATAAAATTCCAATGATGACGTAAATAGTCATCAAAGACGACATTGACTGGAGGCTCACGAAAGCATCTTCGACATCGATGAACTCACTGTACGGGCATGCCTCGATCTACCAAATGACAAATCGGAACAATGTAATGGGTCGTGTTGGCGTAAATAAGTACACAAAAAATAGCGATGAGTTTCCGGTCAGTATAACCTCACACAACGTCACTGCATTTGAACAATCAACACACATGTGTGCGTGTGTGTACACGCACGCGTGCGCGCATGTGTGTGTACATGTGCATGCAAGTGTGTGTGCAGACATGCGTGCGTAAGTGGGTGTGTGCGGGCGTGCTTGAGTGCCGGCGCGCGTACTTTGCAGTAATGCGAACTGTATGAAGTGCACAAGCAACCACTGTTGTCTGTTCTGTTGTGGGAGATCCTCTTGCAGTGCTAATGAGAGGACATAAACCGCAGTGATCAGTGATTTAAAGACATGTGTATGTACTTTCGGAATCCCTGCGATGTAGGCCTTTCTCGCCATATGCGGGGAATGTGTGTCTTCGTTAAAAGTGTAGCAAGGCGGCATCGTTTGGCAATTACAACCGTGTGCATAAGAACACGCGAGCGTGAATGAATAAACGATCTTACCCGTCTCTTTGCTAATGTCTCTTCCCACAAAATATCATAAACCTCGCGGAAGAAATTAGGTATGTGTGTTGCTTCTATATCGGCGCCATAACATTCCAAAGAATCCATGTGGCTGAGTTCACTGTTGTGCTGCCAACCTGAAGAGTTTTGTAGCGTTCGTCGCCAGCAAATAACAGAAACTATGACGTCACGCCGGATCGTTTCATGATCATAGAGGTCACAGCGCATGAGCAGCGGCAGAATAATAAAGACGATATGTAACACAGTCGATTAAAATGATAAAATAACTGACAGGGAAGGAACAACAGTCCACTGAACAAGTGCTTAGGCCTGCGGAAAGTTGCAACAACGGATGTTTTAGTAATATATGGACTGGTTAAAAAATAATGTCCATACGAGACATATCACGAAAGTGATTTTTGTACCTCTTACATTTTTCGAAAACATACGTGCATGTACGATTTGGTGAAGAATAAAGCATTGCTTTAAAGTGACCACACGCACGCACGCACACATGCACTCACGCACAAACACACACACAAACACACACATACACGCGCGCGCGTACACGTACACACATTCATTGTTTATTATGATTTTTTGGACAATTAAATTCCTGTTTTATTCGTAAAAATAAAACATCAATAACGATTTAGACTATCATAACCAACAACTTTGAAAACGGAATAGTAGAGAAACTGTTGTGTATGCCCAACAATAAACACAGAGAAGATGATCAATTCCAGTTGCGTTGAGGTGTCTGATGCCGCCTCTGGTCCAGTACGTAGAACAGCAGTTCCGATAAATGAGAGAGGACGCCCTCTGCGGAGAGATATGGAGACGGTTCTAAGCGAGATGGTCAGGGACGTGGTGTGACCAAGAAACTTGGCTGCTTGTACGTCTATCACGTGGTGTGACATGTGGTACATCAAGGCAGTTTCCAGTTAGTGTTGTTGGGATTTGAGTTCTAGATCATTTCAGTGAGACTGCCTTGTATCACCCAGTCACTAATCTTGCGAGCTGCCGTTGGACAGCTTCCAGCCGTTGGAAGTTGGTTCTGGTGATCTGCTGGCATGTACACTATGAGGAGCCTAACTAGTGTCTCGTAGTACTGCGCCTTGATCTTTGATGAACAGCTACAGAGGTTCTTAATTCCTTAGGAAGGCTCTGCTTTTTGCTTCCTTGCGATGGCATCGGTATGGGCATTCCAGGTGAGGTGTCCAGCTGTGAAACCATGATGTAGGAGGTTGATAGCGATCAGTTGGAAGTACACCTTGTTAAAATGCCTTGTTTGAAGTCCAGAAGAATCACTTTTCTCCATCACATATTTAAGACACAAAATTGCCCAAAGGAAATCTCGAACAACTTACCCCCAGTGTCTCCTACATGATTTGACTGTAATTGTGACAAATGGTGGCGCCCCCTCATGGATTGTCAAATGTTAAACGGACAAGTGGTAAACATATATATAATTATGACAAACCATTTGTTAGACCAAGTCAGCAACGATGACATATAACGATTGAGTTTGTATGAATTATACTGACAACAATTGATCGAGAGTTTTTATGGTAATATTCCGCAGCGCAATGCAACTTCTCAGCTTTAGGAAGTAAGCACCATAACCGCTAATATCGCCCAGCCCATGCACAACGCAAACTGGCTAAATTATTACTTAGCCTTAGGTTTACTTAGGTTGTTGCTGACCGTAGGCGGTGGCCTCGGTGGTCAGATCTGCGCTTGTTTCTTTAAAAGCTCTACGGCTTCCTGGTAAGGCGGCTTTGTAGTTGTAAAGAAATTCTTCCGTTCTCCAGTGGTTATCTAGGCGGTTTTTTAAATGAATTGATACTAGGTGCATTTACTACCTGTTCTGGTAAATTGTTCCACATATTTGTAACTCTGATTGAAAAACTCTCCTTTCTTGTATTTACTTGTGAACGTTCTTTGAATAATTTCAAACTATGACCCCTTGTTCCTTCCTTTATTTCACAGTCTCTGCATAACCTGACAATGTTAGAAGATACACTAATATCATACTTGCCTTTTAACAGTTTATATACTTCTATCATACCTCCGTGTGTTCTTCTATATGCTAATGTAGGGAGTTTCAACGTCTCTTAAGTCTTTCCTCGTAAGTAATATATTTAATTCCTGGGAATTGCTTAGTTACACGTCTGCACATTTTCTATTGCATCCTTATATTTTTTTTTATAAGGGGACCATATGCTTACTGCGTAATATAAAGGACTCCTTACTAAAGCTTTATATAGTGGTATAAAACAATTTTTATTTAAGGTCGTAAACGTCCTTCTAATAATTGCCATTATACTGTTTGGTTTATTAATCTTTTTTAGTTTATATTCTTGTCAAATTCTAACTCAATAATAACCCCAATATCTTTTTCTTCTTCTATAAGATCTAACTCATAGACCGTATTATTGATTTTTAAATTGTAAGTATACATATGTTTATCTTTTTTTCCTATGTGTATCAGTTTACATTTGTCTGGATGAAATTTTAATAACCATTGATTAGACCATGGCGTAAGTTTATCTAAATCTTCTTGTAGTGTGTTATGGTCATCTGTGCTATTAACTATTCTTAAAATGTTAGTGTCATCTGCAAACATATATAAGTCTGAAGCTATATTGCTTGGTAGATCGTTTATATACAGAATTAATAGGATTGGTCCTAGGACACTCCCCTGGGGGATGCCACTGGTTACACTTGTCCACTCACAGTTTGTTCCGTTTATGCTGACCTGTTGTTTACAATCAGACAAGAATGCTTCAATCCATCTTAATGTTGAGCCTTTTGTACCATATGATTCTAGTTTGCCTATCAATCTTCTGTGGGGGGATACTAGTAGAATTATAATAAAATCTCTAGTTCAGATAATTAAAACTAAATATTGTATTATAATCTCAATTCAGTTCATTGTTGCCTTATAATGTATTCTTGTTTAATTTTGCAGATGAAATTAAAACCTTGATGAGAAGCTGTGGCCTAAAATGGAAGTAATCGTCGCAGTGACCTAATCTATGCGGAGATTTGGACTAGAACATTTGCCTGTTTGAAAGTTTACAAGGGCCATGGACCCCCAGGTGCTAGATGAATCCAACCAGACCACTATGTTCTCTGTATCTGAATATGTCAACTTAAGACACTGCCTCGAATTTCAGTACAGCCATTAGCCTGGTATGGTCACCGGGTTGAAGACAACATCACTGACGTTCACCGCTGTGTCCACTGACATGTCAGCCACTGACATGTCAACCACTGGACAATGTCACCAGTCGGACGTCATACTGCTGTGTGGCCCACCTCATGTCGTATGTTGATCTTTCACTGAATCATTATCTCATTCACTTGGCTGTTTTAAAGTTGCACATATTGAATGTTCTATGTCTGTTTATTGATTTATTACCATTTATTTATATACTGTTCTTATTGCTACAACTCATATGTTGAAGGTAAACAGCCTGCAAAATTGCATTACAAAATCTGTAGCGTTTTTCTGCCTACCAAAATACAACTCTGGTATGAGTTTCTGATTGTGCCATGCGTGGTGGTGTATTAAGCACACATGGGCAATTCCGCCGTCACCCACACTACATTTATACTTTTTGGGGATTTTATTGTAACTAGTGCCAATTGTGTATTTGTATGTAAAGTTAGACTCGCTTTTAAAAATTGCACTGTTTTTTTTAAACTGTATTTAAAGATATGATTATGCTATGTCTAAAGTTGCATTAAAGTTGCTTTAACTTTGCACTACAGTTGTGCTTAAAGATTAACTAAAGTTACGTTTCAGAGGTGCACTAAAGCTGCTTTATAGTTGCTGTAAATTGTTTTAGGTTATGTACAAGTATTATATTTCTCATATATATATAGTTGTTCCTTCTTACTGAAAGGTACGTTCTTACATACCGGTACTGTAATGTCCAGTCCTTAGTATTGAAGGTGATTTACACTTTACTGTCTGCCAGATCTGTTCAATTGTACACCATTTCAACTTCTCTGGGAAGCATTCAACCATCTGTAGCCAGGTATTCATTCATTCAGCTGAGTGAACTGGAGCAACGCAGAGTGAATGAACTTGCCCACAGTTTGAAATGGCAGTACATGATTTGAACCCAGGTTCTCTCTCAACTGAGAGTGCGATGCTCTAGCTATTGTCCTACTTAAGCGGTGAATATGTTGATTGAGTATCTTGGTTATGTAGGGAAAGACGGGGTACTACCGTGAGAAACTGGCTGTTAAATACACACGAGTGTCTCCCAAGGAGCTCTTTACAGCGGACAAGGATCTCTCCATACGACAACTCATCAACCAGCACGTAGTGGCACCTCTTCGACAGGTCGGGTCAGTTTTCTCGAAATTCTCGGCCTTCCATTATAGCTACAACTCCGATTGAGTTTTTACCATAAATTTAAATTGCGTATCACACACATTGATATCACAGTCATATCTGTGTATGTCAGTTTGTTGTTAAGTTATGGATGGATGAATTGATGACCCACCCAACAAATTCATATGGATGACATCAAACTTAAAAAAGCAAGTTCTTTTTTATCTATATATATATAATATATATATTATATATATAATATATACATAACTAGATTATATATATATATATAATATATATTATATATATATAATCTAGTCCTAAGGTCTACTAACAGTCCTTTACACAGTTAAATAAATAAAAGTACTTATATAGCGCCCAATCAATTAAAATTGCCCTCGGGCGCTTTACATACATGCACACACATATATAATAGTATTTTACATAAAAAGAAATGCTAACTAAGAAATAAATATGTAAAAAATATAACATTACCTTAAATATAGTTCCTAAAAAAAAGAAAACAAAGATAATTAAAAAAACGTTTAAATAAATTAAGACATTCTTAAAAACTACTATAAATACATTCATTTATACAAGAAGAATAACCATAAATATGTTAAGAAAGTTAGGTATTTAAGTGTAAAATCAATCCAAAACATGCATTGAAAACACATCTCAAGATAATAATTGCATTATTTAAACCAGAGTCAATTGTTTAAAAATACAAAAAAACGAAAATCAATACTTTCACCCCTCCGAATGTATTTTGGCCTTCCGTCCGTTTGATGAAATCTTCCTTATGGTCCAAGTGATTGTGGCCAGTAATATATCTAACATCTTCATCACCCAAATGTCTTTTAATGAGCCATGATTTTAAAATACAATTTGACCAATTAGGAATATCAACGTAGTTGTTTGGCTGAAGTGGCCTGATAAACTAGAGCAAACAGGCAGACCGAATTATTGAGACAGCACTCGGGGGAGCCATGTAACTAAAGCCAGAATGAAAAATACAGTTCACAAAACAAGTATATCTCCATACCATAGACTCAGTCGGGAGGAATTATCAACTGAAATAAGCAAAACATATTTTGGCTAACCCAGTTCCTTTATTGCGTTGCTTCCGTTCAACATGCAGTATGTAAACATACACATTGATTTGATTCATTAACATTTCTAATCACAAATTAAAACACATTTGGGTGGTATTAGCTGTTAGAATAATTTATTAATATTTATCTACGTATTCTTTAAAATGAGCAACGTCTAACATTAAACCAAGATTGTCAAGTCACAGTTTAACGTAAGACAGACTTTAAGAGTGTTGACGTGATGATTGTTTTGTTTAGGGACGCAAACTTGTAATTGATGATGAGCATCAGACAAGAAAAAGAAGGGAGTCTTTTGTTCGAATCATCAAACAGAAGGTACGGCACGTACAACTGTACTGTCAAAAGTCAACGAAGATAGCACAGTTGTATACTCATTATCTGTAGTAAAATTAAAGGTAAGTTCTTATATAGCGCAGTCCTCAAGATTACTCAAAGCGCTTTACCCTTTACTCCCTGGCAGACCTGTTCAATTGAACACCATCACAACTTCTCTGGGAAGCATTCAACCACGCTGCAATTAATGCACGAAACTATTCGTACACAAATATCCACCACTTTCTATAGCCAGGTACTCATTCATGCAGCTGAGTGAACTGAAGCAATATAGAGTAAACGAACTTGCCCAAGGTTCGACACCATCGAACAAGATTCGAACCCGTGTTCTCTCAGTCAAGAGTCCGTAGCTCTTACCGCTGTGGTACTGCACTGTATTATTATATCAAGAGTAATGTTGACAAGACTGTGCGAGAGCAACAAACTCGAGATGACAAGTGGACAAGGAAGTGATTGGTTTATCAGGAGACCAACGACTGTTCATCTCCTAACAGAACAAAATGTCCACCCTCCAGAGGCCATCACATGCACATAGATGCAGAAGAATGTTTCCTGATGTATTCACACGCGACATTTTTATGACATAAATGTGAGCATTGTATTAATGTAAGTTAGGTAAGACGTCCACAACTGATTGGTGGCCCTCGGAACAATCACAGAAAACACATGTAACATTATCTACAATCAATTTATGTCCATCTGAAGACTGATAGAAGCCCTAAAACTGGTCAAGCAACAGTGAATTTTGAAATAGTTGAAGTGCAATCTGTCTACGATGAAACATTAACACACACATACACACACACTCACACACACGCACACATGCATGCACACACGCATGCATGCTTACTCACGTACATACTAGATTGACGATTACAGATACATTTTATGCCAAATGAATAGTAACAGTAAATATCTAATTAATAGGGGTATACATATCAGTTATCACATGTTTTGTACTATTTATCAAACAATTTTTTTCAACACTGCAGCAGAAACTAAATATGGATTACATTTCCTGAACATATAAAGGGGCCCTGTATAGATTGCGCTATTCCACGGCAGAAGTATTTTGTCGGCCGACGCTTGGCATCTGCGGCTATTTATAGAACAGCATGGTGCAGGCGATATGTTTGCTATCGTTAGTTCTCGGGAACATAAAACAAGCGTGCACTGCATCTGGTGATTGTGTTGTTGATAAGGATTTATTTATTTAGTGTTTTGCAACAGTATATGTCATAAATAAATCCTTATCAACAACACAATCTCTAAATTCAGCGAACGCTTGTCTTGTCTTCCCGAGAACTAACGACGGCAAACATCACCTGCATGAGACTGTTCTATAAATAGCCGCAGATGCCAAGCATCGGCCGATAAAATACTTCTGCCGTGGAATAGCGCAATCTATACAGGACCTCTTTAAAGTTGGTACTTGCTTCTAAAAGCAGCAACACTGGTGAAATGTCTGTGAAATTTAAGTATTCGCCAAATAATGTAACCGTGATTTGATGTGTCTAAAAATACCTTCTTCTTTGTGCAGTGTCCCAAGGTCAAAATCGAATGTCTTAGTTTCCATCCCTGTCACGGGGTGGCGCAGTTGAGGTGGGCACAGGAATTCCACAATGCCTGGTGTGTGGAACATGGCGTTGTTGATACACATTCTGGACACACGGCTGAGACGATTGACAGATGGCAACAGTTGATGGGTATCATATTTGTCAGACTTCATTTTGACCGTCTAAGATTTCACTGCATTTCTGGAATTAATAATAGAAACTTGACTTACTTGAAACATTTCTTTTCTATTTAAACATGTATGTATTTTGTTATGTACATATTAGAATTTATGCAAATTTACCTCTCAGAATCTTTTTTTGCCCTATGAAGTTGTCAGGATTTTGTGGCCTTTGCGGTTCCTTCATTGGCAGTGTGTGCCGATGAGGCACACACTGCTGTTGTCATGTGTTGATTATTTTGTAATTTTCTCGTGACGACATCTCTAGGAAGACTGCGGGAAGAATGCAGCAACTGGATCTGTTGGTGGCTGGGTGTTTCTTTTGTATTTTAATCATTTCTCAAATCTTTCTTCACCAGAAGTTATTCTCTTTGGCGAACACTATAGCGCCTTTGGCCATGATAGTATGGCCCTCATTGACTCAGTGTTATTAGCTTGAGTAGATCCCTCATGTTGTCATACTTATTGAGCCTGAGGAAGGGAACACGAAGATCACAAAAACTCTGGAGGATTCTGCGATGTAACTTTACACCTCAATTTTTATTATAGTATATTTTTTGATTTTATTGTTGTTTGATTTGAAGTAAAATCTTGCCCTATGTAGAATCACCATCCGACGCTGAAGGATTTCATGTGACTGACATCAAAACTTACCTCCAGAGAATGTATAATTCTAGAGTGAGTATACATAATATCGAATTGTCTTGGTTATAAAATTAAAGTGCTATATCCTAGATTATGTAGGAAGCTGTATTTCCGTTGACCGTTAGAATTGATGTCACATAAACTGCCATCTTTTGTTTATGTAATATTTATCAGGTATTAAGTCACAAAGGCCTAACATGAAGCAAAAATATCTGTCTAGATCATGTCCCATCAATGTTGTAATTTAGGAAGAAATACCCGCCTTATCTCATCTTTCAATATCCAGTTTCTTTTTCTCGACAGATATTCCAAAATTAATAAAATACATGCATTTTTGAACTCACAGATTAAATAACAATACTAAATGTAATAAAAATGACCTTGTTTCTCAACATGTCGGCTTTTTACAGTTTGTTTCCATTTTAGCAGTAAATCCAAAACTGCTGAAGATATTTCAGCAAATGAGATATCATTTTAAAACTTATGATTCGTGCAATCTAAAAAACATACAAAACTTCATTTCACAGTTTTGCAGCTTAATACCCACTTTGCTGCACTGGTCACATATCTCCAGAGTTGTAGCCTGGGGCGTGGGTGGGCCGGGACAAAACAAACAAGTTACAGTGTTTGTTTGGTACGTAGCAGTAAGATAATAATAATAAGTTTATTTATATGCTAAAATCCAAAGTAAAATTCTGTTCAGTACTGTTTACAATCAACTAAATGCTAAAATATCAACATAAATATTAAAAGTCACTAAAACTTGTAACTAATTAACTATTTAATTACAAATGAGTTTTGCATTGGTGAAAATACCGTTTCCAGACACCATTCTTCTTTCAGTTTGAAGTGCCGGCGTTGTTTGTGCAGTTGGAGGCAGTCATTTCTTTGATAGAACACGCAACTGATGTAAGACTGACAGAGGGCGCTACTGAAGCTCTTTCACTCTGGTCCAGATGTAATCCTTGCGGTCGAATAATTATTATTTGTGATGGCATTACCACCAGAGGGGGTAAGTATTACTCGGTTTTAGTGTTAATACTGTTGCAGAATTTGTTCAGCAAAACTGTTCATATTTGTGTATTGTTATTGTAAGTAATATCAGAGTGAGTGTGACGTTATGGAAAAAGGTCTTAGACTTTGGTCTTAAGTATTGGTCTTAAACATGGTCAGCTTGAAGCCACATTCCCTGATGATATTCACATTCAACACCTAAAGTTGGTGGTCAGTAGAACCTTCAACTTTGTAAAGTTGGTGGTCAGTAGAACCTTCAATTTTGTAAAGGTGGTGGTCAGTAGAACCTTCAACTTTGTAAAGTTGGTGGTCAGTAGAACCTTCAACTTTATAAAGGTGGTGGTCAGTAGAACCTTCAACTTTATAAAGGTGGTGGTCAGTAGAACCTTCAACTTTGTAAAGGTGGTGGTCAGTAGAACCTTCAACTTTGTAAAGTTGGTGGTCAGTAGAACCTTCAACTTTGTAAAGTTTGTGGTCAGTAAAAAATTCAACTTCGTAAAGTTGGTGGTCACCAGGACCTTCAACTTTGTCAAGTTTGTGGTCAGCAGGACCTTCAACTTTTTCAAGTTGGTGGTCAGTAAGACCTTCAACTTTGTAAAGTTTGTGGTCAGCAGGACCTTCAATTTTGTAAAGTGTGTGGTCAGCAGGACCTTCAACTTTGTAAAGTTGGTGGTCAGTAGGACCTTCAACTTTGTAAAGTTGGTGGTCAGCAGGACCTTCAACTTTGTAAAGTTGGTGGTCAGCAGGTCCTTCAACTTTGTAAAGTTGGTGGTCAGCAGGACCTTCAACTCTGTAAAGTTGGTGGTCAGTAAAACCTTCAACTTTGTAAAGTTGGTGGTCAGTAAAACTTTCAACTTTGTAAAGTTGGTTATCAGCAGGATGTTCAACTTTGTAAAATCGGTGGTCAGTAGAACCTTCAACTTTGTAAAGTTGATGGCCAGATGGACCTTCAAAAGATAATGTTCTGGAGAACCTTCAAAAATTGGTGGTCCACATGTTAAGATAAAATGTAAATAACATTTGCATTATCAGTTTTGTAAGTACAGATTTTGACATTTTGAAAGTTGCCAGGCTAACTGAAAAGTTCATAGGCTGGCTGTAGTTTCTAACATTGGACTGCCCCATATGATGTCAAACAGGTAGCTTGAGGCGGACATTGGCTGGACTTACTGGACATTTGACAGGCTGCCCGGTCTACATGATAGAGGGCATGGCCGGGGTGGGGGCATTTTCCCTGCCTCCACAACCCGGGATTCTGGCCTTCCTGGTGCAACTACATCATGTGGATATAGAGAACAGGGTAGGTTATATTAAACAATACAGATGGACTGGTTTTTGTTAGAAGTTATATAAAATGTCCCCTTGGAAATTACATAAAACATCCCCGACCGCTTATGTAGCTCAGAACAATCACAGAAAACATTGTGAACAGACTATTATTGTTCATTTACCATCTGCTATGAACCCTAAAACTGGTAAGAACCCTTAACCAATGGGGAACTAAAGACGTTACTTTTCTTTTGAGGGGTCATAGCATGCATACACACATGCTAGCTCGAATATAGGTGTTGTTCTCCTCGTCGTTCCCTGTCTTCAGAGGTGAGGCTGGCTTGGATACGTCGACATTTTCTTTTCTCTCTCTTCCTCCTCATTGCTCTTGCACTACTTTCTCTACCACCCTTCTCCATTCTCTTCAGTCTTTTGCACCTTTTTCTTCATTCCCCTTCCATCCCTCCAGGTCTCTCTTCACGCAATCCTCCCACCTCAATCTCGGTCGCACTCGTCTTCTTTTTCCTTCCACTCTCCAGACATCTGCTTTCTTTGCCATCCATTCTTCTCTCATTCGCTCCACGTGTCATGCCCAGTTCAACCAACTTCTCACCAACTTCTGCTTGAAATTTTCTTTCACACCAACATCCTCCCTCAGCTCTTCCATTCTTCGCTCCACTCTTCGCTTATCTATTCTCTTTACCTCTGCAATTCTCCTGACCCAGTTGTTTTCACACACATGTACCCTCTCCTATTGTTTCTCTGTCATTGCATAGTACCTTTCCCTTGAGTTTTCGTGATATGTTCCTGTCTCCCATCACACCTTCTACTTTCCTCTGTGCATTCTCCCCTGCTTGTATTCTCCTGCGAAGTTCTGTCTCTGAGGAGCCATCGCCACATACCGCTCCGCCCAGGTATACAAACATATCTCTTTGTTTTAGTTTCTTCCCCTCCAGGTGTATTTTTGTTGCCCAAACCACAGCACCTCTGTCTTCTCCAGATTCACTTTCAGTCCGTGTTTGCTGAAGATATCCTTCCACTCTATCAGTTGTTCCTGTAAATCCACTTCCCCGTCCGCTACCACCACTAGATCGTCTGCATACAGTAGTTTCTGGAGAATATCTTTCGTACTGGTCTTTCTACTTATCAGTTCCATCACTGAGATAAACAGTAGTGGGCTTAGGGCAATCCCCTATCTCAAGTCAACATTCACTATGAAATCTTCTGAAATTCCAGGTCCACACACCACTCTGTCCTTCGTTTCTTCATATGTCCCTTCCACCATCCTGCCTGTGGGACCCCCATCCACCTCAGTGTGTCATAAGCTTTCACCAGGTCTATAAAACCCGCAGCCATACTCTCCTGTCCCTCCAACTTCTTTTCGATCAGCTGTCTCAGCGCAAACATTCCATCAGCTGTACCTCTTCCAAAGCCCTGTTGTTGTTCTCCAATTTCTCCTTCCACTATTGTTCTTATCCTTCCATCCAGGATTCTCAACAACATTTTCAGCATGTGGCTCAGCAATGTGATGCTTCTGAATGTAGTTAGATATGAACTGTATGTCCTCACCATAGGTGTGCTGTTTGTCGTAGCAAATAGCAGGATTGTCACTTCATGGATAATATTTTAGTAAACATTGTGTATTTAGTAGATTCATGTAAGCTAACATAGAAATTAGGTAGCGTACTTATTAACTGTTGTTATATTTGGTATTCTTTATTGTGTTGAGTATTGTTTCACCTACTTAGACCATACATTTTGCATGCATAAAATATGACGGCTACGTTGAGAAGTTGTCACTTAGGGCTGATATGTAAATATGTACCAGTTGTTTCTTTTGTAGGCCACAAAGTACCTCTACAAAACATCCAGTCACATGACAATGGCTGTTAATGCAGGTGTGCGTTATATCAAGGTAAATGCTCTGTGCCGAGGTGACAGTTAGATGACAAGACTTCAGATCGATATTTTAATTAACTGTTTTTTTAACAGGGCTTGTTAGTCTCTAACCACTGGTGTGATTTGTTGATTAAATTTAATGTATTTTAAATAGTAATAGTATTATATATTCATTATTGTCTTATTAGATAACTGTAATATACGGTGTCCCCCTGTTATGACTTAGTAGAAGTCCTTCTCACCAGAGGCCACTACACTCGCCCCCCCCCCCCCCCCCACCAACCAAAGGCCATGTTGCAAAGGTACAAATGTTGTTCATCTTTTGTGGAACGAAGAAGACCACATTTCATCATCGTCTATTGTTATTTTGTTGAGACTTTCTCTTGCTTCGAACTAATATGACACCCATCATCACCCTCTTGATGGGAGGTCAGTTCTCTTATGTGGCTACCATCTCTACAGAAAGGGCTGGTCTTGTAGAGATATAGAGATAGACTTCTGGAGGTGATTTGCTTTGGGAAAGTGAATAAATGCCAGATATAGTCACATTAAAATGCTTGAATCATTAGAACATACAAAACTAACTGATGCAGCAAGGATTTTTACTCCTTTGGGCCAACGGTCCAATGGACTTATGCCATCACTTTGCGTCCGCCATCTGCCATTAGCAGTCATATCTCAGAAACCATTCAGCAACTTTTTCTATAATTTTGTGTAGACATATCTTATGGTACTGCCACTATGCACAAGAAATTTGTATTTGATTTAATCATACTAACCTCCCCAGGGCCCCCCAGACTGGTAAATTTTCACATTTTGCCTATTTTTTCAAAAACTCTTCAATAACTTGTCTCTGATTTTGTATAGATATTTCATGTGATACTGCCACTACACACAAGACATCTATATTTGATTGAATCATTCTAAATGCACCTCAAGGCCCCCCCTAATGAGATGTTATGTAGTGTAGTGTGTTTGTCACACATTGGACTGGTTGCTAAAAGCCAGTGTCCTTAAGAGACTGCAACCCTAGTAGACACCACACAGGCTGCATGCCATGGCATTGGCCAGATTAATGATGTGTCATTGATTCTGCCTTAAGGGCTGATGTACTGTAGTAAACAGGCAGTTGCAGAAATGAAGTAGCCCTGTGAACTAGTACCACTGTTGAGTATTGCCTTCATTGTTATTGTATGATACAGCGTTACTGCGTACGTAGCAAATGACTACGCAACATTAATAGCAATGAATATTTTGTTATACCATGTTGAATTTTTTTTTCCTCTGAATAATAACTCTCGACTTTAAAATGGACTTTTCTCCATAACTAATTCTTGGCGGGTGCCCTGTTTAAATTCTTGTAACTTTGGTTATAGTGCAAAATATCACAGTAAGTTTTTCTCTAATTTTGCATAGACATTTCATGTGGTAGTGCCATTATACATAAGAAATATGTACTTGATTGAATCATTCTACCCCAGGGCCCCCAAAACTCCAAAGAACTTCAGTTGCTCTTCAGTAGTAATTATTCCATAACCAAATATTGGACTGTTATTTTCTGTTTTTGTTTTTAGGCCTCATGGGTATTCGAGCATCCACATTTGGTATGTACAGTACGTAGTGGCAGTTCTAGTCTCATCACCAGTAAATCTCTGTTACTTGCTACTTGTCAAACCATAAAGTAGTAGAGTGCGTCGAGCAATCTTCTCTGGAGACAAGCTGCAATAATTATACATGTATGTGTTGCTATTGATCTTTTGAGGAATGTAATTTTCACACTTTCGAAACAACAGACAACATACATCATTCTATCACTAAACTTATCTGACTGTTGGCCTTCGAAAAATAATGAAGGCATAAACTAGTTGAGGAAGTAATGTTAGCCCTTTAGGCCCTACACCATTTTAGTGAAATGAATCCCCGCAGCAATTGCACAAAACAACCAAGATATGAGTCCGCCTAGTTTATGGCATTAACTTTTTTGTATTCAGTTTCCTAAACATTGCAAGTGCTACTTAAGACAATTGAAATTTGCACAAGACAGCTCTAAATATACTAATTAACTCTAAATATACATGCAAAATGTGATATGCTGCATTTGGGTTTGCATAGAATGCTATATATTTTTATGAACCGTTGTCATTTCATATCTCCAAACAGCGCTCATTCAAGAACTTCCAATACAAAATCATAAGGCAAATACCCCAAAGTGCATAACAGATACACTGCAGAATGCAATGACACATATTACATAATTATCCAGTTGATGACCTCCGTGTCATCAAAGTTGTCAGACGGATACGGACAGTTGGAGAAGCAAGCAGATTGGATGTTTGCAGGTGGTTGGAGTCTAATGGTGAGAAATGTGTTTGTGTTCTCTCCTGCAACCTCAGGTGAAGACAGACCACTCAGCCACCACGCCACCTGTGCCGCCTGCTGTCAGGGACATTCAGAGATCTGAAAAGTCTCCTAAAGATGTAATGGTCTCAGTACCATCTGTACCTCTTTATGAAGCCGGCATGGAGGCCTTTGACGGTATATGCCAGGTGAAGCTGGCATGTGGACATTCACTGTATCTTGGCTGCAAGGATAAGGCTCTCCTGCAAAGGTACACATATAACATTACGGTAAACTTGCTTTACTCTCATCTCGCTAATACAGCCGCCTCACAATTGAGGTCACCCTAGTACAGTTCAAAATAATGTCCTTATAGAATAAAGTAAGGGAAATTATCCTGCTAATAAGGTCACCTTGATATTTAGGTCAATGTTGTCCAGTCCCGAGGCTGACCTTAATAGTGAGGTTCCACTGTCCATAATGGCGCTGGTGCATGGCGACACGTTGTGGCGGTGGATGTTTGTGTGTATGTTTTCGATGATTGTTCTGATGTTTAAGTCTATGTGTATAGAAGTATGATCGTGAAGATCTACTGAGAATCAGGGAATCTATGAACTGTGAGTGCAAACCTTCACCTTGGAGGACACTTTCTGTTGACAACGCGGGTTATACACAACACAAGGCCTCAAGCCGCACACGCAAGCGGGGTAGATGTGGGGGCGCACTCTGTAGATTTTGCCAGCGCAGCCTTCGACCACCACTCCCTGCTATCGTTGTAGCAAATGTGCAATCACTGAGGAACAAAACAGACAAACTTTTTGACCTGTTGACTTACAAACAAGAAATAAGAGACGCCTCTATACTGTGTTTTACGGAAACATGGTTAGAAGCCACGACCACTGATGCAGCAGTGACACCCCTTGGTCATACTCTGTTTAGAGTGGACCGATCGAGCGAACTGATGGACAAGCAGCGGGGTGGTGGCGTGTGCTTTCTTGTGAATCAGCGGTGGTGTAATGACACTCAGCTTGTCTCTTCTTCGTGTTCTCGTGAACTGGAAACTCTAACTATCAATTACAGGCCGTTCTATTCCCCGAGAGAGTTCTCTTCAGTTGTGCTTTTGGGTGTTTACATCCCCCCTGATACCAGTGCTACCAAGGCAGTCAGCCAGTTGGCTGCTCAGGTGGTGGCAGCAGAATCGACCTATCCTGACAGTGTAGTCATCATTCTGGGTGACTTTAATTACACAAATTTGAAGAAGGTACTGTCCAGGTACAAACAGCACGTAGACTGTGCCACACGCAATAGCAAGGTCCTGGATCACTGCTACACAGTCTTTAAGGGCGCGTACCATGCCACCATCAGGGCTCCCCTCGGAGAGTCCGATCACGCAACAGTCGTCCTCATCCCCACGTACCGACAGAAACTGAAAACTTTGAAGCCATCAAAGAAGACTGTTAAGAAGCGGACGGACGAGTCAACTCCTCGTGGATGCCTGGAGTGCACAGATTGGGACATGATTAAAGAGGCATGTCCAGACCTAGACGTGTACACTGACACCGTAACATCCTACATCAACTGGTGTGAGGAGCTGTGCATGGAGACAAAGACTGTCACCCTGTATGGCAATGATAAACCTTGGTTCACCAAGGACATCAAGCAGAAACTGGCGGTGAAGAATGCAGCGTTCATCAGCGGCAGCAGGGAAGAATTCAGGAGAGCTAAGTGCGAGGCGCAGAAGGCGGTCAAGAAAGCCAAATTGATATACAAACACAAACTTGAGGACCAGTTCGCTTCCAACAACACCAGATCTGTCTGGAATGGCCTGCGGCAGATTACGCAGTACAAGGAACACGCAGCGGCCACCAACAGCAGTGACCCCTCATTCCCTGATCAGCTGAACGACTTTTACAGCAGATTCGACAAGCTTAACTATTCACCGGAGCAGTGCCCACTTCCAGCAGGTACCTCTCTGTCTCCGCCCTTCATAGTCCAGGAAGCTGAGGTGAGGAAACTGTTCATGAGACAGAGTATGCAAAAGGCTTCGAGTCCAGACAATATCTCCACATCTACCCTGAAGAACTGCGCCGACCAACTCTCTGCGGTGTTTACAGACATCTACAACTCCTCTCTCCGGCAGTGCAGAGTTCTAGTCTGCTTCAAAAGTTCCACTATCATACCCATTCCCAAGAAGTCCAACATCACCGGGCTGAACGACTACCGTCCAGTGGCACTGACCTCAGTCGCCATGAAAGTATTCGAGCGCATAGTACTCAAGTACCTGAAGTCAGTCACCAGCGGCCTCCTGGACTCGCACCAGTTTGAATATCAAGCAAACAGATCAGTAGACGATGCGGTAGCTTTAGGTCTGCATCACATTCTGAAGCACCTAGAGAGGCCAGGAACCTATGCCAGGATCCTGTTCATTGACTTCAGCTCAGCATTTAACACTATCATCCCATTCAAGCTGTTCGATAAACTTTCATTGTTGAATGTACATCCTGCCATGTGTCACTGGGTCCTTAACTTTCTTCATCTCCAGACCTCTTATCCTAAATACAGGTGCCCCACAAGGTTGTGTGCTATCCCCCTTCCTGTTTACTATCTTCACAAATGACTGTGTCTCCGTGGACCAATCGGTCCTTGTGATCAAGTTTTCCGATGACACTACTGTGGAGGGCTGCATTGAGAATGCGGATGAGACGCCATACAGGGAGGGAGTACAGAGAATGGTTGGCTGGTGTGCGGATAACAATCTCGAATTGAACGTTTCAAAGACTAAAAAAATGATTGTTGATTTTTGTAAAAAGAAGACTCCCATCCACCCTCTTTCGATAAATGGCGTGGAGGTCGAGCAGGTTGAATCTTTTAGATTCCTTGGAATAACAATTTCAAACGATCTCAGCTGGTGCACAAACACACTGTGCATTACAAAAAAGGCACAACAACGCCTGTTCTTCTTTAGGCAGCTCAGGAGATTCGGCATTGCTCAGGAGATTATGATACGAATCTACCGCGCAATCATTGAAAGTATCCTCACTTTCTCGATTGTAGTGTGGTTTGGCCTCGTCAGTCAGGAGGAGAAACAACGGCTAGAAATTATCGTGAAGGGCGCATCTAGAATCATTGGGCGTGAGTTGCCATTCATAGAATCTATTTACCATGCTCGCTGTGCGCGAAAATCCAAGAGCATTGTACGGGATACTACCCACCCAGCCAACCATCTCTTTGAACTTCTTCCATCTGGCAAGCGCTATAGAAGTATTAAGACAAGGACCACTAGACTTTAAAATAGTTTTTATCCGCAGGCTGTGAGTCACTCGAACCGCGAGATGCCATGATACTGTTTTCAGTCGGTTTAGATTTTATGTCGCCATGCTAAATTATTTAGTTATTATTTTTTTAGTTATTTATTTTCATTATTTATTTATTAACTTGACTACATGTATGTACATACTTTTTAACTGTCAGCTTATTTTTTACATCATCAGATAATTTATTTATACATTTATTTATTATTTATTTAACTACATGTATACTTTTTAACTTTTTAGGTAATGTTCAGGCGGTATTAATATTATGTTATCAAGTTCACTTTATGTCAATCGATGTACGACTGTCTTAAAATATGTTGGCAGTTGGCCTTGGTTTAAATTTATACTAGTTTTAGCATAGTTTTATAATGTTTCTGATTGTATAGTTTGCACGTGCATGATGGGGGGCAGGGGAGACAAGCGTGCATGTATGTTGACGCCACAACGCCAAGAATTCCTCGTACATTTTTTAAATGCTACTTGGTAATAAACAGTCTGAATCTGAATAAAATATCAATAAATTCAAGCATGACGTACACATATTAAAGAGGAAACCGTTCCTCATTGATTTATATTAATTAATATAACGTATTGAAGACAAGAATAAATACCTAGAAGATGTACTGTCTGACAACTTGCATGTAGTAAACCTGAAACATTGTTTGCAATTTGAATGTTTAGTTTAGGTTTAACCACAACGTACCAGTATTGAAAAGTTAGTTCGGCTACTGAGTTATCCTAGCTAATGTCAACTAGTTGTCCTAGCTAATGTCAGCTAGATGTCCTAGCTAATGTCAACTAGTTATCCTAGCTAATGTCAAATAGTTGTCCTAGCTAATGTCAACTAGTTGTCCTAGCTAATGTCAAATAGTTGTCCTAGCTAATGTCAACTAGTTGTCCTAGCTAATGTCAACTAGTTATCCTAGCTAATGTCAACTAGTTGTCCTAGCTAATGTCAACTAGTTGTCCTAGCTAATGTCAGCTAGATGTCCTAGCTAATGTCAACTAGTTATCCTAGCTAATGTCAAATAGTTGTCCTAGCTAATGTCAACTAGTTGTCCTAGCTAATGTCAACTAGTTATCCTAGCTAATGTCAACTAGTTATCCTAGCTAATGTCAACTAGTTGTCCTAGCTAATGTCAACTAGTTGTCCTAGCTAATGTCAACTAGTTATCCTAGCTAATGTCAACTAGTTGTCCTAGGTAATGTCAACTAGTTGTCCTAGCTAATGTCAACTAGTTATCCTAGCTAATGACAACTAGTTATCCTAGCTAATGTCAACTAGTTGTCCTAGGTAATGTCAACTAGTTGTCCTAGCTAATGTCAACTAGTTGTCCTAGCTAATGTCAACTAGTTATCCTAGCTAGCCAATTGTTGGTGGAGCCAATTACGTTGCTTAATTTTTTAACAACATTTTGTCTTAATGAATCCTCATTCCTTCCTTCACCCTTTGTTTGAAGGGGGTATAAGAAACCAATACTGGGACTGTATCTTGAAGCTGGCATAGACCATGAAGTTCTCAACATAACATGTCAAATGGCAACTATACGCTCAACACTTGTTGGCCAACCATTCGGGTGTGTCCTAGTATGTCAGCCGTAAGAAACTATGAGATTTCATGAGAATTTATCACTTTGAAAACATGTTCTGAGTAAACCACAGGATGCTTGAAAATGTTGATTGTAGTTGCAATTGATTAGATGATTAGGCCAAAAACCTATGTGTCACTTTAGACATTGTTTTAAATGTCTTTCTTGTTGTCAAATTGGTGCAGGGTCACTGTCTAGATTTATTCCAATGCCTCTGTTGAGGCTCCATTTTAACACTGATGTTTTTATAATGTAGCTTTCAATCTTGAACAGTACCTTGCATGTTGTACCCACATGAACATTGACACCCAAACTTGGAGCAACAAACCACTCGCTTATTGTGGAGCCATCTAGAGAACTAATCACCACTTGATTCACTCACGTAACAAAAAGTCACTGCAGAGAAGCAAACATACCCGAAATATGTAAGTAAATAATTCTAACTAACTTCGGTTGTGTTTTCTGACATGCTTTGTTAGTTGGTAGTTCAGAAGCCAACGGTCCAGGGAAATGAATCAACATAGGGGAGAGTGGACCTCGGTGCCTTGGAGGAGATACACTTACAATGCTCCAAAGTTGGTGTATTCAAACACACATATGCAATGTGATTCAGGTACAATGATCGCTACCAAAATGTTGCCTCGGGTCGCAATGTGCCTGTCAGTCCATCCACTGCTCAGACCCACAATACATCTGTGTCAACGAACAGTGATGTTTCACTTGCTTCAAGGAACCGTAACCTGCCATCATGGATGGTGACAAAAGGCAACAAGAAGTCTTCGCAAAAGAAGGATATGGTGCTTCAGTGGTAATATGTTATTGCCACCTTGATTTAGTGGTCCATCTAGGGATCATAAGTGTATCGTAACTATATTGTAACTATATAACATAATACTAACATAACTATACAGTGACTTGCATAATTATAACAACTGTGTGCGTGCGGTGTGGGTGTGTGTGTGGGTATGTCAATGTTTTCCTCCTAAATGGCTTGCATCTTTTGTGTCTGTGTGAATCTAGCGCCATCTGCAGAATGGGCAATTTTGCTAGGAGTTATAACTAAACAGTGATTCTGTAACGATAACTAAACAATTATTGCACAACTATAACCAAACAGTTTATTTGCATAACTATAACTACACAATGCATTGTATAAGGTATACTAAACAGTGACTTGTATAGCAATAAATAAACAATGCCTTGTCCCTCCCCCCACAGTGCTGATGTGACAGTCTCCAGCCCTAGCGGCAATGGGAATGCAAACACCATCTATGTGATGAGTGAAGAGGAACTGCTCAGTGCCGCCAGAGACCTTCTCCAACAGGTCAGTTGGACCAGCGCTACAAGACATCTGCCTCACCTGTGGCAGACTGTCCACAGTAACAGACCCTGTCCATAGTGACAGACTGTCCACAGTGACAGACTCAGTCCACGGTGACAGAGTGTCCATGGTGACAGACTCTGACCACATTGATAGACTCTGTCCATGGTGACAGACACTGTCCATGGTGACAGACTGTCCATGGTGACAGACTCTGTCCACAGTGATAGACTGTCCATGGTGACAGACTATGTCCATGGTGACAGACTCTGTCCACAGTGATAGACTGTCCACATTGACAGACACTGTCCACAGTGACAGACTGTCCATGGTGACAGACACTGTCCATAGTGACATATTGTCCATGGTGACAGACTCTGGCCACATTGATAGACTCTGTCCATGGTGACAGACTGTCCACAGTGACAGACTCTGTCCACGGTGACAGACTGTCCATGGTGACAGACTATGTCCATGGTGACAGACTCTGTCCACAGTGATAGACTGTCCACATTGACAGACTATGTTCACAGTGATATACTGTCCACAGTGACAGACTGTCCATGGTGACAGACACTGTCCATGTTGACATATTGGCCATGGTGACAGACTCTGTCCATGGTGGCAGGCTATCCATGGTGACAGACTCTGTCCATAGTGACAGACTGTCCACGGTGACAGACTCTGTCCATGGTGGCAGGCTGTCCATGGTGACAGACTCTGTCCACAGTGACAGACTGACCATGGTGACAGACTCTGTTCATGGTGACAGACTGTCCATGGTGACAGAGTCTGTCCACAGTGACCGACTGTCCGTGGTGACAGACTATGTCCCTGGTGATAAAATGCCACAGACTATCCATCTTTAGAATACTCATTCTTCCTACAGGTTGGGACTCGCAGTGAAGAAACACCAGAGACACCTGGTGTACAGAGCACAAACCCACACACAAGCAAAGTTGGAGTAGCGGTCAACGAGGTCATACATCAAGAGAGTCAGAGGTCAGCGACCGGAGCACAATCAATCACTGCAGAGTCAAGTGTTCCCGCCACTCAGCCGACACTGGACAGTGAGACTGACCATCATGTGGACACAACTCTGATGATCCTGGATGATCTGTTTGAAGCTGACCACGGCCGTCAAAAGAAACCCCCAGCTAGACTCAAGTATGACGTTAAACTACAAGCTTGATGATTTTAAATTGTTGAATCATGCCAAATTGAGCTTTTGGTATTACACAATGAAGTTCTACTTACTAACTTACTAACTTACACTCACTCCTGCAGCAATAATCACAGTTGTCACAATTGTGATGGCAACATCTGGAGATCACCTCTCAATTCTCTCAGACAGGAGAAATACCCTCTAGAAAGGCAGAGGGTATAAAGACATCTGAATAAATAATTATTATTGTGTGGTCTTTTATACGTCGCCAGATAGATCACAGATCAACGGTCCTAGCAAGTAAATGAACTAGGGTAGAAGTGAATGGACCATGGCAGTTGATAGATCACAGACCAATGGTCCTAGCAAGTGAATGAACTAGGGTAGAAGTGAATGGACCATGGCAGTTGATAGATCACAGACCAATGGTCCTAGCAAGTAAATGAACTAGGGTAGAAGTGAATGGACCATGGCAGTTGATAGATCACAGACCAACGGTCCTAGCAAGTGAATGAACTAGGGTAGAAGTGAATGGACCATGGCAGTTGATAGATCACAGACCAACGGACCTAGCAAGTGAATGAACTAGGGTAGAAGTGAATGGACCATGGCAGTTGATAGCTCACAGACCAACGGTCCTAGCAAGTGAATGAACTAGGGTAGAAGTGAATGGACCATGGCAGTTGATAGATCACAGACCAACGGTCCTAGCAAGTGAATGAACTAGGGTAGAAGTGAATGGACCATGGCAGTTGATAGATCACAGACCAACGGTCCTAGCAAGTGAATGAACAGAGATAGAAGTGAATGGACCATGGCAGAGATGCATGTTAATATATATATTAAAAATAATCCTCTGGATGGTGTTACATTTACTCCCGCAAGCAGTGGATTCTTTCTCAAAGTATCCATATTGGATGTTTATCGTAGATGGTGTCATTTGAACAATTGTTCACACCATTATGCGTGGTCTCTGCGATTAAACTGGCCACTGGTCAGTTGTGATTTCTATAAATTGTAGAAAACACACATTACATTGCGAACAATCACTTTTAGCCTTGGCTTAATCAGAGCAACAATGACACCTCATTACAGAGTTGAGGCTATCAACTTACTGTCCTAACATGTCTCACAACATAACCCGTCCATCTGTTCTCATTTACAGGAGACATCCTGACGCCTTTGACGCGGTGCTGAGTGACGATGACGCCGCCAGGACAGTGGATGACACAGGACAGACATCGCCAGGTCACAGTGTCATCACAACCTCGGTTGACACAGGACACACTGTGTCACCAGTACACTGTGTCACCACATGTGACGGTGACATGTCACCGACGTCAGCAGCGACATTACAATTACTACAAGACACAGTGATCTTACCAACAACAGAAATAAACATGACATCTCTGAAGCAGCTATCAGTGAACCTTGAACGAGAGAAAGACATGAGTGGGACGAGTGTAGGAAGTGAGGGTTTGCCAGACACTGCGACGAGGGTAGGGAGTGAGGGTTTGGCAGACACTGGGACGAGGGTAGGGAGTGAGGGTTCGGCAGACACTGGGACGAGGGTAGGGAGTGAGGGTTTGGCAGACACTGTGAGCGTGTCACCAACCAATGACGTCAAGTTGACGGACAGAGCAAAAAGGAGACGATTGTCCTGTAGCAAATCTCCAGATATGTCCATCTTGGATGATCTCATTTAAAGACTAAGTTAAATGAAATCTTCAATTTCTTTTAAACTATGTTAAAATATACTCTTGTCAAGTATTGTGCCAAATATGGAGTATGTTGGTTGAAAACTCATGTCATTAAACTTGCTCAAACACTGTCCTTTGCGTGTCACAAAACAGCCAGCTCGTCAGATGTTAGTGGCGTCAAGGCCCGCAGAAATTACGGCAGGAATTCAGCAGTGCATATCGATACAATTATTCATTATGTGCAGTCCATTCAACAGGTGGCAGCACGATACAGTCTCGACTAGATTACAACTGTTCATTAGCTCAAACTCATTCGTACGGTGGCAGCATGTTACGGTCGCTGCTAAACTGTCTCTCAGGAAAACATCGATTGTAACACTGACTACCACATCGATTGTAACACTGACTACCACAGCGAGCATCGTTGAACATCAAAGGGTATAGAAGTTAACTCAGCCCGACTTGGCCGTATTGCTTTCGTCGTCAAGTTTTCGTAAATGCGTCCACTTTGCTGTGATCTTCCGGTGTCACTTTCCTGGAATGTTTCCCAGTATCTATCTACATGTCGCCTTGACTATTGCAACTCGCTGCTAAACAACATTGTTAAAAGGGACTTAATTAGCTAAACTTCAATGTGTGCACAATTGCTTAGCACGTGTTGTATCATATTTAATAGTTAGCATGATATATTTTGATGAAAACTTGGTGCTGTGCTGTATAGGTGTATAGGCACTGGGACTGCAGTGACTTATTGCCGTACAGCAGCATGGCTGTCATCGGCGCACGCAGCCGTCACTGTATCATGTGGCAACTGGTAGCGGCTTAGCGATCTTGTTCAACTAGCATGTTCTATTTATATCTATTAAATAACCTCATTGAAATAGGTGGGACGAGATCCTTGTGGGTCGACATCGATAAGGTAAAGCATAAAAACAAGTAAACATCTGGGTAACATTTTATTTATTTATAAATACTATATTCACACTTACATACCCCCACGCCAACTCAGCTACCCAATTAACAACTACATAAGTGGACCGAGATCGACGTTGGGCCGAGATCAACATGGGCCGAAATCGACGTGGGCCGAGATCGACGTAAGTCAAGCGCGCTACCAAATGTACAAGTCTTGCAACATTGATAGCCGCAGCGCCACCAGACGACTATTTCTGAACTACGCATGAATGACTCGAGCTGTCTTTTCTTTTCTGGATCTAACTTTAGGGTCAAATGTTTACATGCACATCAACCAAATAATCGAGATATTGTAGGGGACACTATGATTAACGTGGCTGCCTATGGATGGTGTAGCAATCTGATTAGTTTGTGAACAACTGACGTCTCAGGAAAACGTTTGCTCGGCATGGATATATTTGTTTATGGGTTGTTTTGTACGGTTGTCATGTAGCGAAAAATGGCGTGATTGCCTGTGTAAGAATATCGTAAAGCGATTCGATTGTAGCGATTTTGAATACATAAAATGTCTGACTCGGAAGACGAAAATCCCGACAGGCAACTAAAGATAATTATCATGGGAGACGGTGCATCAGGAAAGGTAAGTCGGTCATAGCCAGTCTATGACTATGTCTATAACTAAAAAGTGTCCACTGAATTAGACTTGTAACTAATAATATAAGTTATATTACTAGTCAATATTCGTCTTCCATTTTATTTTTAATGCCAACAATCATCAAGATTCAAGTTGATTATTTTGGCATTATTACAATAATAAGTTAGTGACACTGGCAGGCAGCAGACGACTGTACCGCTAGTTGTAGTACATACCCTAATATAGTAGTAATGGCAGCTAGTCGCGACTGTCACTGCATGTTGACACTGTCAATGACAGTCACAGGGTTAATTAACCCCATCTATTTTTTAAAGCTAAATGCGAGCAAAGTGATGCTGAGAGTCATCGTGAACAGATTGAAACCACAAGTAGAAGAGATCATCACCGAAGAACAGGCAGGCTTTCGCAGTGGAAGAAGCACCACGGAACAAATATTCAATCTTCGTGTTCTGGGTGAGAAATACATGTAACATCAACAGGAACTATTCCATGTCTTCATTGATTTCAAGAAGGCATTTGACAAGGTGTGGTATGCCGCACTATGGGCAACAATGAAGAACTACAATATTGGACGAAAACTAGTACACACCATCGAGCAGCTACACGCTAAAGCTAGCAGCGCAGTACTGGTGCAAGGCGCTGTAGGTGAATGGTTCCACACATCAGTCAAGGATGCCTCTTGTCACCTACATTATTCAACATTTTCCTGGAACGAATAATGACAGATGCCCTGGAAGATGACTTTGGCACAGTCAGTTAACATTGGAGGACGCATCATCATCAACCTTCGCTGATGACATCGACGGGTTGGCTGGAAGTGAAGAGGAACTTGCTAACCTTATGAACCGACTGGATGAAACATCAGCCAGATATGGAATGGAAATTAGCACAGAAAAAACCAAGCTGATGACAAACAGCAAAAATGCAATGAGATCCCGAATAACTGCCAATGGACGCGAACTGGAAACAGTAAGTCAGTTCAAGTATCTCGGAGCTATCCTCAATGACGAGGGTTCCAGGAACAAAATCCTTTCAAGATCTGCATAAACATTAGCAGCACTGGCGAAATTGAAACCAGTTTGGAGAGACAAAAACATTGCACTGAAATCTAAACTTAAACTAGTATGTACACTGGTCCTTTCCATCTTTCTGTGTGCATGCGAATCATGGACCCTCACAGTGGAACTGCAAAGAAGAATTGCTGCATTGGAAATAAAATGCTACCGAAAAATCCTCTGTATTTCCTACACGGACCACATCACCAAGAATGCAATCAGAAAAATCATCACTCAACATGTGGGACATTGTGAAGACCTACTAACCACAGTAATAAAGAGGAAACTGAGATGGTTTGGTCATGTAACACAATCAAGCGGGCTCACAAAAACAATACTACACCTGTACAAGGAACAGTGCCGGGGAAAAGAAGACAGGGAAGATAGAGGAAGAGATGGTCAGACAATATTGCAGAATGGACTGGGAAGACCTTTGCAGAAACTCAGACATTAGCACACAACCGCGAAGACTGGCATCGACTGGTGAAACATTCAGCAATGCAGCACCCCTATGACCCAGGCAGGTTACGGGAGCAGTAACAAAAATATTTTAAAGATCTCCTTTGACCTGCCTGTCTCGCATGTACATAACATATATTATAATCCAACTATAATATACCTTACATGTGACAGGCAGACCAGATAATGTAGTAATGTGATAATAACACATATTACGCTATCTTCACAACTATATAGGACTCCATATAGACATTACTCAAACCAAGCTGCGCCTTTGTGAAATGTCACCGGACATCTGACCTGACTGGTCACAGACGCAGATCTCCTGTTGCGCAAGCCAAAGGTTTTTTTTTACCAAATACTGACCTCATAAAAACTATTCATCTCTTGTAACCCATTTCAGGTATGCCACTAGGCAGTATTCTAAAAATATTCACATGAAAACTTGACACATAATGCGAGTTATGACATACATAAAATATTTGTCTGGATTATCACTTAGGCTCTGTGCTGAAGCGCCACTGTTTGGTACCTGTATGCGACCACCATTCCGCTGTAACCAAACTTGACCGTGGACTGGTAACAGAGTAATCCTTGTCTTATTGCACATGTTACTATGGCATCATCTCGTACAATTGTTGCTGCAGGCAATTCACAAAGGTGCCGTTTGAAATCACTGTTGTTATAGTTTTGTGATGTCTTCTGTTTGTCAGACCTCCCTTGCCACACGTTACTCGCAGGAATATTTTGGCAAACAATACAACCAGACGATCGGTCTTGACTTCTTTCTCAAACATATCACCTTGCCAGGTAAGACAAAGGCTTACGTGTTTGCAAGTATGTGTCCATGTTAGTTCACTTTAATTGTCTCTCTGTCTTCACTTGCACGTGCGTGTCTCATGGTGTGTGTGTCTGACTGTCTGTGTGTGTATAGTTATCGGACTGTGTTTTCTATGCATGTGTGTGTGTGTATGTGTGAAGGCGTGTGTGCATGTGTGTATATATACATGTGTTGATCTGTGTGTGTCGCTGTGTCTGTTTGCCTGTCAGTCTCTGTTGGTCCATCCGCCTGCATGCCTGTCTGTCTATGTGTCATCTGTGACACTGTCATTGTTTCTCTTCTCTCTAGGTGACACCCATGTGACGTTACAAGTGTGGGACATCGGGGGGCAGACGCTTGGTGGGAAGATGCTGGACAAATATGTGTATGGGAGCCAGGTAGGTTGTGTAGGAGCCAGGTAGGTTGGAGAGGGGAAAAAATGAGGCAAATATAACTTCTAGAGGCTGCATAGGGAGGGTTGTGTAAAGAGAAATTGTGAAGGATTGGACAAGGTATGGTTGAAAGTGAGTGTAAGACAAAGGGGTGTGGAGATAACTGATGAAGATAGCAGTGCAAAAACAGTGAGGGGGAAAAAAAGAAAAAAGAAATCGAGGACAGCATCACCCCAGACATAGAGGGAAAGAGGAAAGAAAAAGAATATAATTCACCTGACCAATTCAACAGTCGCCTCGCCTGCAGCTTACTTTTCCATTGATTTTGTTTTGCATTGCCTACATGAGATATCGTGATTATAATTTGGGTATAAAATTTATGGTAATTTGACTGGCAGTATATACGTTTCTGAATTCCCACACGTCATACTGAGGGGGGTGTGGGGGTGGTTTGAACAAGTACTGAACATTATACATATTTGGGTCTGACCGCTTATGTTATTATGTAGCATAGTGTTAGAACGTCGAACACAATCAAGAGATTCCAATCCTCTTATCGCCATTTTGAAGTGCAGACAATTTGGTTCTCTCCATGTTGTCTTAGTTTACTAATCTCTATAAATGTGTACCTTGACAGTGGTGAACGTATTTGTATTCCATTCATGAATAGACTTCATACAGTAATTACTGCATGGCTGAATACTTCCCAGATAAGTCAAGATGCTGAACAGGTCTGCCAGGGAGTGAGTGAAATGTAAAATGCTTTGAGCAATCGTAAAGACTGTATACTACTATACTGTGCTATATAAGAACTGAGGCAACCCCTAAAATGAAACATTTGGCTGGAGACAGATTAGGCTTATAGATTAATGAAGAGGCCATCATCCAATGTTTGGATTAAGTTAAGTGTAACAACAGATACTAGAGTGGTTATAAATTAAATAACATGAAAATAGTTACGTGTATTGAACTTTGCATTAGGGTATTCTGATGGTCTATGACATCACAAACTATGCGAGCTTCGAGAACTTGGAGGATTGGTACACGGCCATCAAGAAGGTGTTTGAATCTGAAGGAAAGCTGCCACACATAGCCTTAGTGGGAAACAAAAGTGAGTTCACTGGCACAATGTGTGAATATTATTTTATGGTTAATAAAAGAGCCATTATAATCATTCAGTCCTGTCAGTTACGTGCCTATCTTTTAAAATTAATACATGAATGTAATTTTTCCTTTGTGTTTAATGATCAGTTTTGTCTTTATATCAATTGTAATGTTCTTTTACTTTCTATGTGCAATAATATTTATATTGATCTTTCTTATATAGGTCTTATTTTGAGGCTAAAAACACTATATGTTAAAAAATATTTATTAAAAAATAAGCATTCCGGAAGTGAAAATTTGCTCATACTTTAAAAAAAAATTCTCACGATACCATAAGCATGTCAAATTTGGTGGTGGTTAAATACACCACAATAGCTGGCTTTTGTACCTCCGGCTAGTGTGCACTGTATAGTGCTTATATTGCCTCCACTGCTCTACACACACACGCACACACCACACACACACACACAGGTGATGACCTATGACCCAACAGTGGCCAGGAAGAATGGTCCATTCATGACCTATGATCCAGGTTGTACCTTTCTTCCCACTTCAGTTAATCTTATGTTATTATTGTCAGTAGATGGCAGCACAGGAAATTAGTAATATGTTAGTCACTAGATGCCAGCACCTGACACCACAAAAGGCAGTTTTTGGTGGATGTTGGGATATCTCTGCTGATCTGAAGGTTCAGTGTGATGGATTTGAACATCCTAATTACCCATTGAATCACAAAACTACAGTTATATTTTAACCTTAAATAAGACATGGAATAATATTGAACTGGTGACTGTGACTATGAGTAGCTCATTATTTGAAAACTGGATAGGGCTGTGCGACAAGCTCGAGTTTGGCGGTGTTACCCACACAGTACCCACCTGTTTGATGGTCAGTATCTAAAATATTGAAATAGTGAAAACTGCAAAAAAATATTAATAGCATCAGAAAATTCAGCCATTTTTCTATCAGAAAAGTTACATAAGAATTTCCAGATTTTTTGAAAAAAATTCAGCTAGTGCGGCCTTAAGTAGTTTAAAAGGCATCTGAGAGCTTTTTGTTTAAGTGCATTCACATGCTCTATAAATATCATTTCAAATTATTATATGTATCTATGGATGTGTTAATTTTGTCCTCCTAGATGGTTTGCATAAATATTTATCACTTAATGTCCATGCTGCAGTGAACGCCTCAATGATTTGTGGATTGTTTACGTGCAGTTGACCTTGAACACATGCGGACAGTGAAGCTGGACAAACATCAACGGTTTGCGCAGGAGCACGGCATGAGTTCACATTTTGTCTCCGCCAAGACAGGCGATTCGGTGAGTGGCTTCTTGTGCACAGTTATCCTGGGGGACGTAACTACACACACTTATTGGTTAAATGTCTACCCGAGTTGTATACCACTTTACTGTTTATTCTACTTGCTTGTATGTATGATTTATATACAATTCCAAAAATAAACTATCTATCTCTATTATTTTACCCTTTGAGAAATTACCCATCGAAGATTGTTCACAATACTGAATTTATGTTTAAAATTAAGAGTTGCATCCACTGCTTCTTTCAACCTCTAATATCACTCTGTTCAACACTTTTCCCGGGACTGATAGTAACATTATTCCTCTAGAGTTCTTGCATTCTCTGAGATCTGCTTTCTTGGGGAGTTTGGCTACGAGTCCCTTTCTCCATTCCTCTGGAATTCTTTCGTCTTCCCAGCCTTTCTCGAAGAGGCTGTGCAGTATTTCCGTGGATGTATTAATATCTGCTTTTATTGCCTCTGCTGGTATTTCATCTGGCCCTGCTGCCTTTCCGTTTTTCAGTTTCTTGATAGTGTTCTTGATTTCTGTTCTGCTTAGTTTATCACAGTTTATTGGTAGAACTGTCTCTGCTGGGGGATGACTGGGGGATCTTCTGGAGTGTGTCGGTTTAATAGTTCTGTGAACTGCTCCACCCATCTCTTTAGTTGGTCGTCTACCGTGGTGAGGGCTTTGCCTTGCTTGTCTTTAATTGGTTTGTCCTTTGGTTGATACTTGCATGCCAGCTTCTTTGTTATGTTATATAGATCTTTCATGTTTCTTTTTGCTGCTGCCTCCTCTGCCTGTGTTGCCACTTGCCAGGTTGTCCACCAAGCTTCTCTTGTCTCTTCCGATGGTCTTCTTTACCTCCTCCTGAGCTTGTGTGTGCTGTGCTTGGGCTTCTGCTTTCATTGCTCTAGTTTTTCTCCTGTTCAGTATCGCCTTCTTTTCCTTTCTCACTTGTAGCTTGTGTAATGTATTGGCTGTCATCCAGTGTTTGTGCTGTGTTTTCCTTCTGCCTACTGTCTCTTCACAAGCACCAGTCCACATCTGCTTGATCTGTGGGTCCAAATCCAAATATATCGAACTGTTTAAAAGTGGGTACGTATTTGGGCTCTCACTAATCTCGTAAGTAGGGGGATCCATATTTCACTATGATATTTGGACCCATAGGATTGGTGAGTGCCCAACATTTGTACCCCTTTTAAAAAATTTAATATATTGGGATTTGGACCCACGTTTCCAAATGTCATTGAGAAATGCGGATCCCCACCTATGAGATTAGTGAAAGCCCAGCATTTGTAACCCCTTTAAAAACTGTAACATTTGATTTTGGACCCACGGGTCCAAATATCATAGGGAAATATGGAACCCATACTATGAGATCAATGAGTGCCCAATATTTGTATCTCCTTCAAAAAAGTATAACGTATTTGGTTTTGGACCCACAAGTCCAAATATCATAGCAAAATATGAACCCTCTCCTATGAGATTAGTGACTGCCCAAATGTGTACCAGCTTTCAAAAAGAATTTGTTTAATTAATTTCATACACACACATGTAATAATAATATCTCTGGATATAAAAACCTGCATAAAATACAACGTTGTTAAAACAAGACCGGTAAAATACAATTTTGTTTATATACAAAGTCTAATATAATAACAAGATTTAACAAGATTGCCATCCAGAAAATTACTCTGGATGGCAGTTGGACAAGGAAGCCTTTTGGCTTATCGAGAGTCCAATACTTTTTATCTACATGTATCCCGCCTTTTTAAGGACATAATGCGAAATTTAAATATACATTTGTAAATAAATAACTTACATAACATAAAGTATCGCATAAATATTGACTAGACTTAACTATCTAAAAAATTAAACTGTTTGCTGCTTTAAAATCAACCAAGTAATTATATTAAATAAATACGTAAAATGCAGTATAAAATAAACCATGTAGTGATGTTAGAATGAAAAATAATCTTGAAATGCATTCTTGAAAAGATGTGTCTTTAACTGACACTTAAAAATTCGATAGAGTCAGCGTCACGGATATACAACGGCAGACTTTTCCAAAGGCGTGGTGCCGTCACAGAGAAACCCGTATTTCGCTATGAAATTTGGACCTGCAGGTCCAAACATCACACGGGTCCAAATCTCAACTGACACCGGGTTCTCTAAATTGAGGGTCTGATGCTCTTGCCACTATGCCACTGTGCCACTGCACAACAGTTGACACCCAAATTGAGCACCAACTTTTCAGCGCAGATTAATGAACACTGCATTGCATATATCAGGACTTTCCCATCAGACTTTTAGATATGTTTCTCTGTCGTGATCCCTCTGCCTTCCTGTGTGTACCCAACGTCGTATTTGTACCTTCAAGTCCCCATCCTCGATAACTCTTCCGACATGATACTGCTGCTTGATATTTCAATTAAATTGATTGGTTTTATTGGTAAGCATGGTATGTCGATGTTAGGTGTATTTCTTGGAGTATGCCTGGATGTGAAACAGCAGGCAAAAGTAATTAGTGTATGGCCATTGCTGTGGAACTGATGGTTCCTGTGTATGCAGCAGTCTTTGGTGGATATGGCAGGAACTGTTCATGTTTTTAATCACTAGATGCTATAGCTGGGTATGCAGTCATGGGTGACAAAAGGATATTTTCATCAGATATTTTATACACATACCCACAGTCACACATGCACGCATGCATTGGTATCTGAAATTTATATCATACTGTCATAATTTTGGATCATATTGAGTCAATCAAATCACATAAATTATGTTCATTTGTAACATAAAACATTGAAGAGGATTGAGCATAAGCTGTTGTGCATCAATTCTCATGATATTTGCCTAACTAAGCTCAGGTCTACGGCTATAGGCGTTATAGAAATATAGTCTATTAATTTGACACAACAGTTGTTTCTGTTTGCAGGTGAGCATATGTTTCCAGAAGATGGCAGCGGAGATACTAGGTATAAAGTTGACCCGGCCTGACCTGGAGAAGGAACAACGCATCGTGAAGGCTGAGATAGTGAACTACAGTGCGAAGGAGGCATCAGCCCAGCCTTCAATACAACAGCCACGGAGCTCCTTCTGTACATTACAGTGAGGGCTCATGCTGTCTCATCTCATACGTAAGCTCACGGCTGTTCCTTGCATCGCATGCTTTTACATGATCGGATGTTGGAAATAAAGTCACAGGAAAATAAGTATCAAATTTAAATACGTGTACTTCTTTGTACATGTATTTAGATTTTACAATAGATACAAAACTAAATAAACTAGGGTGGATTCTTCATCTTAATATTACATAATAAAGACAACATAATAATGTTTTATTCTTTTGATGTCACTTATAAATTGTAGAATTTAAAAAAAATGTAGGAATTTTTTTAGAGTATTCATCTTAACTGTGCCTCAGATTTTGTTATGCTTTATTGTTTGTGGGCATTTGCAACACTGGTAAAGTGTGTTTAGCACATTTGTCTTAATCATCAAATTGTGCTGATTTATCAGTCAAAAATGTGCAAGAATTGTATTTAGTACAGTCTTTAAATAAAATAATGTTACTTTTATCCTAGCACAAACAGTGACTTTTCTGTGACTTATTCCTGTGACTTTATTTCTGCGTACCATATGATCAGCCGGTACCATATGATCAGCCGGTACCATATGATCTGCCGGTACAAGGAAGGGTCAGAGTGTTCACATTGGGCAAACTGTGGTATGGTTTATTCTAGCCTAGCTGCAAAAGTTAGTGTAAAGCATTGACTAGAGTGTGCGTAATGTTGACAACGTTGTCGTGTAGCTAAATGGTTAAAACAAACAACTAGACCACAATTTAAGTTTGTTTATGCAATCACAATTAAGCATTTAGATGATACTATTGTGTGTTGATTGGCACCAAACATATGTACACATTAAAGTCAAAGTCTGTCCACTTTACCAGTCATTCAGCCACTGCCGGATCCGAGTTGGATGGCGTTCGCGTTAGGAGATGAACGTCAACGATAACTTATTTAACTACAGTTATGTTCATGCATGACAATATAACATTAAATAAGAAATAACTGATTAAATACAATTTGATATGCAGTATACCTTCAACATATTTATTTCAGTAATAAGAACAACATATGCCGTATTAGTTCTAGTAAGTGTACAGAACGCTTCACAAATATTCGAGATGCAAGAATATGTCAACTTTTACATTCCAATAAACATATAGGGATGTACGCCTTGGTATACTACAAAGTCCTGGGTAAAACCAGGACAGCAGACATGACTGCCAAATGATTTATGCATCTACTTATGACCAATAGGATACCAGAACACAGTCTGATAATTTAGGTTGGACCTTTTGATCTTTTTCATGAGGCGTGTGCACTTAATATAACAAATACGGTAAATAAATGTGCTAAATGAGGAGTGAGAATGGCACCTTTAAGGTGTTTTCCTCTCGTGAGTGCACTACTATATGGTACGATACAGTTAATTCTTCGACATGATGGGCACTTATAAGGTAAGGTAAGATAACATTTTCTAAATCTTATAGTAGACTTTTGCCTTACTTTAGTGAAGCTGGATAACAGCGGAAGTGTGCTTTATGATTGTCTGTGGCCATGGAGAAAGTTAGAATAATTGAAAGTAGACATCTAGGAGACTGCAAACGTCTCGGTCATTGCTATCTTCTGAGAGTGTGGACGCGCACACATGCACGCTTACGTACTAGTTTCAGCCTTGTGTTCTCGTGGTTTGTGTTATTTTGTTTGAAAGCACTCTATGTGTGTGTTGGTATGTAATGTTAATGGGCAGACAGTTGCATTCTGAGATCAACTACAATTTTAACCGTTGTTAAGAAAATGTTTACCTCTTTGGTCGTACTTGCTACCATAATGTCACTTTGGCATTTAATCAATTATGCTTTTTGTAAAATGACCAGTTGCCAAGTCCGGGCAGTGGAATGATAGACATGTGGCATGTGGATAGAATTCTTTGTCTTTTGTGTCATGTTGTCCTAAGATTGGATACTACGTGAAAACAGTTTATAGAGTTTAGGAAAGTGATATATAGTGTATGGGGCATGTAGATTTACTGGAAATGTGTATTTAAACAACATAAATACAACTTTTATGAGTAGAGAACTTGACACCTGCTGTATTTGTTTAATATGATTTACTTGCCTGAATTGTATAATCGTTTTTTTGTGGTAGATGATATGTCATTATTTTACCATGATAATGTTTTCTAGTGCAGCAAGCAGCAATAGATGAATACAGCACTGATGGCAATTTCTTGTCACATTTAAGCCTGGCCATCAGTGTTTATATAAATTTATTTTTATAAAGCGTTAATACAATTTTCTTCTTTTAAATGTATCATACATGTTTACCAGTATTTGTGTTCGACAGTGCTAGAAAACAAGGATATTCTATTCGCCATTTGAACTATGTATATGTAGACACTATATAGGTATATATGTATTTTATTTTGATCTCCTGAAATGCACTGTCTTCCTATTTGTAACTATTACGCAATATGGACATTCAAATTTTCTTAAATACGTTAATATTTGGTGATGATGTCGTAAGAATCACTGCTCAGATATGGATGCAGTGAATGTTTGGTAACCTTTGATCCAGGTTTAAAGGAGTGTGGTCTTGGTGTTTTGGTAGTGTTTAGATAATAATGTCATTCATGTGATCTAACACATCTATTACATAAACCGTTTTCAGTTGGTTGGAGGCATTGTGAGAAGAAAAGTACAGGTACACATACAAAAAATGTGGTTTCATTTAAAGGTTGCTTGTCTGTTCTGCATCCCGGTATCAGTCTGGGTAGTAATTACTAACAGACAGTTAATGGAAAAAACAACAAACGTAAACGTATTTTCATTTGGTTTGTGTTGTAGTGTACATATGTAACCCATAAAGAAATATATCATCTACCTTTACAAATCAGGTTCAAAGTTAATTATTTATGAAAAAACATTGAATACTATAAACATTTAATTAATATTAATTAAACAACACGTCTTTACACAAGTTTAGTTCATTTTGTGAAATGTTGACTTGACAAGTAGGAACACATTCTTAACTATATTCTGCAAGCTTTATATTATTCTGACATATCATTCAAGTTCTTTGTGTGAAACTTTGAAGCACGGTCCACCTACTTAAGCATGTTGTAATACACATTCACTTCTTAATTTGTTGTTACCTGATGTAAATATGTGTACATAATTTATTGTTCTTTTAGTGACATTCCTTATTACTATATATTACAGTCGTATATGTATTGCATATAATAAAAAATGTTGTGTACAAAGAAATCAGATCATGCATTTGTTATCCTTTAGGAACTTGAGTGCCTGAACGTATCCTGATGTTATCCTTTAGGAACTTGAGTGCCTGAACGTATCCTGATGTTATCCTTTAGGAACTTAAGTGCCTGAACGTATCCTGATGTTATCCTTTAGGAACTTGAGTGCCTGAACGTATCCTGATGTTATCCTTTAGGAACTTAAGTGCCTGAACGTATCCTGATGTTAAGTTGCAAAATTATGAAATAAGAGTTTTGTACCTTTTTGGATTGCACATATCATAAGCTTTAAAAGTATACCTTATTTTTTAATGTAGCGATGATCCGGTTTCTTGGTTATTCATGTTTAGTATATTTACCTCTCAAGAAACTTTTTTGGTTTTTCTTCTGTATAATTTCGGCCACATCTCGCGGCCTTCAATTTACGGTCGTGCCACGTGACCTGTGTCATGTGACACAAGCTGGAGCATGGCTGGCGGGAGCTCTTGGCCAATGTCTCTATTCAGTGAAGACACATGTATGTCTGAAGAACACCCTAGCCTTTCTAGACACATGTATATGTCTGAAGGACGATGGATCAACCAAGGTCAAGGTACAGTATATCAGAAGGCAACACACACAGACCAGTATTTGAACTGGGATTCAAACCACCCATTAGAACACAAACGATCAGTGGTGAGGACACTCTTCCAAAGGGCAGAAAGTTTGGTACTTGAAGAGGAGGATAAAACCAGAGGTGAAGCACATAAAGAAAGTCCTAAAAATGAACGGTTACAAACCTTGGATGTTTAACACTACACAAGGGGAAATAAGGAGAACGTCAACACCAAAGAAACCAACAGACGACAACATGCCATAGGTCTACCCTATATCAGTAGCTGTCTCAACAATTGGCAACGATTTTCAAGTCGTACGACATACCTGTGTACCACAAACAGGTCAACACCCTGAGGTCCCTGCTGGTACATATACAGAATGCGACCAACACTACTTAGGAGAAACAGCAAGGGCAATGGGCACACGATTTAAAGAACATCCATTGTGTCGCCAACCCCTATCAGAACATCCATTGTGTCGCCAACCCCTATCAGCGATAAGTGAACACAAGTTGAACACAGGTCTCCAGTGTTCAATGAAGGATGTAAATATCTTGGACCTCGAGAATTGGCATAGGAGAAAGATCAAGGCCATTAAGATCTTCAGGGGGAAGCCTTCACTGAACAGAGACATTGGCCAGGAGCTTCCGCCAGTCATGCTCCAGCTTGTGTCACATGACACAGGTGACACGGGTCATGTGTAAACCGTAAATTCAGTCTGCTGAAGGCCACGAGATGCGGGCGAAATTATACAGAAGAAAAACAAAAAGGTTCTTGAGAGGTAAATATATCTTATTTGTTTAATTATCTCGAGTTATTTTTTATTTATTGCTAAGAAGTTAGTAAAGTATTAAGTAAACATTTCTGGAAAAATCACAAAATTGTCAGCTATATTTAGCTCATGCGAGTAGCCTATTGCGAGTTCTAGTTCGTTGTAGTGTGTTACATGTCTATTGAACTATTTATAGCATTTTGGTAATGGTAGCTCAAATGGGTAGGATTTTGAGGGACTCGGCCTCAAGAGTCGGAGACCACACTGTAGTTAGGGATGGTAATTTTTTGCAGTCCCAAAATACGTTAAGCATTACATTGGGGGTTTGGTTGTCACCTAGTCAGTGGTGCCACCTAATGAATTACATGTCAATTGACACTAGTAACATTTTTGAATCGTGAAATTTGCAAGTCTCACACCAAATGTTGGTGGGATGAGGGGTTTTGAACAAATGCTACACGTCTTTTTGACCAAAAACGTATAGAACCATTCCTTAGCATACCTGTTTGTCTATACATCAAATCTGCTACATTTGGCCATCTACATATGAAATACACAAGGCAGGGTAAGGGACCAGCAATTCCTTACAATGTATGCATACAGAGCACGGAGGGTTTCCTGCCTCCATAGGCCAGAGAAGTCGTTTTCTTATGATTCTATGTACAGTGCTATTAAGGTCACCCTAGAACAGTCCAAAATTATTTCCATATACAGTAAAGTATAGGATATAGTCTCGTTATTCGGGTCACCTTTGTCGAGTCTGAAAGGTGACCTTAATAGTGAGGTTCCACTGTACATAATTGGTAAATGATCTCTAATGCAAATACATGGAGACAAACAAGTGTGGTATTTAATGAGATTTAATTATAGGAAATAGACTGAGCTATGTACAATAAATACACAGGCAGACACTACGTCGACTACAGTATATAAACCTTCTAACTGTACCTGCTGAAACAATCCTTCTTTTTATTGCTAACAACCCTAACCTACACTGGTTACAACAACCAAAGGTAACAAAGCTAACATAAAACAAGGCCTCAGCGATAAAACTACAAATTCTACAATGTGCATAATTTATGTTCACAAAGATCCTTAAAGAACCCTGTTGACATACATTGGACACAAAGTAGCCAATGGCAACGCAGTCTGTGAAACAACCCATGTCATTTATGATAAACCTGAGTCACTCTAGACTATAGATGACAGGGCAGTTCTGCAGCAAACACGGCCCATAGCTACACATCAAAGCACTCCAGGTAAACTATCACTACCGACACAACTAATATGTACTGCCCGTCAACATTTGCAAAGTCCAAAAATGCATTAGTGAGTTGGTCATCACCATAATTTGTCACAGTGGCACCACATAATCAAGTGAAACATGCCAACGCAAATCTGGATCGTAAAAATATCGACTCCAGGCCAACATATTGGTGGGGTAGTATGAACCAATATTAAACACATAATATCTGTTTGGACTAATTCCGAGCAGTATGAACACGTTTAGTACAAATATAATCAACAGATTGTATCTGACAAGTCCAAACCACACAAACATGACCTCGATGATAATACACAAATTCCAGTTGTTACCGCAGATGTCGCAGTAACATCTACGATTGTTCTGTTCCAAGGGGTGCAGATGTCGCAGTAACATCTACGATTGTTCTGTTCCAAGGGGTGTTATCTCCTTTGTGGTCAAACAGTAAATAGGACAACTGGTTAGCCCAAGAACAACAGGTTCTGTTTCAAGGATGTACTCCATGTAGACTCACATTTATGCCACTATGAAAGTATACTAAACTACACATACATATATATCCACAATCCTGGTGGCATGCACCGGCTCTTATCTTAGGACTAATTAACTATTCTACTACCACACTCGTGAAGACGGCTTTACAGAATGTTTTTTTTAAGAATCAATCGGGTATTTAGACATACTTCTTTGCCAATTGTGATCACAACAAAATGGTAATTGGTCGACTTTGAAGGAGTTTCTTTGCCAGAATAGTACGTTATCAAGGAATAGGCTTCAGTTTTGCTGGAGTCCAACAGATTCTCAACCAGTGTAAAGATTATCCGTGTATAGTAATCTACTGAAACATTCACCAGTGAAGAAGACATATTTGGAAGTACAATAGATGCTGGTTGAGCACATCATGATTGCAGACTCTGCTCCGAGCATCCAACAATTGCCCCAACAGTATTAGATGCCAGCAAGATGTGTCATTGCTTGTACTATATCATATACTATCCTGCGTTCATCTCTGAAGGCAACATGCAAAGCTACATGACTACAACTGCTACTAATTTAACAATCGTACATGCTACTCCATTAAAAAATCTTTTGAAGCTGCCAAGAAACCAAGGAATAATTTGTTACACATCCAGAAATTCCATTCATTACACATTTGTGCTATACAGTACACACATTGTACCTGAGATCAGCTACCAAGGATATAGTGTACAACCATCGCAAGAAAGGTAAAGGTTAAAATGCACAGCTAAAACCATATGATGTCCCGCCTCTGCACGTAAATCCTTTCTATCAGATAACTAAGGAATTTTCATGCCACCATACATTTTAAAAGTTGAAACCTCCCCTCATCGATGTTAAATGTTTCGTCTAAAAACAATCGCTCGCTTCAAATACCAGCATATTTAAATATAATATTACATATGAATCCACAATAAAATCATCCTCCAAACATGCAAGAAATAAAATACATTACATGATTAAGTGCATGGCTAAAACAGTTTCGGGCCGTTGAGTGTTGTAGACAATGTGTATTCTACTCTTTAGATCAGTTGGTTGTGCATAATATTCGGTATCAATGATCATAGAATGAACTTGCCTTTACCAAAACAATGTTGTATGCCACACACGGTTTACTAGACAAACACAGTATCAGCTAGTCGATATTAATGATAAATGCAAATGAACTGTACAGTTTAGCTTTCGTCAAGAACAAATCAACTACTTGCATCGTGAAACTGTGAATAACACTAACAAGTAGAACAGTTCAACACATGCGTACATGTCAGTACATACCAGTCTAACTGGTAGTGTACACACACGCCCTATCACTATGAGCTATGGTGGAATGGGCAACAGCAAAGTCAACCTCTCCAAGGAGCTAGACTGATGGAGCTGTCAGTTAGCGTACTCGCATTACGTCAATGTGCCTGTCTGTGCCTAAGTCATTCCTGCGGCGTATGTTGGGATTATTTACGACTACGAGTCGCTCGCCTCGCCACAACAGGGGACTTAGGGGCAGCTGACTTGGCAGCTTTGCCCCGTGTCACCTTCTTAGCAGGGGTGGCAGCCTTCAGAACTGTGGGTTTCACAATCTTTCCTCGAACCACCCTCTTTGCTGGGATGACAGCCTTTGGAGTTACTGACTTCACAATCTTTCTCCGAGTTGCCCTTTTGATGGGGGTCGCCACCTTTGGGGTTACATGTTTCTCAATCTTTTCTTGAACTGCCCTCTTGGTCGGGACAGTGACCTTCGGAGTAACTGGTTTCTCAACCTTTCCCCGGGTCGCCTTCTTGACAGCCTTCAGGGTCACGACCTTTGGGGTTGCTGACTTGGCCTTCTTCCCCCGCGTTGTCCTCTTGGCTGGAGTTGCAGCCTTAGGAGCTACTGGTTTCACAATTTTTCCTCGAACCACCCTCTTCGCTGGAGTGATAGCCTTTGGTGTCACTGGCTTCTCAACCATTTTTTGACTGGCCTTCTTTGCTGGGGTAGCAGCCTTTGGAGATACAGGTTTCTCAACCTTGCCTCGAGTCGACCTCTTGACTGGTGCTGCAGCCTTTGGAATTACCGGTTTCTCAACCTTTTTTCGAGTGGTCCTCTTGACTGGGGTTGCAGCTTTAGGGGTGACTGGCTTAACCACTTTTCCCCGATTCACCCTCTTTGTAGCAGAAACTGCAGGTACAGCACCTGAAACAGCCACAGCACCCCAATATACACTGTACATGCAAAAGTCACCAAACTGAAATCCACATAAGAAAATGGGCCAAGAGGCCCGAAGTCCTTTGTGTTATTAAAAATACTGCAGAATTTTATTCCGATACTCTGCTATTTTGGCCGTTTCCAGTGGTTGTAGAAACCTTGCAGGAGAGTTGGTGAGCTGCAATCTCGCATGTAGCACAGTTAAAGGTTGTCTAAGAAAATGTGCACACATTTTCTGTTCTCATTTTGTCCCTACCACGCTCCCCCAGAATGGAAAGAAGAAAGAAATGAACTATTATGAAACTTGATTTGTTCACAAGGTACGTATACATAGCATGCATTTTGACTTAAAATTATAGAGATTAATTACATAATATTGATTGAACTGGAGTGAAGTAATAGCTGCGACATGTATAGTAAAACACCTGAATTTTTATATTTCTTATAATTTTGGCTAAATATGCTTTAACCTTTTCGAGTATACCTAAGTTATTCTATTTTATATATAATTTTATAATTTTAATCCTAGATCATATCTTTATATTGCATAGATAATTATGTCTGTTGCTGTTTTAAAGTTTCTCAGGTTCTGCCAGTGCAATAGGGATTCCCATTACACATACAGTCGCGCCTCGTTATAATGCGCCCCGTTATAATGCGGATTCGGTTATAACGCGGTCGGTCGTGGACCCCGAATTTCTGCCGCCAGGGGGAAATGGACGCTATGACAAACTATATTAACACAGTAATAACTGTCGATTGTTTTGTGTGAAGTTATCCCCGTCTTTGTCCACGACATGTGTATATTTGAAAGACTAGTTGGCGGACAATAAATTTAACGTTGACGTACAACTGCAACGAATCAAGTGTGAGGCGCGTCACTACGATGCCGTTGTTTATTCTGCACTGTCAATGCTATCAAAGGTATAAGTTTCTTTGACTCTAATTATGGTCAAATTTATTTTTAGGAAGAATAAATGTGGAGCGAAGTATTGTTTGTTTTGCGCCAACATCAAACGAATCGTTTCCAATCTGCTAGTCATGCTCATGCCCATGGCTTCCGCGGATCGCAAGTTCGCCTGGTTTCGGCGACGGGTGGCTTTGACTTTGTAAAGTGCAATTGAAATTCACAAATACGCCTTGCTTAAGAATTGGTTAAATACATTTTAATACAGCTTAGTAGGCAAGATCAGTAAGCTAACATTGCGGAACAAATATTAGCTTTTCGCTGCGATGAACGCAAAGCTACTGCCTGTATTGGTGCGCCAAAATATTAATTCGTGAACCGCATATGAATTGTAATATTGTTCGGCACAGTAAATGTGCTTTCTAAATTGGTATTTTGATATTGATTGAAAGACGAAGTTAAGCCAATTGTGAGCGTACTTATAGCTTTAAATCCTTAATCAACTCTAACACAGCATTTGTCAAATCATTTGCGTATTCGGCTGCTGAGTGCCAGGTCATTATTTTAGATCTTACGTCAGCGGTACCATATTATCGTTCAGTTGACTGTGGTTTGTTGGTTCGTTGTTTATTTAAAAACGGTACACAGTTCATAAATTTTATTCAGTTCAGCAGCGGTGTCGGTCGTTATCGTATCGCCCCTGATGGCAGATACGGGAACCCGCCATGTTTATAACGCGGACTCATTTCGTGGACCCCGACTACCGCATTATAACGAGGCGCGACTGTAGTTACAGCCCACATGGAGGCATTCTGTTTGACACTGGGACAATGTCAGGCAGTGAGCCTAGGCTAGTCCAATACACAGGGTTTTAGCATAATCTCCAGTCAACCACCATGGTGATAAAAGACAGGGCAAAGTCCACTATCCAGTTATAAATAGAGATCATTGGCATTATAAATAGAGATCAGTGCAGGAGGCTTACAGCAGCAGGGAAAGAGTATGAAACTTTAGCATTTTGGGGGGCCCTGAGGTGCCCTTAGAATGATTCGATCAAAATTCAAATACAGATTTCTCGTGCATAGTGGCAGTACCCTAAGATATGTCTATGCAAAATTAGAGAAAAAGTTGCTGAACTGTTTCTGAGACATGGCAGCTAACGGCACACGCAGAGTGATGGCATTAGTCCGCTGGATCTTCGGCCCAAAGGACTAAAAAACCAGTGAAACCGGGTCTTCTGTTTAACAACCATACACATGGTTCATAATCTATGATTATCCCTACCATTAAAACTAATAACTATATCCACATGGGTCAGGACATCATAAGAGCTATCCAACACAAGTTTTTAAAAATAAAGTTTAAAACAGTAACACACATGGCTGACCAAAATGTTTAATCTTGATGTACCCGATATTTGATCTGTATATCAACTATACTCTAACTAGATGCACCTATGAGGTTCTAAAAACATTGTACAGCTCTACAAAAAACTGATTCCTAGACCCTTTCCCGCTTCTCCATGAAACTTCCATGAAGACCGCAGGAACTTGCCGGCAAGCAATATCATTGGCTGAGCTTATTTTCAGAATTTTGGCAAGCGATATGCCAGGTGTACTGAAACTGCTGTAATCAGCAGTGCCCCCCCCCGGCACGTGAGGATGATTGGTGGGGGAGGGAGGATTAGAAACAAAAATAACATAACATTTTTGGACTTTACAAACTTATGAGACCGTACCTTAATCAAGTTATTGTAGTTTTGTACACAGATATGTTAGGATCATTGAATGAATCACATCTTGCAATAAGAAACAATATATGCAAGATAATACGCAAGTTGTTATAGTTCTTTACAAATACCCACCAGTGGACGGTGCTCCACGACGGCCACGAGTTGTCTTCAAGGCGGGCGATGCAGCCAGAGGCGATATGATAGTGACTGCATCACGGGACACTTTGGCACGACGCGCCACTGGGGTGGTGCTCTTGGCTGAAAGCAAACAATCAAACTATCACATACTGAGAACATTTGGGCCAACCCCTACAGAGTATACCCTGATAACGAGATTCTCTTCAAGGGAGGCAATCAGATGGTTTTTATTGTGAAATCATGTTATACAGTATAAACTATATCTATTATAAAAATAACATACTGACAACACAAATGTTAAAAAAACCAGAAACAACGATTTCAATGTTTATGAAAAATCACACGACTGTCAGTCAAATGTGCAAATAGCAAGATCAGATAATTCCAGAAAAAGTAGAACAGCATTAACCAAAACAATCTTGGTCAAAACAGCAACAAGGTATAACACAAAAGAGTGATAACCACTAGTCAAAATGACAGGGTTTGCAGTTTCTTCCGAAGGGTGTTTTTTCCATGTTTCTTCCGTCCCGGAAGAAATACTTTCTTCTGGAAGAAAATGTATGTAACTAAAAATATACCTATAAATCATTTTAAGCTAGTGATATTGATATAAAATATGGTTTTATCATGGTAACTCCACCGTGCAAAATACATGACTTCTTATTTAAGGCATATATGGGTATTTATGTATAAGATTTTAACTTGTGTTGTAGTACATTTCAGTACAGGTAGTTAATGTGTCACTTATGGCTTCTTACTTCAGGCAGTCAGGTTTGTCTTGTTCCCACATAGTAGAATACTAAATGGCTTCACGTCCACCACGCCTGACAGTCACCTAGTTCAGTTAGCTACATCTTACTCAATGGTTCAGTATTGCAACTATAAATACTAATTCAAAGCAGAGTTGCTGTGATAAGCAGATGACGACTGAGATATTCTAAACATATCTTTCAGTTTATATTTTGTCCCAATTATGACATCTGATTAACACAAATACACAACATAACACTAAGACATAGCGGATATTTATTGATGGGCCTAGTTTCAATAAATATTGAATGGATAAAATTTGTCATTGTGGCATGCACCACATGGCTTATGGTGGGTGGTAAATGGGAACCATGCTGGATTTTGCTTTTAGGTAACTAAGTAATGAGCAAAAACATCAATATGACCACAAATGCCTACACTTTTATGTTATCCTAATATTATAATCATGAAATGTATTATATTTATGTATTGAATAAAATCACTACAAAAAAATATATCAGAACAGTTTCCATTGTCTAACCCTATCTTTCACCTTCTTCCAGTTTATTCTGGATTTTTCCGGAAGAACATGGAGGAAACCCCTTTCTTCCAGAATAAACCAAACCCTGCAAAACGGCCATATATGCAAGTAATTCCACTCACCAGGTGAGGCTGCAGCTTTTTGAGAGCGAGAGATTTTCTTTGCCGTTGATGATGCAATAACGGCCTTCCGCTTGCCTCTCCTGAAAATGACAACACATGCATCAGATTTGTACAGAAAAATAAAACTGGGAGATATGGCAGCTAGAATGGAGGTTTTTTTTACAGAAATACTTAAAATGTGTTTCTTCCATATTTTTGTAGTTTTGTATGTTTGCTAGGTACCTTTTATAACAATTACATATCCCTAAAACACTTTTATTCATGGATGAGATGCGGTTATTTCAAGCATTCAATGCGATTATTCAATCTCTGACGGGCAATTTTTGACAACATTAACTTACAACACTCCAGATCTAAAAATGGATGGTATGGTAATCTGGTTTGGATTGTTGTGTACTCTTTAATATTCTCCATAATCTGTACAAAAACTTTTTGGTTTAATGGTTTATCTTTGGAGTAATATCCCAAAATGTGTCAAAAGTTGTTGTATTTACAAATACAGTTTGAAAATTCTAAATAAAATATTTAAAAAATTGAAATGTTTTTTATACAGATTGTAGAGAATATTGAGAACACAACAATCCAAGCCAGATTACCATATCATAATTACTTTGTGTCACAATTTTTAGATGTGCTATATGTCAGAGCTTCTCTACTGCTTGGGCACACAAAATTATGTTATACTTTAAAAAAAATGTCCTATCTAGCAGCCATACCACCCCTTAAATTTGGGAAAGTGCTTGACAGTGTGTCCTAGTCATATTATATATATATATATATATGTATGTATAATCTATATATAATTCTTTAATTTTTTAAATTCTCATTTTATACAATGTCTGACAGCAATATGAAATAGGATATCGAAATATGAAGCTATTGAATTGTTGAGTAATTACACACATAACAGAAACTGTCCAACAGCCAGTTGGCTCCATCACTGGAAAACAAGAGCAGGTGTTGTAAACTGTAAGCTCTCCTGGTTTGTTACATCAACTCAAAAAGAATCATGTGTGACACACCATGTTAGGGGCAAGAGACAGGGACGCCAGAAGAAAGCCTCACAAAGTGGACCAGTCTACCCCTACCAATCCTGCTCCTTACCCTAGAGGCCAGACCAGGCTGGCACAGACTGAAAGTGGACATGGCAACTCTATCACTGTGTCACTCAATGAGTGAGTGAGTGAGAACAGAAACTAACCTTGGTGGTAATGGAGATGTCACTGCCTCCTTCACGGCCTTCTCCACAGGTGACGCAACGACAACCTGACATCAAAAAGTCTCAGTGTTATCTGTATTCCTTCAAATCCAACTAAAATACCATTACATAATGGTGCCAAATTAAACAATTTTGTGCACTATATTTGTCATTTGGCTTAAATAAATGTATTAGCAATCAAGAAATGGTCCACACATCACCTGTTTGTGAAATACATGCAAATTTTAAATAAATTTACTAGTCTATAGTTAACATAAAATGAAAAAAAATCAGGGTATAAAGCTTACGAGCTGCTAATGTCTGTAAATGACATTTATTGCAGTCATTATCGTCAAATTTTGTAGTGTAGTTTTTTGCTTTAGACTTCAATCATTCAATTTGTGCTTGAAATGACAAAAAGTGAAATCTCATATTACTTGGGTGTCATAAGATATATGAGAAAATGTAAACATACCGGTGAGGATGCTTCAACAACGGGTTTCACCGTTGCTACGACGACCTTGCCAGACCGCTTTGATGACTTGACATGCTTCAAGGGGGACGGTGACTTGGTGGAATGGCGACGACCCCGTGTGCTTGCACGCTGCACTGTTGCAATGACGGCGACCTTCCCTTTCCGAGACATCGCAGCTTCAACAGCAACTCTAACGGCGGGCGATGCAGCCAGAGGCGATATGATAGTGACTGCATCACGGGACACTTTGGCACGACGCGCCACTGGGGTGGTGCTCTTGGCTGAAGCAAACAATCAAACTATCACACATTGAGAAAATTCGTGCCAACCCCTACTTGGTATACCCCTGATAATGAGATTCTCTTCAAGGGAGGCAGTCAGTTGGTTTTTATCGTGAAATCACGTTATACAGTATAAGCTATATCCAGGGTTCATACAGAATGGGCAAAGTCAAATTCAAGAACATTCAATAACATTTTCGGGGTAAAAAGTAGGACTTTTCATTAACATTTTCAGGAGCGTTATAAAGAAAAATGTTCAATATTTAATGTCATGTATTTACACATTTCCACTAGATGTAAGTCGGTGTCACTCCTTTTTATTATGGATTTACTAAAACTTATTTGTAATTGTGTGTAGGTGTTTTTTTATTACAATTTTTATAATTATCATCTAGTAACCACTCATCTCTGAATCTACTGTCATCCGTAACTCAAGACATGGCGATTGTCAATCATAAACTGAAGAACACATGATGGAAACAAAATTTAAAATAAACAATATGGATGTCGGCGAGTGACCGCACACATGGAGAAAGAGTGCATCTGATTGGTTCACACGTTCACATGGCGACATCTAGCGATTATGTATACTGCTATTTCATGTGGCGCCATCTACTGAATTGTGTTACCGCTAATGTTCATCTTCCGCCATGTTGTTTTTGCAAAATTGTCAGAAATTGTAATCACTGATTTTTACGACAAAAATTACCGACGGGTTCGAAAAAATATGATTACAATTATTTTGTTGACAACTCGTCATTAACGTGCTTGAATGTTCATGAAAATCTGATTCAAGAACATCCAGTGAAATTCAAGAACATTCGAGGGTACTCGAATAAAAAAAATCAAATCTAAGAACATTCAAGACTTTTGGGGACCTGTGCGAACCCTGGCTATATCTATTATAAAAATCACATACTGACAACCCAAATGTTCTTAAAAAGCAGAAACAACAATTTAAATGTTTAAGAAAAATCACACAACTGTCAGTCAAATCTGCGAATAGCAAGCTCAGATAATTCCAGAAAAAGCAGAACGGCAATAACCAAAGCAATCTTGGTTAGAACAGCAACAAGGTATAACTCAAAACAGCGACAACCTCTAGTCAAAACGGCTACACATGCAAGTAATTCCACTCACCAGGTGAGGATGCAGCTTTTTGAGAGCGAGAGATTTTCTTTGCTGGTGGTGATGCAAGGGCGACTGCCTTCCGCTTGCCTCTCCTGAAAATTACAACAAACCCATCTGAATTGTACAGGAAAATAAAACTGTTTAATTTGGGAAAGTGCTTGACAGTGTGTCCTAGTCAGATTATATATATATAATCAACGGTAAAACCTGTTCATAACGGTCATTGTCGGGATTGCGCAAAATTACCGTTATAGGCAGGTTGCCATTATGGAGAGTTACACGACTTGGATACTCACTAGGTGGAGCCACACTATTATGAATGGTTACACTGATGTTCGCTAGTTGGTACTCTCGTGAAATACAAATACAAACCTAGAGTTAACAATAATATTAAATATTACACTACACAACTTGCTATATTTAATTGATGTTCCTTTTTTCTTTTGGGCCATGGTGAAATCAATCACGCCCTCCAAGTAAAGGCAAACAGAAAAAGCTTTGTCCAAAAGGAAACCGGAAGTTGTGAACGAGTGGAAGGCAAGCATTGGCCCAGATATGCTCTCCAGCCTTGCCAAGCCAACTAGGTAAATATTACAAAGGTTCCCTTCCATCTGTGGCTACATGCTCATGGCTTCTCTGAGCTCACTTTGGACATCAAAGCTGATTCTACTCCTCCTTGCAGGAGTAATGGAGCCTGTGACTCGATTGCAATTCGATAGTCCAGTGTACACATGATGACACCAACAACATGATGACGTTTTATTCAGGGAAATTATGGATTCCCTTTGACTTGCCCAAGCAGGTCAAAATCAAGCGGCAGGTTGACTATGAATGGTTCGGTCCAAATTAACTGACCATTATACGCAATAGACAGGTTACCATTATGGACAGGTAGTGGGCAGTGCAAACTAATAGGAAGTCATTCGGGACTTTCAAAAGTGACCGTTTTATATCCAGGTTATCGTTATGGACAGATGGCCGCTAAGACATGTTTTACTATATATATAAGTAATTCTTTAAGTTTCTTAATTCTCATTTTATACAATGTCTGATAGCAATATGAAATTAGGATATGGAAATATGAAGCTATTGAATTGTTGAGTAATTACACACATAACAGAAATTGTCCAACAGCAAGTTGGCTCCATCACTGGAAAACAAGAGCAGATGTTGTAAACTGTAAAATGTAAGCTCTCCTGGTTTGTTACATAATCTAAAAAAAATCATGTGTGACACACCATGTTAGGGACAAGAGACAGGGACGCCAGAAGAAAGCCTCACAAAGTGGACCAGTCTACCCCTACCAATCCTGCTGCTTACTCTAGAGGCCAGACCAGGCTGGCACAGACTGAAAGTGGACATGCAGACCTGCCTACCCCAAAAACTTCCTGTCAGTAATCCATCTTCCCATTTACACCGATTTTCAACTCTCAACAATCAACTCTAGTATGATAAATGATAGGGGGGGGGGGGGTCACGATGGACCAAAACCATTACATTACACTGTCATCGACATCGCCTAGACTGTAGTAACTGTATGATAGGCTGTAAATGATACAGTAAACTCCTCAATAAATACACTAACTTAGTCTAAGTACAGTCAGATAGCCTAACACTACAAGTACAACACTCACTACATTTTTGCATTACACATTTCTTTTGGGTTGGCGGTGGCGTCGTTTCGCTGTCAGCCATCATTTCGTGCCGCGTGACTTCATTTTGTTTGATCGCGGAAATGCGAATTTGTCATAACGCTGTTTCCTATTGGTTACATTACGACCAGACTCGGCGAATGAAAAACCATGTCACAACATGCTGCATACATATGCTGCCACCTGTTGAATATAGTGGAACCTAAATTGAGTGATTGCCCAACATGGTCACAGTCCGTAATATTTTCATCCCTCACCGTAATACCGAAATTTGAGGTGACTTTCCAGAATGATTCCGGACAATCCGGAATGGTAGGCAGGTCTGGACATGGCACCTCTATCACAGTGTCACTCAATGAGTGAGTGAGTGAGTGAGAACAGAAACTAACCTTGGTGGTAATGGAGATGTCACTGTCTCCTTCACGGCCTTCTCCACAGGTGACGCAACGACAACCTGACATAAAAAAGTCTCAGTGTTACCTGTATTCCTTCAAATCCAACCAAAAATACCATTACATAATTGTGCCAAATTACACAATTTTGTGCACTACATTTGTCGTTTGGCTTAAATAAATGTATTAGCAATCAAGAAATGGTCCACACATCACCTGTTTGTGAAATACATGCAAATTTTAAATAAATTTACTAGTCTATAGTTAGACTTCAATCATTCAATTTGTGCTTAAAATGACAAAAAGTGAAATCTCATATTACTTGGGTGTCATAAGATATATGAGAAAATGTAAACATACCGGTGAGGATGCTTCAACAACGGGTTTCACCGTTGCTACGACGACCTTGCCAGACCGCTTTGATGACTTGACATGCTTCAAGGGGGACGGTGACTTGGTGGAATGGCGACAACCCCGTGTGCTTGCACGCTGCACTGTTGCAATGACGGCGACTTTCCCTTTCCGAGACATAGGTACTTCAACAGCAACACTAACAGGAGAGGCACTTGCCACCTTGGCCCTCATAACTGCCACCAATGCTGCACCAGAGAGCGCGCGTTTACGGCCCCTACAAGCAGGACTTGGTGCCTTCTCCTGTGCTGCCTTGACAGGGGAGTTTGACACCTGCGGAGTCTTCCACAGCCCTTGTATCCCGGCCAGCTGGGGAGACGACTGAGACTTTGGTGTCTTCAGTAGGTTGCGCACTCCCGTTAACTTCGGCGACGCCAACTGTTGTGGCGACTTCAACATCTCACGAACTCCAGCCAATTGCGGCGACGAGCTTGACTTGGGCGTCTTCAGAAGGGCACGTACTCCGGCGAGACGGGGAGTCTTACCCTCCTTCGGGGTGGCCAGCATTTCTCGGACACCGGCCAGTCGCGGTGACGCCTGAAGTCGCTTCGGAGTGCGCATCAACTCTCGCACGCCATAGAACCTGGGCGATGGGATCGATTTCGATGTGGCAGAGGTGCGACGGCTGATTGACTTGACAAGGGGGGACACAATCATCTCCCCTGGACCCTGGGGTGTGGGGGGCAGGTCAGAGTACAGGGAGAGGTTGCCCGTTGATAGACTCTTCCTCGTTCCTGCAGGGGGCGTGGTTGGCAGGTTCGGCGTGCTGGCCACTCTTCTTGCAGCCTACAAACACATCAAACTTATAGAAACACTGTCTGTCTTGTTATCAAATGCACGCTACACTGCAGGCAAGGGGTCAATATATTTCTGGAGTTGATCTTCAAAAGTTAGTTGGAATTAGAATTTTAGGAGCAGCAGACACAAGTCAATAAATTAAACTCAACTTATTTTAGTGATGTTGAATGAACAATAGTGATGTTGTTAACCATATCTGATTGTATGATTGTGCACACTTTTTAAAGTAAAACAATTTCCTTAGTATTTTAAAAGTTGGAACTGATACTTTGCAGGGTGGAATTGATCTTGTTGGAATAGTCTAGAATTGGAAATGGAATTGACCCCATGATTGATGTGCTGTGATTGAACTAGATCTACCAATGGACAAACCCTATTCTTCGCTGACATCATCTACTGCAGCGGTGCTGGTGTAACCGTATATCTTATCCCCTGTACATCTTCCCCCCACTTGCCCGTTTTTTAGTTGCTGAATAACCACCTAAAAAAATGGGCCAAGATGCCCTGAAGTCCTTTGGACTATATTGTGAGTTTATAATTATTAATTAAATGGTTTTTGGTGAATCATAAACGGTTATGATGGAAGTAAAATGTTGACATGTTTAGTGGAGACTATATGCATGCGTGAAGAATAACTGAAGATACATCTGGAAATAAAATGTTCGAGTAGACCGTTTTGTGAAGATTGTATATATTAGTTAATCTGTTATTAAAAATAATGTAGAATTTTATCTCGACACTCTAGTTACAGCCCGCATGGAGGCATTCTGTTTGACACTGGGACAATGGCAGGCATTGAGCCCAGACTAGTCCAATACACAGGCTTACAGCATAATGTCTGACACCAGGCTGCTCCACTCACCCACCCCAGTGATCTGAGATAGGGCAAAGTCCACTATCCAGTTATAAATAGAAATCAGTGGCGAATAAATAGTAGGACAATTTAGCATTTTAGGGCCCCTGAGGTGCCCTTAGAATGGTTCAATCAAATACAGATTTCTTGTGCATAGTGGCAGTACCTTAAGATTTGGCTATGCAAAATTAGAGAAAAAGTTGCTGAACAGTTTCTGAGATATGACAGCTAATGCAGCCCTCTAAATTATGACTGAATTGGTTGCATATGCGACTGTTTTTTCTGTTTGGCGACTGACACATTATGTACAGTCGCTTGCTGGCGACCGCGACAAGTCTCAGACTCAGTCTGTAATAACAGATTATGCGTTGTCATTTGGCGTTTCGTAAACCATGTGTTGTTGTTTCTTGGAAACATCGTAAACATTACTGACTTTATTGACAAAATTTTGAAACAAATATGATTACTCTGCAACGGTATTCTTTTATTTCGGTGGATTTATAACACAGAATTTTTAAAACGCGCAAGCCAAAATGCTACGAAGTGACATGGCGCCCGTCGTACCTCGTGTCAACCGACGTAAACAGCAACGCGAGTGAAAGGCACTAATGTGAACCGTTTTGCGATCGTTGTCTGGCTGTCCGTTAAGCTCATTGAAGACATGTTGCTAATTAAATGTAGTTCACATCATTAGAACACACATAAGTGTACATACTCCGGTTTCTTATACAAAACTCGAAGGAATAACAACAGCCTAGGTTACGCTGGCTCAAAGTGATATAGTCCGCATTTCGTAGTTCTTACAAATTCCTTTGGATGGCGTCATAATAGTTGAACAAAATTGCCAGTGAAACAGCATCAGTGATTTAAACATTCATAATTGTTAATATGACTGCTTGTGTAATTTAAATTTGTTAACTTATATATTAAGCACTGCTGCATTAGAAACAACCAGTCATTTATGTTATTGTGTGAGAGGAATTATTTTATTATCTAACTTGATTATGTACAGTTATTACTGTGTTGCAAATATTGCACAAATAAATATTGTTAGAAAAGTTAACCACATAGTAAAACAGTATTGTGATATTTTAGATATTTGACAGAATGTTTTATTTCTCAAAGTTACCTTTGAAATAAAATATTACTTTTCTGAACAGAAATGGGTTTCTTTTTCACTTAAAACAGGAAATGCATCATTTGACACGTAAAAATGTGTCATGACACAGAATTTGCCCTTTTCTGAAACAGAAAATAAGTAATTTGAAATGGAATTTCCTTTTTCTGAAACGGAATTTGCCTTTTTTTAAACGGAAGATGAATGTCCCTATACATAAATAGTAATTATTGGTAACTTCAGGGATTCCACATATGACTGTTATTAATTTGCCAGTGTACCATGCCATAATGCATCAAGTTAGCATCTGGCCACATATGTATACATGTTTTAAATTTATTTATATTTCAAACGAACGTCTGTGATTAAATGTGTACTGAAAACGCAATTACACACACACAATTACTTGGCTCCTACTTTTTAAATTTGTCTCCTAAAAATATGTAGGTAGGAACCACCTGGCTCCTAAACAAAAAAGGTTAACTTAGAGATCTGTAACGGGGCACGGCACTCAGTGGATGCAGAGTGATGGCATAAGTCTGTTGGACCTTCAGCCCTGCAAAATCATCCTAACCGAACTAGTGTGGCAAAATAATTCAGGAATACTGCCAGATGAATCAATTGCAAAGATACTGATATGAAATCTAAAATTACTACACACTAAAATATCAAAGCCAAAATAACTAGGAGTTAGTGTTGGTTAATCTTTAAAAAAAGTAAAACCAGTGTTTCAATTCACATTTGAAATAGCCCCACACCATGAATTACATAGTGAGACATCATTGAAACATGTGTACCAAACACAGAATAGTTAATGTATGTTGGTGAATGAAAGGGCAGCAGTTTACCTTAGCCGCAGACTTCCGCCGAGCAGGCGTGGCAACCGATCGTCGACCGATGTGCACAGTGCGCGACAGCTTGCCCTGGAGGACGATCGTGATTGGAGATTCAGCATGGCCAGTAGATGTCACTGTTCCGAGAATGGCCCGAACCTTTGCTGGGGTTTGTGCTTTCTTTGCAGCCACCTAGTGATAACAGCATGTATACAGACCATTTGAAAATGCAGTTTCATAAGCAGTGATGATTTCTATAGCAAAACTACTTCAGTCAGCAACATGAAGTGACTATTGTTGTTACATCTTGTAATTTGTCTTCCCTGGATAACAAGTAGCATTCAAGCCACCGAACTTGTTGGCCACATGGTTTCAGACAGAAAGGAACATCATTGCATTCACTTGAGGATTCCAGTTTTCAGAATCACTTGAATTAATGATTGGGTTAAGAGTAAATAAGTAAAAAAATTGTTTGGTGATTTCAATAATTCTACTATAAAATATGGATACTACTAGCTGAGTTTGCTTTTCACAAAATAAATTTGAAATGAGACAAGCACAAAAATCAAATTGAGGAGGCACGTTTAACTTCAGAGTAAACCCTTCTACAACTGCTTTCACATTCAACTACCTGTGAACTGAACTGCAACATTTCAGTATCTACACTCACCTGTACTTTACGGCCCACTTTCTTCTTGATGACCACTTTACGTTGCTTCATGGATGCAGCTTTCACTGGACCCACACCCTTGACTGCAACACCAGCTCTCACAATGTCTGACCAGAGCTTCTTGGTAGACTTGCGACCGGCCGGGGTGGCCACTCGACTGCGCTGTGGCATCTTCTTAGGCGTCTTCTTCATCGTCATCTTCAGCGCAACCTTACCGTAGATGGCCTTCAGAGCCGCAGCCTTCCCTGGTGTGGGCTTGGCTGGGGTCTTAGAGAAAGAGCGGCGTTTCTGTGAAGGGGGTCGCGGGGTGTCCACTCGTTTGTACGGTAGGATGGGTGGAGAGGTCATCAGCTCAGCCAGCCCGGTCAAGTTTAGTGATGATTTGCGTGGTCGACTGACGGCAGATTTTGGTGTCAACACCGGATACAGTTTGAAGGGAGAAGTGGACTTTCGAGAAGAAGGCTGGCGGATGGGGGAAAGCTGGACAACGTCCTTTGATGCCGATTTTGGTGACTTCACTGGTGTCTTCTTTGGTGTCACCTTAGGTGACTGCTTCGGTGCTACCCTCCCTGGGGTCACCTTAGGTGATTTTGTTGGTGTCACCTTAGGTGATTTCATTGGGGTCACCTTAGATGATTTCCTTGGTGTCACCTTAGGTGATTTCACTGGGGTCACATTAGGTGATTTCTTTGCTACCACCTTAGGCGACACCTTTGCTGGTGATTTCTTTCCCGACACCTTCGGTGACTTCGTAGCTGGTGACTTTGCTGCCTTCAACAATGGAGAGCAGGGCTGCTCCTCCTCAAAGATGGTGGCGTGGGCCGTCGTGGCTGAGACAAAGCTGTGTCGCTTGAGCAGGGGACGCACCGCCTGGGGGGTGGTGTGACGGGGCGTGGTGCCCCGGCGCACAGGGGTGATTGGGGGCAGGCTCTTGTCAAACAGCTCTGGACTAAGCTGGTTGCCAAATGACACCCGCTTGCCACCAGCGTACATCAAGGTCATCTTGGGGGTCAGAACCGGAATCAAACGACCTGTAACCACATCACACCATTAATTGGTATTAAAGGGAGTTTTCCACTTCATTTGACGCAGTGAAATCATGTTATACAATATAAATTATATCTATTATAACATATAGACCGCCTAAACGTTTTACGAAACATTTATTTTGTTTACATTTAAGTGTTTCGGGTGGAAACAGTTTGTTTATATGGCGGTGTGCCGCTTTTGAAGGTATGACCTCAGGTATGAACTTCTTCTGACATTCATTGCTCTGCTCCTGTTGGTTCACAACCTTCCTCAGAATTATCCGAGCTCACTATTCGAGGATTTCAGTTATAGCATCACCATGTTAGAATACATTTTAAAAATAATGGTATCTGTTGTTGTATGAATATAATTGTTTAAATATTTTGAGGGTAAATATCATGTTTACACTGCATACAGACAGAACATAATTTTACAGACCAGGTGAAACCACACACATCAGATCAGAATATTGCAATTTTTTCCCCTCAAAAACCACCATTTCACCTGTACTAGATAGTATGCGGCCATTTAGTAAAAACTGCCAATTTGTTGGGATTCCAGTCTCGTTTTGGATCTGAAAATATGTGCTGCCACCATTGGCACGGCTCCTAATTAAACAATGTTGTCGTGGTTTTGCCGTCTGTTTACCTGCCGGCATAGACTTGCGAGGGCGCTTGGCAGGCGAAGGGTGTGTCTCACTGCTGTCGTCAAATTCAAACTCTTCAAAGAGAGGCTCTGACTGTCGCCGCAGGACATTCATGTTGTTCTTGAGTACGACTTGTGCTGGACTGCGTGGACTGCTGCCATGGCGACCCTACAAACAACCACTCCACGTATGTACTCCTGCATTGCAAAAATCTGTGATAAAAGCAACCATAAGTTCTTATAGAGGGTTATCCAGTCTTTAGAACTGTTCAAAGCGCTTTACACTTTACTCCCCGGCAGACCTTTTCAATCAAACACCATCTTGACTTCTTTGGGAAGCATTCAGTCATGTGCAATGACTGCGCGAACACTATTCGTATACAAATATCTACCACTGTCTACAGCCAGGTACTCATTCATACAGCGGAGTGAACTCGAGCAATGTAGAGTGAATGAATTGAGCCAAGGTTAGAAAGAGCAGCAGGAGGATACACCCGCATCTCTCAATTGAGAGTGCACTGCTCTAACCACTGCCCCATTGATCCTTATTCTTACTGCACAACTAGCAATCAACATGCCATCCTGGTTGGGTTGCTCATTTCTTTACGAAACAGTTTGTATTACCAACATTTTTAACATACAGTGCAACTAGTGTGTATTTCAAACTAAAATTCCATAAACAGCCTATATATTATAAGGCATGGCCAATTTGACCATGGCTTAAGTTCTGAGGCACAACATCCAGTTACTAGAGCATAGCCGAAACTATTCCTGATCAGTCGACATATGCAGTCGACATGTATCTATTCTCAACTACACAAATAGTATCATCATAAGTGCAATAGTCCCTTACCTTCTTCCCGCTCTTCCTTCCAACTTGTCTCGACACAGGAGTAAACATCTCTGATGATTCTGCCTTCCACTTGGGACTGGCCTTGGTGCTAGGGCTGACCACCTTGGGGGATGACGTCCTTCTACTAGACTCGTTGGCACTGGGTGTGCGAGCCCGTGTAGTTGCCTTGGTGCTTGGTGAACTCGCCCTTGGTGTAGAAACCTTGGGACTTGGAGTAGCTGCAGCCTTTGGTGTTGGCGTCCTAGTCCTTGGGGTGGCAACCTTGGGGCTTGGTGATCTCATGCTTGGGGTAGCAACCTTGGGGCTTGGATTAGCTGCTGCCTTGAGTGTTGACGTCCTAGCCCTTGGGGTAGCAATATTGGGACTTGGTGACCTCATCCTTGGGGTAGAAACCTTGGGGCTTGGAGTAGCTGCAGCCTTTGGTGTTGGCGTCCTAGCAATTGGGGTGGCAACCTTGGGGCTTGGTGATCTCACGCTTGGGGTAGCAACCTTGGGGCTTGGATTAGCTGCTGCCTTTGGTGTTGGCGTCCTAGCCCTTGGGGTAGCAACATTGGGACTTGGTGACCTCATCCTTGGGGTAGTAACCTTGGGACTTGGTGACCTCACCTTTGGGGTAGAAACCTTGGGGCTTGGAGTAGCTGCTGCCTTTGGTGTTGGCGTCCTAACCCTTGGGGTGGCAACCTTGGGGCTTGGAGTAGCTGCTGCCTTTGGTGTTGGCGTCCTAGCCCTTGGGCTTGGTGATCTCACCCTTGTGGTATCTGCTTTAGAACTTGCTGCTGCCTTTGGGATTGGCGTCCTGGCTGTAGGGCTAGGTGACCTCAACTTTGGTGTCTTCACCCTTGGCGTACCAGCCTTAGGAATCGGTGTTGTTGCTGCCTTTGGTGTCTGTGATCTTGCCGTTGGTGTAGCTACCTTAGGAATCGGTGCTGTGGCTGCCTTTGGTGTCTGTGATCTAGCCCTTGGTGTAGCTACCTTAGGAATCGGTGTTGTGACTGCCTTTGGTGTCTGTGATTTTGCCCTTGGTGTAGCTACCTTAGGAATCGGTGTTGCGACTGCCTTTGGTGTCTGTGATCTAGCCCGAGGGGTGGCTGTTTTGGGGGTTGACGATCCCACTTCCTTGGAAATCTGTGAACTAGCTCTAGGAGTAGATGCCTTGGGACTTGGTGACCTGATCCTTGGGGCAACTACCTTAGGCGTTTGTGATTTTTCCTTAAGAGTAGCAGCCTTGGGTGTTTGTGATCTAGCCCTTGGAGTAGCAGCCTTGGGTGTTTGTGATCTAGCCCTTGGAGTAGCAGCCTTCGGTGTTTGTGATCTAGCCCTTGGAGTAGCAGCCTTGGGTGTTTGTGATCTAGCCCTTGGAGTAGCAGCCTTCGGTGTTTGTAATTTATCCTTAGGCGTAGCTGCCTTAGGTGTTTGTGATTTATCCTTAGGCGTAGCAGCCTTGGGTGTTTGTGATTTATCCTTAGGCATAGCACCCTTGGGTGTTTGTGATTTTTCCTTAGGCGTAGCTGCCTTAGGTGTTTGCGATCTAGCCCTCGGAGTAGCAGCCTTGGGCATTTGTGATTTTTCATTAGGAGTAGCAGCCTTGGGCGTTTCTGATCTAGCCCTTGGAGTACCAGCTGTGGGAGTTGAGTTGGCTGTGGCTTTTGGGGTACGCGACCGACCCCTAGGAGTAGTTGCACTTGGGGAAGAAAATGTTGGTGTCTTAGCCACCGTTGGTGTCGCTTTTTTACCAGGTGTTGCCCCTTTTGGGGTGGCTAGCTTCAGCGTAGCAGCGTTTTTGTTGGCCGATGATAACTTGGGTGAGGCACTTTGACTTCTAGGGATGGCCAGTACCGATGATTGTGACTTGGGAGTCTTCATCTTCCTGTTTGAGTCTGGTGTCTTCAACATGGAGTTGATGGCAGCTGCCTTGGCGAGAGACTTTGGCGGACTAGCCACACGTACCTTGAGCAGTGAAGCGCTGTGCTTTGTTGGTGAGTGTGACGCGCTACGTGGCGTGACCTTCGCTGATACCAGTGTCTTCATCTGGCCAGACTTCTGGGCTCTCCCAGTTGGTGTGCTGTGCTTTATAAAGTCAGCAGATGGCGATAATCGTGCATTCGGTGTTGCCGGCTTGGCTGTCTGCCTACCGTCCTTGGGTGTTGCAATGTGAGCAATGTTTGTATTGCCACTAGTGCTGACAGATTTGGGTGCAATCGCTCGAGGACTGGAAGACTTCTGCTGTGTGCTCTGTGCACGGATCAACTCACGAACGGCCTTCGTCAAATCAGCCTGCAAATGGAAACACACTGAAAACATCTTTCCAAGTATAGGCTGTTGCCTTTTGATATTTCGCTGGATCACACATTATGTTGTAAGCAACTGTTCACATAAATGACCATAGGAAAGTTACTGAACAGCCCGTGGTGCATACACACTGAATACGTTGTGATGATTTTGAACACAACTCGACAGAAACTGAGCATATCCGTTTGGCAAATTATATATCATCTTACGAATATTGTCAAGTGTTTTACTCAAAACAACTTCTTTGACACTTTGTTGTTCCCTTTTCATAATAAGTGCATCTGATTAATAATAATGATACCTTGCAGAGAATGTGTTAAACCGGACATATTTTTAATTTTATTATGATTGCGTTCTGCAGAAACTGAATGCACCGGTATGTACGTTTTCAGTATCCAATAAATTACTACGCAGCAATTAGAACACGCCATGGATAAATCAACAAACTCCCTATTTCCAGTATGAAAACCAACAAATGAGTAACCATATAAAGTAATTCCATAAGAAATTTAAACAATGAAAACTAGACAGACAATTTCAAGCAGAGACTAAAAACATCAAAAAGTGTCTAATAACTTCCTAAATTCTTGCCAGTGGACAGCTATAGATGCAGGATGATTATATAGTGACCTGGTCGCAAAAATGCCACCTGATCACCACCAGTTTTGAGCACTGATTGCACTGTGTACCTTAGGGGTGAGGTCTTTGAGGGGGGTGCGTACTGGAGCCTGGGGTGTCCCGTCCTTGCGTGGTGCCAGAGGCTTTTGTGGCGATGGTGTCTGTACCACTATACAATACGGGGAGTCTGGGGGAAACTCCAGGCGGAACGAACGGTCGATTATTGTCAATATATCGTTATGTTTGACACGAATTGTGCCGCTGATGGCTGTCTTGTTTACGAGAGTCTGGTTAACAAGACTCAGGTTCGTGAGAAGGATCTGTCATCAAGAAACAGTTCAACAAGGTTACCAACACACACAACCGAGGTCTACATCTTGAACTTCTACAATGTATACTTATTGTAGAACATATATTTGTAACTTTTACCTGAAACAATACTAAACCTACCAAATATCATGATATAGAAATTGGAGTTATTAATATTAATTGTGTAGGCAGTCTATTTGTAAACTTCTAGCAATTACAACACTGTACTGCTGGCCAATTACATACATCCTTCCCATTACCACCATTCCACGTGGTGGACTATAATTAGGGAAGTTCTATAAAATCGGTAACTGTTTCTACTTGTCAACATCATTGAGCATCAGACTTGTTTGATTTAAACTTAAACAAACATAACCTCTTATTGATATCTCTACAGCTTGTCTGTGCCTTGATCTTTCATTTAAAAACATGGTCTTACATTTGTGTTGTTTATTTGAAAGTTGCATAAGCAGAACCAAGTTTCCGACAGTTTCCACCACAGTCTCTGCGATATTCGGTGTATGTACCCTGTTTTATTGTGTTCAGAAATCAACTAACTAACAAAATACATTCATGTAAAATAGATTTGAGCAACATTTTAAACATTTACATGACGTACGGATTTGTCATGGCTGACTTCAATGCGACAGTGCTCCTTTGAAACATTGGGAAGCTGGATGCGAATGTCACAGTCGTTACTGCGACCAAACAAGCAGGAAGTGGTAGTGAGTGGGAAGTGAGCTCCGTCAGCACCGTTGCGTTTTATAACTACAATCTTTCCGTACAGTGGCATGGTTCACTTATCCACCTGAAATGTTGAAAAGAGCACATTATAAATTTTGTGTTTGTCCACATCAGCGTAAAAGAAGAAATTACAGTAGAATTCAGAAGTAAGATATAGGAATATTATCTGGTAATATATTAGCCTCTTTTAGGAATACTCTATTTGTTCTATAAGTACATACCCTAATTAGCATGTAAACACTCCACTTTTAGCAGTGTCTGACACGGTGATAGTAATCTCCAAGGTCAACTTTGACTGCTGACTCCATCATTGTACAGTAAACCTCGCCAACATCGGATTCAATCGGACCAAGTGATGTAAGCCGAGTTATGCGAAAATTCGACTTAACCGAAAATTAGATATATATCCCAACGCTAACACTGGCATTACCCAGGGCTCGACATTAGCACTGGCCCGGCGCATTTTTTTAGACTGGCGGGCAGGCAGTTTTCATATTTTACTGGCCCAACGGGCCACTGGTTTCAATCCAATTGGTCACCATCATTTTAAATAGTTTCTATCACTTGTCATCCCCTACGCAACAATTAAACAGAATCTGCGACAGCCGAATCTACATCTGACCTCGCTTTCTTGCTGGAGACTGCTGTCACTATCTGATTTTATGAATGATCCCGCGTTGCAAGTTCTCAATAACTCCGCATGGCGTCACTATTAGCAACGCCGTGTGGAGTTTTTGCGAACCGTATGATTTGCTAATGATGTCTCGGTGCGGAATTCTTGCTAAGTTTGTTTAACGCGAATAATGCCTCAGATTTTGCAGTAATAGCACAATTAAAAATATTCATTTAACTTTGCTTTCTCGCTTATTACTGTCGCTATCTTAATTTCGTAAAACAAATAGGCCAAATTAAGAGTTTCGCAAAAGTCTGCATGGGGTCGCTCTTATCGACGCACTGTGAAGCAACGGACACCTTGGTGAATTAGCGTTTTTACAGTAACGGTCTGATATTATAATGAATAATAATGCTTAAGCCACCCACCTCAGTAAATGAATAGAACATATTATCTCCTGATTGTGTTGGTGCTTGTAGTGTGCATGTTGAAAAAATAAAATTTACGATAATTTGACATAATTTTCATTTGGTTTATCGCAGAAACTTTGTGCAATGTCTACAATGAAGACGAACACGTCTTCTAATTCGTCGAACAGATCTCATGACGATCCAAATAGGTTTACAAGTGAGGGTTTTCAATTTGTCACCACCTGTTTTTTGCAAAAACCGTACCGTCGCGATGACATTTTTGGCACGCATCATTGCTCAATCACGAACAATAAGTTCGTCAAATAAAGGAATACTTTTAAAAACGTTATGCCATTGTAAAAAACATTATCTTGTCGTTCCAGAGATATAAAATATGTATTATTTAACGCGGACTGAATGCTGTAAGGGCTGCGTGAATGGTGGCCTGTTGTAGTTTAGCGCCAGAACTGGCTAGATCCAACAGCTGCAGCGGCCGCTGTGGTAATGCTACTAACACCAAAGGCAGTCGTCTAAAACCCTTAGGTACCTGTGATTCAGGGCTTTATGCAGGATCAAAATTTTACCAGTCCAAAAATTTCCCAGTGGACATTTGCTCACCAAAAAATCCTCCAACTGCACCCCCCTTGAGGCTCACAAAAACCTCCAATTGCACCCCCCTTGAGGCTCACAAAAACCTCCAACTGCACCCCCCTCGAGGCTTATCATATATATTATATGGGCAAGAACACGGTACTGGTACACAGAAATGGACATCAGACTTAAAAATTCAAATGCATAATTTTGATTCTAAATGTTTACATTCTGAAGGAGGAGGTAACTGTGCATAACTGCCATCAAGGCCGGGATAACTTTCCTCACGGTCGAGAGATGGCAACACAAGGTCATCTCAAAGGTAGTATGTAACATGGACACAAATGAAGGTCAATATGACCCGACATCCTGATTAGACTTAACTTGAGAACCAGCAAGATTCATTTATTAGATATGCAGGAAATGTGTTCTATTCCGTAAAAGTTTGGTGTTCTCCTAAGTAACGATACTAGATTTATCATGCTGGTCGAGGGCAATAGGTAACATGGGCAAACATTTCAGTTTGGTGTGTCGTCACTACCAGAGGTAGATGGGAACCAGCTAGAATCTAATGTAACCCAAGAGCCTTATAGCTTAACTAAATTTCTGGCAAGGTTATATCCTGCTGCACCATACAGAATAGGCTTAGTGTATAAAAAAGGCAGTATGTAACATGGACATTTTTGTAAGAATTTTTTTAATACCTCCAGTTTTGACAAAAAGGAGATGGAATGGTGTTCAAATTATATATCATTTAGATCAAATATCACCTACAAGGCGTGGATAATTTCTAATCAGTAATTTAGAATTATTCCTGAAAAAATAGGAACGGCAGAATAACGAAAATGTCACAGTTGCGTGCTATCCAGCAGTTAAGCAACACATGAACACGCAGATCGTCCGGTCTGAATTAAGTCCACAAATTTATATATTTTACAAAGAAATAATGGCTAGATGTTATCTAAATACAGTGAACAATGTTTTAAACTTTCTGACTGCGTACGTAATGAGACCATTTAGCCGAGCGTGTAAGTAACATTTTCAAAAAATGGGCCAAGTGGCCCTGAAGTCCTTTGGACTAATACGTCTATATATGACCCCGGCTGACCAAATGAGTGATAAGTCGGAAAAATTGTAACATTGTTTTCTTACATCCTTGTAAAGGTTTGGTAGGGTGCTTTACACGGTTTCAAAAAAATGACTGCTACAACAATTGGCAAGGTTATGCAGCATTGAAAATGGCAGGGATCAAAAAGTGAAAATTAAGAAAACGGCTGTTGAAGTTTTACATTATATATGCAAATATTACATGCACAACATTCACATGTGGCACACAGTATGTAATATGTATGTTATGTTGCAATGATACACTGGAAGTACAAATGTGCTGCTCCAAAGACTTATCAAGTTATGCCAGATTATGTCTTCATGCGTAAAACTAAGAGGACAGATTATTTGAGAGCAAAAGGTAGACTCACTGTTTGACACAGTTTAAAACCTACAGGCAACTGTCCAGTTTAACAGGGGTCTAGTGGCTTAGTGCTGTCTGTTTACACAAGCTACTGTCAGTGACCAATTACACATTAGTCACAGATTCCATCAAACAATAGCAGGCAGAGAATCTTAGCTCCACAGCTGGGTGTAATACACAACCAGAGCCACCACTGATTCATGGTCAAGTAGATTAGCTCAATGCACCAACCAAGACAATACACAACACTGTGAGTGACAGTGTCCAGAGTGAGGTCTAAGCAGTGTCCTCATTGCTGAATAGATCAATTAAACCTGTCAAGTGGGTGACATTCTACACAAGTGTTCATTAATCCTTAGTGATTGTTCTGAACACCAGACTGACCACATACCTAAACAAAGCGAATGTAATAGGTGAAGAACAGGCAGTGTTCAAACAGGGGTATTGGTTGAATTGTATTTGTCTCGACGCAAAAAGGCTTTATCGATTCTAAGAAAGCATTTGATTTAGTAGACCGGTCCTCCCTGTGGTCTAAGATAATTTCATGTGGTATTAATGGTATTGTGTTGAAAGTTGTATACAACATATACAAAAATGCTAAATCATGTATAAATCAGGGCCAGGTTGTATCAGTCTTCTTCTCGTGTGATGTATAGCAAGTATGGCAAGGAGAAAACTTGTGTCCTTTGTTATTTGCTATTTACCTGAATCATTTTGAACACTGTTAGTCACAATTATAACGGATTTGACATGGCAGCTGGTTAAATTTACAACAACCTTAGTGATGATGATGTAGAAAATGTATGTTCTACTATATGCTGATGACACTAGAATGATTCAATCAAATACAGATTTCTTGCTTGTGTATAGCAGAACTATGTCAACTCTTCTAATGGTTAACTTTTGGTTGTTTCATTTCAACTATATTGTGAATCTGTAATTATTAGTCTATAATGATACAATTGATTTATACAGTACCATGTCTACACAAGGCATGGCAAGCGTAAACAGAACAGTAGAATGCATTTGATATCAATAAAGTGTATGATATTTCACTCTATAGTTGTCCAGAATATAAATTTTCTGTTTGTCACCTACAGGTTTCTACAGACAATACATCTTTAACCAATAGACACTACAGTCACACCATTTTATAATAATTAAATGATCAAAATAAACACAACTTTCAAGTATAGAAAATCAATAGTTTTGAAGATAAAAAGTGCAACTGTTCAGTCTAACAGGGGTCAAGTGTGTCTACTCTGCCTGGGAGCTGTGACCAATTAATGATTAGTCAAGGTCTCAATGGAACAGTAGCACTAGGCTGCAGGAATTAGTCTTGGTGTTGACTCTGTGGCACAATAAACAAAATCTACTGTTGGGGGTGGTCTCAAGGGCCCTTGTCAAAACCACAACACTAGATAATGTAAAACTTTTGCATTTTGGGGGCACCTTAGGTGCCCTTAGAATGATTCCATCAAATACAGATTTCTTGTATATAGTGGCAGCACCCTAAGATACATATATGCAAAATTAGAAAAAAAGTTGCTGAACAGTTTTTGAAAATGTTTCATTTTTACCAGTTTTGGGGTCCTTGGAGGCCCCAGGGAGCCCTTAAAACGATTCAATCAAATACAGATTTCTTGTGCATAGTGGCAGTGCCCTAAGATGTCTATGCAAAATTTGAGAAAAAGTTGCTGAACGGTTTCTGAGATACAGCAGCTAACGGCGGACGCAGAGTGATGGCAATAGTCCCTTGGACCTTCGGCCAAATGACTAAAAATTTGACACCGAAAATGAAAAACGTGCCTGCAGATGGATTCCTTTGTCGTAAATGAGTTTGTGTTACATTCTGGTATTCACGATGTTGTATAATGTTGAAGATTTTTCTTTTATTGGAACAAATTCCTTGGATGTAGGTAACTGGTAAAAAGACATGACAAGAGGTAACTTTCGTTAGGTCTGCATCAAAAACTTGTTATTTATGCTTCAAGAAAAATAACTTCCCAAATTAGTGCCAATTAGCGATCGTTTCACGACATGTCTGATATGTCCTACATTTTAACTTCATGGTTGTAGTGTTCCGAAGGTGTACGTAACGTAGAAAGACATGAAATATTACGCACCTCCGCCACCCGACATTTTGGTTGCTGTTTATTAACTTGGGGTATTAAAATTATAATTACGTAGTTTAGAACAAATGTATTTTGGGGTTATTTTCCAATTAAGGTGAATATTTTACAATCAAAAACAGAGCCACAGAGCCGGCTTCAATATACACTGGTTTTCCCGTGTCCCAAATATGACGTAAAAAATCAGGTCGATTTCGGTTGGACATCGTTCATACCTAAAACTGGGTCGAGTAATGGGATATTTTTTGTGGATATTATCTCTATGGGATGTATAGTAAATATTTAATTAGTCAAAGATAATTTTTTTTTATTGTACAATATTTATTTCACTTATAATTAAGGCACCACAAGTGTGTACCAGTACCGTGTTCTTACCCATATAGGTAAGTTCACGAATTGGCAAACTTTTTAGCATGTTGATTTCATGTACATCAGCGTTCGAAATAGCACTTGCCCGTGACAAATGATTTTTGGCCCGGACAAGTAAAATGACTCTACATAGTTATCCGGTGGACAAATGAACATTTACAGTAAATAGTGACGCGTACAACATTGCAACATTTTTATTTGAGGAAATTCAAACGTAAATGAAGTTCGCTAGCAATCGCTCGCATTGCAATTTTGTTGGTGTGTTGGCGTCTTGTCGTTCCGCCGCCAGTGTGTTGTACATCAGTGTTCGACCGAGTTTAGTGCCTGCGTTAACAGGGTAATGCGCTGAGCGCACCGACCTAGCTCTGTCATACGCGTAGGACAGACTCCGCATCAGCCATTGTTGATCGAGGCTGTATTTCACACAATCGTAAATCGTTCAGTTTGGCCGAAGTACAACTTGCTTCCGCGCACAGATCATATTTGATGAACTTTTGGAAATAGTAGACTTTGTATCGCTACCTGTTATTTGAATAAGTATATACAAAGTTTTACCGATTATTATGCCTAACCCACGCGGACTCAGCAGTCTTCCAAGACCAAGTCACCGAACTGTCTTTAACCAATCCAGATCGGTGACAATTTTCAAAACTTGTAACTGGCTCTCCGGTAAATCTATAGTGCTGGTTGATAAACGGAATATTAATGACATTTCATAAATGTTGTTGTATCTGTTATGTAACATTTATATTAACCATAAATTGCGAGGTTTTGAAACCGAATTATGCAAGACACGCAGCCGGGATGGACCAAAACCATTACATTACACTGGACCAAAACCATTAGTTACGCTGTCATCAAAATCAACATCACCTACACTCTAGCCTAATCAACTCTAGTATGATAAATGATAGGGGGGGTAGCGATGGACCAAAACCATTACATTACACTGTCATCAACATCGCCTACTGTAGTAACTGTATGATAGGCAGTAAATGATACACTACCGGGTAAACTCCTCAATAAATACACTAACTTAGTACAGTTAGTTGGCCTAACACTACAAGTACAACACTCACTAAATTTTTGCATTACACATTTCTTTTGGGTTGGCGGTGGCGTCGTTTCGCTGTCAGCCATCATTTCGTGCCGCGTGACTTCGTTTTGTTTGATCGCGGAAATGCGAATTTGTCATAACGTTGTTTCCTATTGGTTACATTACGACCAGACTCGGCAAATGAAAAACCATGTCACACCGTGCTGCATACATATGCTGCCACCTGTTGAATATAGTGGAACCTAAATTTGAGTGATTGCCCAACATGGTCAGTCCGTAATATTTTCATCCCTCACCATAATACCGTAATTTGAGGTGACTTTCCGGAATGATTCCGGACAATCCGGAATGGTAGGCAGGTCTGCAACATGCAGAGTTCAATCTAGGATCTTGGACAAATGGGCCAAGGGCCCATATAGGTTGTGAAAGGGGGCAATTTTTTTAAACATTGCACCTATGGCAGGGACTGAAATCCACCCAAACCGGACACCCCTCAATTTTGCCCCAATCTGGTGACATATTTTGAAATATTGGTGCGTGCTACAAAATAGCCACTGTGCGAATACGCGAGCGACTAGCGTATATTTATTGCTACCTCGTGAACAATCTAATGCAGTAGTACATTCAGTATTCACTGGACTAACATGTGCAATGTCAAAGTGCTCGAAAAAATTCACACATCACACCAAAACGGTATTGTCAAGGGCACTCTTTCGGTGGGTAATGGCGGACGAATCCTTAATGTGGTCTTACCCCATTTGGGGGCGCGGGCAACATGCGGGCCTACGCTAGGCAAAGACAACAAAGTAAAATTTCATTTAAAAAGCGCCATCTGATTCCGTTTGGTAGCGAATTTCATTATTGCCTATACTATTATCAGTAATAATTTAAATTTCCAATGAATATTTATGTGTAATACTTTCCTGTTGTATGCATGGCCTTTTGCCCCACATATCTAGGAGTGACTTTTGCGTTTTACTTCATTTCATGATTCTGTCTAGCAGATAAACAGTGTGCACGCTCTGGCAGATATTTTACGCCTCAGTAAAACAACGTGCGCGCTCTGGCGGATAATTGTACACCTAACGGATTTGTGTGGAATTAGCAATAGGTAGCACAGTACGCTATATCATCGGCCAGAACAACGACATAATAATTACTTGCTATTGTGTCTTTGCTATCTTGCACATCAATTCCGGATACCTACAAAATATCAAATAAATTAAGGTATTGCATGCCTCGTCAATTAATTTGTAGATTTATTTTAGGGCACATCAACTGAATTTGTTTGTGCCAGATGTCACATTTACGTGCCTGAACCCTTCAGGCGCATTAGTGAAATTTTGGTGGGTCATTTGTTAAAATATTGCACCAATGGCGCGGCCTGGATTGAACCCTGAACATGTGTTCTATTTGATGCATCCTGGCATAGTTCAATGTGTGTATTACTTGGATCCAACAAAACAATTATGGGATACCATGTGTAGCACTGATAGGGGGCTGCAAACTTGTCGTTGCACGTATAACATGTGGTGTCAACATTGGTTACACTTTCAACCACATACCTACATACCTATATCCATATTTTTAGGATACCACTTGCTTTACACTTATCACACAGAAAGGGCATTATGTATACATTATTACACCAGCAGTGAATTTAAAAATACTGCATTTGAAATATACCAAACATGTCATAGGGAGTTTAGGTATTTATCATGTCCTCAAATAGATGTTACAAGTGCAAACATGCATCACACCTGACAGCTGCAACATTGTGTCATCTTTCAAGATAATGTGTATTTAGTGTGCAGAGACTGGCAGATAGCATCATATCATGATGTCATTGGCCTCTTTTCAAAAACAGCAAGCAATGTACAGTGAGGGTAAGTTTGGTGTCTTCAGTTGTTGCCAGCGCAACCTTGTTACGCGTGAACCAATAATACACATATCATATTAATTTGGAAGATTTCAATGTGAACCTGTATTTGTGACAATGTTGACCTTATTGGTGGCTAGCAATCTGGTCACTTTGATGGAAATATCATCACCTGTTGTTTCTGCCTGGTACATCATCGAATGGACACCATTTATATTTGGTGTCCATGGTTACACGTACAACCCTATCACTCAATATATTTTTCCTTGAAGCCCAAATTATTGGGACTTTATAATAAGTACTAAGATACATAATTCTACCTTTAGTAGTTGTAGCTGATGTAGTGATGTTACCATGGTGCAATACATTGTTTGCATAATGTTTGTGTTCATGTTACACACACAACCTTTGTGTATTGCAATGCTCCTGTACCATTTTTTTGTCATATTTGGAAAAGTTAAACACTGCATTAGTGGGCCTATTACATGTGTTATTAGTTCCTTAAACATGTATTTGCCTCACAAGATTATGCCGACTAGCATACTAATATCACAAGACAAGTACGAAAATAATATGTTTAAGTATCTCGGTCTTGAATGTTTTCATACTTTTTCTGGTCAAGCAACAACGTAATGGCCAAGGCCTCTTTTAACAGCTATTTTGAAGTAGGAATAATATAAAAGGCATGACATTCTGTTGAAGTATGCATGTGTTTGTATGAGAAATTGCCTTCAAATGTTACGTGTCGGTAGTTCATTTGCATGTTGAAAATCAACATATGTAGTTGCGTTGATTATCTCCTTGTGTCTAATTACTTAAATTAGACATATTTGTACACCACGTAGCAGGAAATATCAGTTTGAATTTGTCACTACAATGTCACACATTGGTTTGCCTACTCGTGAACTTACCCATATATACAATATATACATGTATATGACTTGTTGCCAAAAGGTGCGCAAAACGAGGGTGATGTACTTTGAGTGCAAATAAAACACCTGTGTTCAAATGGCTTGTGGTGTGTGTCAATAATAAGTTATAGATACAGTGAAAATGAAATGATTAACAAATACGGTGAAGTTTTGTGTGTGTTCGTGTTCAATATTGATGTGAGTGACAAATTTCGGCCATCAAAAACATAAAAGTCGACCCCAGAGCTTTGTCTCCCAAAATCGGTGCAAATAATTCCGATCAAACTCACTCAAAAACCAAAAATATCATGTATTAAAATATTGAAATTAATAATTGTACTACACCCTAACACTGTTTACAAATAGCAGTTTACGTGAAAATATTAAAAAATACAGATTCGGATGCTATTACACATTAGATAAGCCTAGCTGTTCCAATCATCACAAAGAAATAATTTATTACGTTAAAAAGACAACTTAGAATATATATCTTAACTGATTGCATGTTTCTAATTCAAAGGGAAAATAGATGTATTATGATTGCAATTGAAAAATAAAAAACACCAAATAGTGGCACCACCAAACAGCAAAAGATAATAATAATAATAATAACAAGATAACTTCTATTGCGCCTAAATCCTTGGAAACCAAGCTCAGAGGCGCATCAAAACAAAAGGGTTGGTCAATCTCAAAATCCATAAGTAGTTTTTCAGTTGTCAACAGATGGGTCAGGGCGCTAGGGAGCTACGGTGGATAAGCAAGGTTGTAAAGATATGTTTTTAAATGACGACGGAATTTTGTAATATTTTCAACTGATCTAACACTAAGAGGAAGCATATTCCAAAGAGTTGGTGCAGCAACAGAAAAAGCCCTAGTTCCAATGTTAGTGTTGACTCTAGGAACAAAAGGTAGGTCAGAACTAGATGATCGAAGCTGGATAGATTTTCTTACAGGAGTAAGCAATAAATGCAAATAAGATGGTTGTTTATTGGACAGTGCCTGGTATGTAATGGTACATATCTTAAATATTATACGATATCGTACAGGAAGCCAATGCAAAGACTTCAAAAGTGGCACAGAGCGAGAAAAACGAGGAGATCTTGTAACTACTCTTGCTAGACAATTTTGGACACGCTGAAGTTTTGTGATATCCTCGCTAGCGATATTATAAAGGAGGGAATTGCAATAGTCAAGTCTGCTGCTAACAAGCGCTGTTGCAATAGTCTTAGCAACAGAAAATGACATACCGGCGAATACGGCGAAGATCACGAATATGATAAAAACAGCAGCGACATGTTTGAGATATATGTTGTCGGAAATTGAAGTTACTATCAAAGATCACTCCTAGATTCCGCACCGAGGTTGCTGGCGTTATATACTGATTCAAAATACGCGTAGGGAAAAAACCATCCAGTTTACAACGCTGCATTGGAGTACCAATAATGATCAATTCAGTTTTATTTGCATTTAATTTCAACTTGCTGTCAGTCATCCAATGGAAGATATCTTGAAGGCAATCACTAAGTTGGTTAAGGGAGCGATTTGTATCCGGGGTTGCCAACGAAATGTAGATCTGAGTATCATCAGCATAAAGATGATGATCTAAGTTATGTCTTTGTATAACAGAGCTTAGTGGCGTGGTGTAAAGAGTAAAAAGCAAAGGCCCAAGAACAGAACCCTGGGGAACACCAAATAAAGTCGGCAGTGCAGCTGAAAAGCAGTTCCCAATCTTTATAGTTTGGTATCTATCAGTTAGATACGAAGAAAACCAGCTTAGAGCTGTGCCAGATATGCCGTACCACTTTAATAGGCGTTCAATGAGAATGCTGTGATCAATCGTGTCAAACGCGGCAGAGAGATCTAGTAAGGTAAGTGCAGTCACTTTACCATTATTAATGTTCAAGTTAATGTCATTATGAACCTTTAAGAGGGCAGTCTCTGTTGAATGAAACTGCCTATATGCTGATTGTGACACATTAGTTAAGATATTTGTGCTAATGTGAGACCTTAGACGACTTGCTACAACCTTTTCTAGTATTTTGGAAATGAAGCTGAGATTAGAAATAGGTCTATAACTGTTTAGGTCTTGCTTAGGCAGAGATGATTTCTTAAGAAGTGGTGTGACATGGGCGTATTTAAAATCATCAGGAAAACAACCAGAGCAAAGTGATGCATTTATAATATTTATTATAGGTCCAATTAGTGTATCGAGACATGCTTTTAGCAGTATTGTTGGAAATGGATCAAGTGCACAAGATTTATTTGGGGAGGACATAATTATTTTCCTAACTTCATCAACTGTTGCAGGTTCAAATGATACAAGTTGAGAATTTACTTGTGGAAAGTTCACACTGACATTACTTATATTATGACGTGGGAAAACAGAACGAATAATACTGATTTTATTCTTGAAGTGACTAGAGAACGAATCACATAGAGACTTAATTGACACATGATCAGGTAGCGATGGAGTAGGCCGTCTGTGTAGAATGTTATTGATGCAGTTCCATAACTGACGCGGATTATCAGACTTATTTATGACCATATCTGTAAAATAATCTGATTTAGCTTTAGCCATTTGTCTGTTACAGATGTGACATTGCTTAGAATAGCGCGATCTATCTAATGGCAAGCGTGATTTGCGCCATACACGCTCTAAATAACGACGACGCCTTTTAGATAGTATAATTTCGGAAGTCATCCATGGAGCCGGTGGCCTTTCTGACACCCATTTGGATTTTATAGGTGCATGTTTGTCAAGTAGTGCATTGAGTACTTGACAGTACTGTTTATATAAGTCAGATAGATGTTTTTTTGGATCTGTGATAAGGTCAGATATAAGGATATCAGCCATTAAAGCTGTAATGTCAATCCTATGAATGGCTCTGTAAAACAAATTGTGTTTCGCTTGTAAAGGGGCTATAGAACCATTAATATTGGCAATGACAGTATGGTGGTCTGATAACCCATCTGAAACAGTAGGTGCTTGGATATTATTACAAGTTGAACGGGTTATCAAGAGGTCAAGCCAATGGCCATGTATATGTGTCGAAAAGGTAACATGTTGTTTCAAATCAAATGATGCCAGAATATCATCAAATGTAGTTGTAATTGAAGAAGGTATATCCAAATGTAGATTAAAATCACCAAGAATGTAAAATTCTGAATGAATAACTGCCAGATTTTCCAACATATCCTGAAAGTCTTCAAAGAAATTGGCCGGATGTCCTGGAGGACGATAGATACAAACAAAGTGTGCGCAGAAAGAAGAATATGAATTTTCAGCACAGATGGACTCAAAACTAGAGTATTCAGGGTTAGAATGTAATTTAACTTTGAACTGCTGTGATATAAAAAAGCCAACACCACCTCCACGGCCGACTAAACGTGGTCGATGGTGAAAGGTGTAACCAGAAGGGGAAACATCAGCAATGCATGCATGTGTATCATGTGGTCTGAGCCAGGTCTCAGTTACAGCTAGAATGTTTATTTTCTTTGAAATTAATAAATCACAAAGTGAGGCTGTCTTATCTCGTACAGATCGAATGTTTGTAGTGGCCACCCGAATGTTTCGTCTAACAGATGGCCCAGGATTGAGACTTACATCTCCTGCTAGTAATAAAATAGTGCCACTGAACGAAGCCTGGGTAACGAAAGCTATTTTGTTGCGTTTTGAATAATTATTTATAATAGTAACTTTTCGAAACTAGATTCACAAATACTAGTGGGTGCTTTTAACCCATTTATACTTAAGCTTGTGCAGAGGAAATACAGCCAGTTCCTGACAGGTTTTCTTTAAAATGGATGTAACTTTATTATTTCCCATTGCACTTTTAAATGTGATATCATTACAAATCGGATTAAAACAAAACTATCTAGTTACATTGGCCAATTTGACGTTTGGTAACAATGTGAGCCAGCATATGGCAAAACATTTTCCAACATATTAAAATCACAAATGTGAGTTGACTTGTGTCTTTACTATTCACAAGAAATTTTCTCCATGAGCAAATTTATTTTATTTTATTCACCATTCTTTCCAGAAAACAAAGGCATAACAATTGTATACGTATCTTGGATAATAATCTGGTTATATATAATTGTCTTGTAATACAGCCACACGAATCTATTAAAATGCAACAAGTCGTGCCACAGAGCAGAATTGTGCAATTTTTTGAAATATACTATGTCAACCTTCTCATTTCGTGGCTCATTTCTTAAACTAACCAACCAATAAACTAAACTGATGAACTTGGTCAACATTGCAATATAATTTTTGGGGAATTAGATACCGTCGTTGGAATTAACATTAAGTTTGTGGCCGCCAAAATTGCGCCATGCACGAGCCGCGGCTGGGCGAAAATAGATGCCATTCACTCCATTTCGAAGCCGTCAGCTTCAGAATACATTTTCACGGACAAATATCGCATCAGTTAGCATGCCATGGCACATCATAGCATCTGTCCGCTAGTCTGCCTCCTTATTATTATCAGGTAAATTTGCGGAGTTAATCATTTTATTTCCACTATATCTATAACTTATTATCAACACACACCACCAAAATTAAGCCATTTGAACAGTGTTTCGTTTTTTTGCATTCAAAGTACATAAACCTCGTTTTGTGCACCTTTTGGCAAAAAGTCATATATCATGTGAAGTTTGGTGACTGTTGTCATAGTTTTTTCGAGGTGCGGCCGTAAACTACAAAAGTACTTTGATTCTTCTCATTTCAGAATGAAATTTGTATGCATAATATTTGGCATTTTGTTAACTTGTAGTTGAAAGCGGACATTCGTAGTTGTGTAGACTGTAGAAGTAGTGTAGATTAGAATGCTCACGTCGATTTCGCTGTTAGTGTTATAACTAAACTTGCATGGGGGTCTAATTGTATAAATATTTTAGTAACAGTAAACGACCGACAGGTTTGACTCCTGTGCACCGAAAGATGGTGCATTGCCAGGGCAGTGACCGACACTTGCTGGTTTGAAAGCTAGGCTAGGCCCAGAGTCAGAGAGAGAGGACGACGGTTGAAAAGTTGTTACAGCGATTGCAAGATGCCATAAAACACTATACTAGATTTGTTTAAAATGCACTCATCCTAGTATGAAAAATGTTATAATTGGCAATCATGGGATTTGTATATGAGCTTTCGATGGCTGCAAATGCAATACAAACCACAAAGAAATCGGCGCAATGTTCGTCGAGCCCTCATTTCTCGTTCACCTGCGCATTGTTTACAAAAATTAAACTTACCGCGCAAACCGAACTATACGTATCGCTTCGTCATCAACCCTTTCCTGTGATCCTTAGCACACACGTGACGTTTGTTTATTGGATTTAGACAGAAACTATAACTAAATATCATAGATTATGATATTTATTCCGCGAATTTTGCTTCCATCCCGAGTTTGCAGTAGATGATGCCTTACTACCTTAGTTTCTACGCTGCACAAAATAGTGCGCAATTACGAATATATGTTTATTTATTCTAATGGAATACTGAGCATGAGAGAAATTATGCAATTATATGTATTTATGGTAAACCATAATTGCAACATGTGAGCAACATTACTTATATTTATAACAAAATCCCAACGTGCGCGGAGTAATAGCTCTTAAAAAGCGCGAATGGTTTCGTTAAGATTTGAAATTATGCAGACAGCCAATGAAAAGGCGTATTAGTGTACATTTGGACAATGAGGTCAGAAGTCGAATTTGATCATATTCTCATCACTATAGGTGGCGGACGCTTCTAATATAATAATAATAATACTAATAACAATAATAATAATAGTAATAAGTTTATTTAAGTTGCAAAGATGCAAGACAAAGTAATACAGTATGTAGTATTGTAGTGCAACTAAGGAGATTCCTAAGAAACCCGCATGTACTTGATAAGGAATCACATGTATATATATATATAATAATAAATATATATATAATAACAATAATAGTAATAATTTTATTTAAGATGCAAGACAAAGTAATACAGTATAGAAATCAGAAACTTTTATTTTTCATATCCAAGATGTTTAATTTACCTGGTAGATCGAGGCTTTCGTTACCGTATCACGTCGACTTCGTTAGTACCGATGACGCTGAATGACTTCATCGTACAAGTGAGGCACTTCGTAATTGCCCTCGTCTCTGTTGATGGGTGTTTTGGTTTTTCTGATCCAGATGGCTTCCTTGATATGCCGAATTCTTCTGTTGGGTTCCTTGTCTACAATTTTCACTCCCTCCCAGTCTATTTGATGTGGTTTTCAGTTGTCGTAAGGGCGGATTTATTGATGGTAGACATACCTTTTTTCCGCTACTTGTGTATTTCTAATTTTTCGTGTTTTCAGCGTCATCGGTACTGATGAAGTCGACGTGATACGTTGACGAAAGCCTCTACCAGGTAAATGAAAAATGAAAGTTTCTGATTTGAAAACGAACTATCCTGAAGAATGTTCAGTAATAATACAGTATAGTAGTGCAACTAAGGAGATTCCTAAGAAACCCGCAAGGGCTTATAGCGGAACCACATGTATATATATATAAATATATATATATTATACAAAAACTAATTTAATGTTAAACATGAACTTTTAATTAAAAAAACACGACAATAATGCCATTAATGAGAATACAATTATTTAACCAAATAACTGTTCAACATTTTAACTGTTCAACATTTAACTTTTTTAATTTGTTTAAATCCAGGTGAATATATTTAGTACAGACAAACAATTCAAGAATCTATGTTTTAATAAACTTAATTAAGATACTGTTGATATTACTGGAATCGGTTAAGTTTCTTGATAAAGGGACAACAACAAATGTTTAAGTTTCTCATGAATCGGTATGCCACTGCATGACTGCATGTTTAATTTCAGTTGTCAGATAATTCCAGAATTCTGGACTCCTGTATTTAACAGATAATTTATTTATGTTAGTTCTAACCAGAAGAATAAAATAGTATGAGTGCTTTCTGGAGTTATGTCTATGCATGCATGTATATCAACTTTTATTAAAAAGGTTAATTTAATATATCCAGACCAGCTTTTCACAATGGGGGTTCATATTTTACCAAGTCAGACTCCAGGGGCGCCACAAGTTCATGTGGGTGTTATATTTTTTCATAATGTAGAGTCCCCACATGTTCACGTGGGGGCCCATAATGCAGAAGGTTACATGTCTAACTGAACTAACAATGAAGTGGGTGTGAGATTGGTGGACCACGTGGTATCGTCCTATATTCTTTCATCTTATATACAAACACCACTTTAGTATCCCCAGCAGGCCCATAACGAGGTCGTTTTGGGGATGCGTTTTCAAACAAAGTTGGACTCATATGTGGAGATTTGTCCCATTTTGTTGCTTGATTAAGTCTAATTTACATCCAATTGTATTCATAAAAGCCAACACGCAATGAGTTTGTTGTTAATATAACTGAACTATTTATTCGAAAGCCTTCGCCGTGTGTGCAATTGTTTTTTTGGAAATGATTATATATAATAAACGAGGCACCGAGGAGTGTATGTGTATGCAAGTTATTTTTCAGAATAAACAGTTAAAATGTGACATTTCATTGAGAATTAAATGTCACACTTTAACACCCAATCACGTTTGACACTCAATTAATGCATTACCTTCTATCTGATCTGATGTGCAAACGTTCCATAATTTATCATAAACATAATTAAGTTAGTAAATTAACAAACCGTTATAAAACATGCCCGGTAAATAGAAGATTAGACAAATTATTGTCCTCTTGAGGAATTTGAACTTCAAGTACCATATCATGTACACCACACATACTCCAGGGATCACAAACTGTATTTTACAACTATATGAGACACAACATGGACATAATAATTAATAATAAAGGCCCTTCACACATTTTTGCCTCCTCATAAGGCTCCCCTTTCTGAGATCTACAAACATGCAACTATACCAACCATGGCGTTTTTTAACTTACAAAATGCATGAATGTGACAAGGAGAAAGTGACCGTAGAGAAAGAGTTAGGAGGGAAAATGAGACGGGAGAGGAGAGATGGAAATGCAGTGGGAAGAAAGATGACGGGAAGAAAGGAAGTGAGAGTAAATGTGACAGAAGAGAAGTTGGGAGGGACGATGATAGGAGGAAAGGTGACAAAAGAAACAGCGTCAGGAAAGAGTGGAACAGACGGGATTGTGACAGAAGAGCAGAAGACAGAGGAACGAGACTACAACCAGACAGATGCAAACCGGAGAAGGAGCTACTCTGAGGCAGTGATTGAGGTATTGGGGCATGGCAAGGGAGAGTCTATACTAGTACATGTAGGGACACATCATGCTGACAGGGAGGGAACAACTGGGATAGTACAGAAGTACAGACAGTTAGTGAGGAAGTTAAAGACGACAAGAGTCGAGCAGATTATTCTCTCAGGAATTTTGCTAGTAATGGGAGGAAGGGGATGGCGATCAACGCACTAGTTGAGCAGATGTGTAAAGAAGAGGGGGTGGGATTCGTAGATTTATGGGGATAGTTTGTTGGGAGGGAAGATATGTACATGAGAGATGACCTCCATCTAAGTGCAGAGAACTTGCTGCAATCTGTTGACAGTGGGACAGGCTGCATCTATTTAAACTAGATTCGCAGGGGGGATTCACAGAGAAGCCTGAAATTGGAAGCATAAATAAAACCAGCAAAAATAAATCAGCAAAGAACCGCCTGGAAAACTGTTCTGAATCAGGATATAAATGCGTCTGTTTAAATGCAAGGAGCATAGTAAACAAAATAAGTGAACTAAACATTATGGTAGAAGATATTGACCCACACATAATAGGTATAACCGAATCGTGGGCCACCACTGCTATATCAGATGCCGAATTGGGACTAATAGGCTATGTAATGTTCAGGAAAGATAGAATAGGAAGAAAGGGAGATGGAGTTATTTTATATGTTAAAAAATTTATTCAGGCTTATGAAATAAAATTAGAAAGAGAAGCAGATTGCGAAGAAGCTGTTTGGTGTAACATAGTTACAGGAAATTCAACGTTAACGGTGGGGTTAGTTTATCGAAGTCCAAACATAAGTGTAGAAGAGAATGAAAAAGTACAAAACGCTATAAGGGAAGTTAGCAAACGGGACTGTATTATTATGGGAGATTTTAACCATGGTCATATACAATGTAAATCTCTACATAGTACGGGGAGTGAGAACCACAAGTTTTTGGTTTTAGTTCAAGACAGTTTCCTTTCTCAAAATGTGTTAGAGCCAACCAGGGGTGAGAATGTGTTAGACATAGTTTTGTCCTCACAGAATGAATTCGTTGACAATGTCAAATTATGCGAGCCACTGGGGAGTAGTGATCACAACCAGATACATTTTACCAACAAAATAAAATCAGAAAGAAAAAATAAAAAGCAGTTCAGGAGAAATGTTCACAAAGGAAGATATACGGTAATGAGGAAATATTTAGCAAAGATAGACTGAAACAACACACTGAAGAATAAGTCAGCAACAGAATGCTGGAATATCTTAAAGAGTGAAATTAAGTGCATCGTCGATCAATTTGTTCATTAAAAAACAAGGGAAACTGTCCAGAAAGAAATACTTATCGAAAGAAGCCATTAGCAAAATTAAGTACAAACAAACGATGTGGAAGTCATATAAACGTACTGAAAATAACGAAGACTACAACATTTATAAAGAAGCACTAAACCAAGCTACAACTGAAATTCGAAGAGAAGCTATGAACAAAAATTAGCTTGTAATATAAAACAATACAGCAAAAGTTTTTATGCATATGTTCGGAGCAAACAGAAAGTTCAGGATAAGGTCGGTCCTCTAGAAGATAGTGCTTGAAATATAATATCAGAGGGATTCTTAATGGAAGAAGACCTGAATTAGTATTTTAGTTCAGTGTTTACCAGGGAAGATATTAGTTCACTGCCAGTACCAGAGGCTACGTTCAAGGAGGCAGAATCAGACTATTTAGGACAGTTAATTGTAACCCCGGAAATGGTAGCTAAGAAAATAAGAGCTATGAAGGATAATAAATCACCTGGAGTGGATGGGATTCCGCCCAAACTACTCATTAGAAGAGGGAGTGGTTCCTTTAGAATGGAAAGAAGCAAACATTATACCGTTATTTAAAAAAGGTTCAAGAAACAAGTCAGACAACTACAGACCAGTGAGTTTAACGTCGGTGATTTGCAAATTATTAGAAAGACTAATTAAAGATCACATGGTGGGTTTTCTTGTTAAACATATCTTAATAAACTCATCTCAATATGGGTTTCTAAAAGCGAGGTCATGCTTAACAAATATGTTATGTTTTTTTGGAAGACATCACTAAGTGGGTAGACGAGGGATCACCAGTTGATGTCATCTACTTAGATTTTCAGAAAGCTTTCGACAAACTGCCACATCAAAGATTACTGCTTAAACTAAAGGCCCACGGCATAGGACATGGTATAATAAACTGGATAGAAAAATGGCTGATTGACAGAAGAAACTGATAATCAGTTTTGAGTGGGGTACCACAGGGATCAGTACTGGGACCTATATTATTCTTAATATATATCAACGATTTGGACGATGATATAACAAGCAAGGTGTTGAAATTTGCGGATGATACAAAATTGTTTAGAAGGATTAAACGTGATGAAGATAGACAGCATTTACAAGATGATCTTGACAGATTGATAAAATGGTCTGAAAAATGGCAAATGTTATAAAAATTTTGGATATGTAATTACCACCACGCATTACATGGGAACGAAGATGTACAATATACATTTTGAGGTTCTGTACTAAGTACTACTGTAAAAGAAAATGACTTAGGGTTAACCATCAGTGCTGATATGAAGGTTTCACAGCAGTGCGGAATTGCAGCTTCAAAGGGAAATCAAATCCTTGGATTAATTAGGCGAAACATAACGTATAAGGAAAAAGAGCTAATAATACCGCTGTGCAAAACAATAGTTAGGCCTCATTTAGAATATTGTATTCAAGCGTGGAGGCCTTATCGCAGGAAGGACAGAGGTATGCTAGAAAGAGTGCAGAGGAGAGCAACTACAATGATACAAAAACTGAGGGATCTTAGTTACAAAATACGCCTAAAAATGTGGTTTAACAACACTAGAGACCAGGAGATTGAGAGGAGATCAGATAGAAGTGTTTAAAATATTGAATGGTTATGAAAATATTGACAGAAATATTTTTTTCTCAGTTAAGAAAGAGAAGGACCAGAGGACATGAAGTTACATTAGTAAAGGAGCAGTGTAGATTAGATATAAGAAAGTTCTCATTCTCACAAAGGACTGTAAATGATTGGAAGAGATTATCTCCTGATTGTGTTGGTGCTAGTAGCGTGAATATGTTTAAACAAAAAATCGCCACATACCTTAAAAGGGCGGGATACACATAGATAAAAAGTATTTGACTCTCAATAAGCCAAAAGGCTTCCTTGTCCACCTGTCATCTATAGTTAATTTTCTGGATGGCAATATTGTTAAATCTTGAGAAGAACGGCGCCCCTGGACTACTTGAAACGATGAACAAAGCTCAGGATTTGACAGGAGGTAACCACACGAAGCTGGTTGGTGTCACCACTGACAGCGAGGCGGCAAACACCGGCAGACAAGGTGGACTATGGCATCAGCACCGTACCTGAGTTGGGAATCTGGATGTCCAATCTACTGGGACTCGTACAATTCTTCCGAACGCCGAGACGGATGAAGCTATTGTCAGCGCAGGCCGGGAATGTCAAACATTTTAACTCCACGATGTTAGGTTTGCCCAGCACGAGCTGGAGCTGGTGAATGCTGTGCTGAACAACCTACCAGCCTGCATTATGGTGTGGGATCAGATGCAGACGCCAGAAAGTACCAGTGACAGAAAGGAGAAGGCTGGAGCCAAAGGGTTCCTGAGGATCTGGAACCACCAACAAACGTTGATCACCGCACTGATGGGCGACATCTTGGATATATTTCAAACACTCCAGAAGAAGTAGCAAAGGAGTGATTTGATCATCAGCGATATTCTACAAGTGTAGCCAAAGCAATCAACACGCATGTAGTGACGAGAATATCGTCACCGACACGAGCACTAATAAAGAAACGACGAGAAATGGTGCATAACGGCGACCGTAAAAAAAACCAAATAGAGTACGCAGAAATATGCAAGACCATCAAAAAGAAAGCGAAGGAGGACATCAGGAAGTACAAACAAGAGATCATACGAGAAACGATTATGTCATCAAAGAGCCTGAAGAAAGCAAGAAGAACGCAGGCACTAGGACGAGACAGACTGATTACACTTCTAGACAAGCAGGGTAGAGAAATACAAGACCAAGATATGATCACGGAACGAATAGAGGAATTCTACACCGAGCTATATATCACACTGAACAGAGTACCATAATTCACACCGATGCGAAAGAGGTACCAGAGATAACACTATGGGAAGTGGAAGCTGCGCTAAGAGATATGAAGAATGGGAAGACATCAGGCAATGACCATGTAAACATTGAAACATTAAAAGCAGGAGAAGATATAATCTCGAAGACACTGGCTAAGCTGTATACTAATTGCTTATCAGAAAGACGAATACCCACCGCTTGGAAGAACGCAAAGATGGTGATAATCTTCAAGAAGGGAAATAAGAAAGACTTGAAGAACTACAGACCGATATGTCTGTTATCAAACATCTACAAATTACTCACAAAGATACTAACGAACAGACTAGAGAAGACACTGAACGAAAACCAACCACGAGAGCAAGCAGGATTCAGAAGCAGGTACTCAACGACAGACCACATACACGTCGTAAACCAACTGAAAGAGAAGTGCCGAGAATATAATATCCCGCTCTGCATCGCTTTCGTCGACTACAAGAAGGCTTTCGACTCGATGCAAACTCAAGCAATACTGACCTCCCTTCAAGAACAGGGGATAGAAGATGTGTACATCGATCTCCTGAAAGACATCTACACCAACAGCTCGGTGACAGTCCACCTACACAAAAAGAGCAACAAGATCAACATCAGGAGAGGAGTACGACAGGGTGACACCATATCGCCCAAGCTGTTCACGGCAACACTCGAAAGCATATTCCGAAGACTGACCTGGGAAACCAGAAGCGTGATGATAGACGGAGAATATCTCAGCCATCTTCGCTTTGCCGACGACATACTGATATGCGCTACTACACCGGAAGAACTACAAAACATGCTGCAGGAGCTAGCTGATGAAAGTGAAAAACAAGGTCTCAAGATGAACATCTCGAAGACAAAAGTGATGCTAGAAAATGACACACCAATATATATCAACACGACGCAGATAGAGAACGTTGAAAGCTACGCCTATCTCGGACAGCGATACAGTATCAGAGACGAAAACCAAGACAAGGAGATTCAAAGAAGGATTACAGCCGGCTGGATAGCATTCGCCAAACACCGCGACATCTTCAAAGGTAACTTTGGAACCTGCTTGAAGAAACAAGTCTTCAACTCATGCGTACTTCCAGCGATGACATACGGCGCGGAAACATGGGCACTCACCATCCAGGCAAAGTATAAGCTAGCAGCCGCACAAACGAAGATGGAAAGAAGTATGTTAAACATCACATACCGGGAGAGAAAAACGAACATCTGGGTAAGGCAGAAGACAAAGGTCATAGACGTGATAGAACAAATCAGAAGACAGAAGTGGACCTGGGCAGGGCACATTAGCAGACTACGAGATAACCGATGGACATCGCGTATCACAACCTGCATGGAGACCTTACGAAGGGAAACGATCTAGAGGAAGACCGGCGAGACGGTGGAGAGACGAACTAGACGAGTACTGGAAGGGCACCATCTGGCAGAGGATAGCGCAAGACAGGCAGATTTGGAAACGACATGCTGAGGCCTTCGCCCAACCACGGGCTACTACGGCTGCACAATGATGATGATGATAATGATATTCTCACTGTGACTGATGCGGCAATCAAGAAGTTTAACCTAATGAAGGATGGACTATTCCCGGGAAGAAGAGAGGAGAAAGTGAGTTGTCCAACCGATAACACAAAAGAGGACCTAACACAACGAAAATGTAATGACCAGTTCGTTTGTATAAACCGCCGCTACAGACGAGCAATCAGGTTGGAGGTCGTGCAAGCATCGTACTACGAATTAAACACTGTTTACCATTTAATACATTATATATTATGTACAATGCTCTTATTCTCCCTCATATTAATTATGGCTTACTTTTATGGGGTCATCAGGCACATCGAATTTTCAAATTACAGAAAATAGTAGTACGAATAATATCCTTAACTAAATATAATGCTCACACAGTCCGATTTTTAAAAGACTTTAATTGGTAAAGTTGGTTGACATTTATAAAATCAAACAATACAAATTTTACTTCAAATTAATTAACAATCTTTTACCCTACTACTTCAATGTTTTTTTCCAAATACACATCATCGTCATCATCATTGTGCATTCGTAGTATCCCGTTGTTGGGCGAAGGCTACAGCATGTCGTTTCCAAATCTGCCAGTCTTGCGCTATCCTCTGCCAGATGGTGCCCTTCCAGTACTCGTCTAGTTTGTCTCTCCACCGTCTCACCGGTCTTCCTCTAGATCGTTTCCCTTCGTAAGGTCTCCAGGTTGTGATACGCGATGTCCATAGGTTATCTCGTAGTCTGCTGATGTGCTCTGCCCAGGTCCACTTCTGTCTTCTGATTTGTTTTATCACGTCTATGATCTTTGTCTTCTGCCTTACCCAGTTGTTTGTTTTTCTCTCCCGATATGTGATGTTTAACATACTTCTTTCCATCTTTGTTTGTGCGGCTGCTAGCTTGTTCTTTGCCTGGATGGTGAGTGCCCATGTTTCCGAGCCGTATGTCATCGCTGGAAGTACGCATGAGTTGAAGACTTGTTTCTTCAAGCAGGTTCCAAAGTGACCCTTGTAGATGTCGCGATGTTTGGCGAATGCTTTCTAGCCGGCAGTGATTCTTCTATGAATCTCCTGGGCTTAGTTTTTGTCTCTGAAACTGTATCGCTGTCCCATATAGACGTAGCTTTCAACGTTCTCTATCTGCGTCGTGTTGATATACATTGGTGTGTCATTTTCTAGTATCACTTTTGTCTTCGAGATGTTCGTCTTGGGACCTTGTTTTTCGCTTTCATCAACTAGCTCCTGCAGCATGTTTTGTAGTTCTTCCGGTGTAGTAGCGCATATCAGTATGTCGTCGGCGAAGCGAAGATGGCTGAGATATTCTCCGTCTATCATCAAGCTTCTGGTTTCCCAGGTCAGTCTTCGGAATATGCTTTCGAGTGTTGCCGTGAACAGCTTGGGCGATATGGTGTCACCCTGTCGTACTCCTCTCTTGATGTTGATCTAGTTGCTCTTTTTGTGTAGGTGGACTGTCACCGAGCTGTTGGTGTAGATGTCTTTCAGGATATCGATGTACACATCTTCTATCCCCTGTTCTTGAAGGGAGGTCAGTATTGCTTGAGTTTGCATCGAGTCGAAAGCCTTCTTGTAGTCGACGAAAGCGATGCAGAGCGGGATATTATATTCTCTGCACTTCTCTTTCAGTTAGTTTACGACGTGTATGTGGTCTGTCGTCGAGTACCTGCTTCTGAATCCTGCTTGCTCTCGTGGTTGGTTTTCGTCTAGTGTCTTCTCTAGTCTATTCGTTAGTGTCTTTGTGAGTAATTTGTAGATGTTTGATAACAAACATATCGGTCTGTAGTTCTTTAAGTCTTTCTTATTTCCCCTCTTGTAGATTATCACCATCTTTGCGTTCTTCCAAGCGGTGGGTATTCGACTTTCTGATAAGCATTTAATATACAGCTTAGCCAGTGTCCTCGAGATGATATCTTCTCATGCTTTTAATGTTTCAATGTTTACATGGTCGTTGCCTGATGTCTTCCCATCTTTTTTCTTCCGATTTGTGTGGTATCTACACTCGGTGGTCTCTTGTTTACCAACGTCTTCCTTTCAACCTTGACGTCTGGTTTGATGTTGTTCATTACCATTCTGTGGTCACTTCCAATGTTGACTTGGTTGATGACAGTTACGTCAGTGACCAAGTTTGGTTTGTTTGTCAGGATGTAGTCAACTTCGTTCTTCGTATCTCCATTTGGGCTTTTCCATGTCCATCTCCTCCCTGCTTTCTTCTGGAACATGGTAATCACGATTTTGTACTTACTTGATGTTGCCCATTCTACCAAGGTGTCGCCTTTTTCGTTTCTCACACCTAGGCCAAATTTGCATGTTGCCGTTTCCGAAATGTCTGTTCGTTTCCCTACTTGCGCATTAAAGTCTCCCATCACTATCGTGTAGTGGGTTGGCTTTTCTTTCTCATTCATGTCGTTGTAGAAGTTGTCTGTGTCTTCTTCGGAGTATGATGTTGTTGGTGGATATACTTGTACTATCTTCAGTTTGTAGCGCTTTGTTATGCATAGAACATATTCTGTTACTCTGGGGCTGATGCTGTTTACCCTCACTATATTGTTTTCCATTTCTTGTTTATGAGAAAGCCTGCTCCAGCTTGACCGTTGTTCACTGTGGAATGGTATAGTAGATGGCCGCTTTGTAAGGTAATGAAGCATTCCTCTCTTCTTCTGACTTCTCTGATCCCGATCACATTCCATACCAACTTGGTTTCCCTAAGTTCTTCCTCCAGTTCTTGTATCTGTTCATCTCTTAGTAGTGTTCCTACGTTATATGTTGCTATCTTTAGTCTACTTACCTTCTCTCGGCGGCCATTCTTGACCCAGAGATTCTTAGCACCCCCTGCACGTAGCCCCTCTTGACCCGAACCGCCTCCTTGGTCATAGACTCTTTCGATGCTGCTGGGGACTGGGGGCCTTGGCTTCATTGTACTTTGCATGCTGGTGTTGTTGGCCTACCCTTTCACGCTGGCCGGTGCGGGTTGGAAGGAGGGCGACGTAGGGTGAACGAAATTGCCCATTTTTCGACACGGCAGCCGAACCAGTACCGAACCACTGCTCAGCCGGCGCCGGGATTTGAACCCCGGTCCCTCCAGTCGAGAGTCCGGTACTCTAACAATGACTACAATGACTTTCGTACATGGTTACTTAATGCAAGAATTTTCCTCACAAAGAAATATGAATGCCAATGTTCATAATGACATTTGCACTATACACTATGTGTAACAGATGTAACTAATGTTTCAAATATGACTGATTGCTGTTTTTCTCACGAACAAATGTGTCAAATATTGTAAGATTACCTATTTATGTGCATGAATAAACTAAAATATAATATAGTAGAAGTTTCCGTTCATTGTCCACCAAGAAGTTAAGTTTGACCTTCACCTGACCACCAGCATCTTGACCTTGAACCTTGAACTGCAAAATAACATAAGAAATTGATTCTACGTACCCAACACCCATTAAAAGAGTACATTTGTCAAGATATCGACTAGTGGCCATCTTGGATTTATGCATATTACCAGAGTTGCCCAAAGTTGTTGTTTGGGCAACCAAGCTGAAATTGTTCTAGGATCCCATATGAGTACAAATCAACAACAAAAGTTCGTAGGATAGAACATTTCTAGGTTGGCTATTGAACACATATGAATGCCAAATGGACTAAAGTGGTGGAGTCGGTCAACAATGACAGAAAGATGGCTCAATGGTCTCGGAGTGTTATATGTCCATAGAAAATTAAACTATATTCCCGCATCGAAGAGGTAATTTATGTAAAACCAATTAGCGAATCACTGCACCGACAGTGGAAGAGTTCTTGTAAACCAATTTCAGACGGTTGTAACTATTGGACCGATATTCCGTATATGGTACATAGCTGTTGACTGTGATGACTGTATTGTCATTTGATATTAATTATTTATGTTCATGCATTTTTTATTCACACGCAGCATGCGACCGACATAGAAACAATACTTGAGTCGTGGGCGAAATTCTCAAAGATTTAAACATTTTCTGGGAGAGAACCCCCGCGTGAATTTCTATGCTTTAGTGTAGTGTTTATTGCACCCCCAGCTACGGCCCTGTCAGCACGGGGTTCCCTACGCATGCACCCATCGCGTCCCAGCCTATGGCTCCCAGCTGTATGATGCCGTATTCTTTTTTTAAAGTTGCATATAATATTTTGAGATCGTCCATCTTTTCAACACAAATGTCCAATGAATCAACATACTGCACAGACTACACTATTATATCACTTTCCTCAACATCGTAGGTCTATAAACTTGTTTCACATAGAGGGGCTATATGCAATTGTAAGATGAAAAGGCGTTGAAGACGTACACATATCCGCGTGTCATGGGCCTATGATTATTATATTACTCCGCTGGTCGGATCTGGTGACCACCACGCACGATCAATTTGCAAAAGCATCATAAGCACCGACACAAAATTATTATTGTGTGGACTGAGCCGGAGCTACAACACCACTCCACTGCCGGATCATGACATCGGAAAACGAGGGGGTGCTATTGACCTTTTTTTCGCGGCGACGTTCAACATTTGTTAAGCTCACCAGAAACTTCGATTTGCACCCCCCTTGAGGCTCTCCAAAATCCATCTTCAGGATCTCCAAAAACCTCGATTTGCAAGGCTATATATATATATATACATATATATATATATATATATATATCATTCAGTGTGGTAAATGTTATTTCCCCAAATAAATTTAGGTCTAAATTATATGTTTGCTAAAAAAAGTTGTCCGGAAATGTCATACAATAACGTCACTGTCGTTCCATCGTGTCATACCTCCGTAAGTCGCAGCACCCTACACATAAAACAGAACTCTCGTAAACATATTAATAGGGCTGGTTCTTTATACTAGAACAAACGAAAGCAAAACCCTATTTAACTAGACGCAGAACTCCTACAGAAACTCAAATAATTAAGTTAATCACGCACGTTATGCAAGTTAAGCACGTTCTTGCAGACCGTGTTGATGGTGACCGGGGACTGCGCCCAGCAGGAGGAACAGAAAGGGTAATCTAAGAGGGGGCAAGCCTCCAAGTGCACCCCCTGCTTGCCGAACCAAATTCATATTGGATGGGCTGAGCCGGAGCTACAGAGCCAGATTTTGGATAGGACAACACGGGTTTAAAAAGGAAAGGAGGACGATCAATGAAATGTTTCCGTTATTAAAGACAGCTAGTAGAACACATGTGGATATGCAAGGGAATACGCACGATAGTATTATCTGTGGCCATTTAGACGTCTTACGAAACGACCCAGAAATAGATGGAGAAAACAACGCCGAGACTGATCATTGGGTGGGCGAAAAGCGGATGTTATGATGGTATTTATAACGGTATGTGCGAGACATCGAAAGGCAGAGTAATGTATGCAGACGGAGTGATCGTTGTATTGAAATACACGAACGTGTTACAAAAAACTCCTGGAGGACTGGACAGAATTGTTCGACAGGTGGGACTGACACTGAACACGGAGAAGATGCAGTGATGTGGGTATGGACACCAGAGATAGTAGTCATAGACATCAAGTTGGAGGGACGGAGGTCGAACAAGGTGGTGACTGTGGAGTTTGGCAGAATGGTTACTGGGGATGGGCGGTCGAAGGTGGAGTTACAGCGGAGAACATCAGCGAGCACAAAACATGCTGGAATGTTGTGTGATTTACGACAGTCAGAGACAATATAATAATCAAAACATTTGACAATACAATTGCAAATCTGGCATACTTACATGGACTGAAGAACAGAATAGGGAGCTTTGAGGAAGAAGCACACGTGCGCGCCCACACAACACACACGCATGCACCACACGCACGCACGCACGCACGCGCGCTCACACACACACACACACACACTATATATTATGACGACGTTATCCCATGCCAATGTAAGGTCTTCAGCAATATGTTAGGCGTACATATGGGGATCTAGATGACAGAGGCCGCCTCAATGATGTTGTTAAGTTAAGAACAATGGGCTGGCTTGAAAACAGGAATTACTACAATGCGCACAATATATTCAAAACGAACCCTCATCGGTTACGGACCTCATAAATAATATATATATATACTTATATACACACACACACACACACACACACACACACACACACACACACACACACACACACACACACACACACACACACACACACACACACACACACACACACACACACACACACACACACACACATATATATATATATATGTATATATATATATATATACAGACATATAAATAACTAATTTTCCCTTGCCGGTCTATGCTTGGCCATCTAGTCTCGATGGACACCAACAAAAAGAAACCACTCTCGCTCTTTGATTTGTAATCCTAGCTGCACACGATCTTGTTAATCACAATTATTACTCTCAATTTATCAGTCATAGTTTTTCATGCTCATACAAATTACTATTTACAACGGAGTCACCATCTGATCACGAAATATTTTCTAAATTACGCAACTAGCGAGATAAGAAAGAGTTTTCCGTCCGAAGCGATGTCGTGGAGTTGGCGGTAAACATAAAACACCGTAAGTTTGAACAATCGTTGACGTCACGAGTACGTATAGCGCATGTGCATTCGCTCACTTGTTGTCACGGAAGCAACTGTAGTTCAAAACAGCGCAACGTGCAAAGGTGAAATTTATGCAAACAAACCACATAGATGGATTGATGTGAGTAATGTGATTCCGCTTTCTGGAGCGTTGCCATATACGGTAATGTAGGAGCGGTAGAGTACTTTTATTGCTCAGTGCATTTCACCCAAATAATGTGAACCTATGTCCTTGGCAGGGTGCGTTCAATCAACGTGTTTCATTCGTTGGACGTTGGGACGACACCGATCTAGTCCAACTTCCTGAAGTCAACTCACTAGCGTAGTGCGTCAAATAGGAACAATAATAACACTAGAGCAGCATAGCTGCAAGGGAAACGCCTCTTTCCAGTTGGCGCGAAATTGTTCAAGAGCGGCGGTGAAATCCGCGAGGCGTTCGGCGGTCTGATGTCCGAGAACCGCCAAGAGCGAGCCGGGGTCGTAGGCCGGCTTGGCGGGGAGGTACAACCAGTAGAGTAGTACAAAGAGGACCGTATGTCGGAGTGGGTGGGTAGACTGACAGGTAGTCGCGGTAACCAGTCCTAGTCAATTAGTGGCAATAAGTGGTGGCGTCTTATCAACTCCAGAGAGTGCACCACGTAATACCGGAAGGGGGGTAAGATGGATGAGGGTGCACCCCCCCCGCGCGCGCTGAAGGAAAATAGTTCCTCTCGAGGGAAAAGGATTACACACGTGTTTTCATAATGGGAGAGCAGATTGGGGGTTTTGGGAGCCTCAAAGGGGTGTGCAGTTGGAAGTTAAATTATATACAAGGTGGAGGAATTTGGGGAGTCTCAAGGGGGTGAAGTTAGATGTCTCAATGTGGGTGCTGTTCGTGTTTGTGGGAAGACCAAAGGAACGAGCAGTTATAGACCTCAAGGGGGTGCATGAGTAAGTTAGTTGATCATGCGTCGTGTTGCTTTCAGAGTGGTGTATCGACCATGGCCCGCGTGACGTCGCCAGCGGTTGGCGAGCGCCACGCGCATTCGCACGCTCACTGTCAACGATCAAATGGCAGTGTAAAGAAAATCAACAAAGGGTAAGTAGTGTTTATAGTTGTTATTTTTCTACCTTGTTCCCCAGTGCATTGGTGAGGTTTACCTTTTGTATTGTTGTGCTGTTGTGTCTTTCTTCCTCCAGCTCTCTAGCTCTCTAGCTCACTAGCTCTCTAGCTCTCTATCTCACTAGCTCTCTAGCTCACTAGCTCTCTAGCTCACTAGCTCTCTAGCTTTCTAGCTCTCTAGCTTTCTAGCTTACTAGCTCACTAGCTTGCTCTCTCTTTCACTCTGTCCTCCGTCTCTCTCAATCTGCCCCCCCCCTTCTCTCCCTGCCCCCCCCCCTCTTTCTCCCTCTCTCTCTCTCTCTCTCCCTCCCCCTCCCCCCCTCTCTCTCTCTCTCTCTCTCTCTCCCTCCCTCCCTCTCTCCCTCTCTCTCTCCCTCTCTCTCTCTCTCTCTCTCTCTCTCTCTCCCTCCCTCCCTCCCTCCCCCTCTCTCCCCCCCTCTCTCTCTCTCTCTCTCTCTCTCTCTCTCTCTATCTCTCTCCCTCCCTCCCTCCCTCCCTTTCTCTCTCTCTCTCGTTTCATAAGCCGGGCCAACGTCACATAAACGCTCGGTGCGTATTGGCCAATCATCGGGAACGTATTCCAATATGTCAGCCACCGGGAATTATGAGATTTCATTAGAAAGCACCACTTCTAAGAACACATTCTGAGTAAACCAGTAGCGAGATAGTGTTGATTACTATGTTAGATGAATATAACCAAAATGCCGTTTAACTTAAATAAAGGGATGTTTATCTTGCCCGCACAGGAAAGACGCCGCAAACACCGGCAAATGCCCCAAATATAAGCATACGAGGGAGTATGCCGCCTGGAAGTCGTGGCCATCGAAGCAGAAGGCGACGAACCAGCACAAAGCGCAGAAGAAACAACGACAATTTAAATGTAAACATGAGCGGCGCCTGCAGACCCCCACCTATACCATGCTCAGTCCGTGGAAGGACAAGTCTAAGAGGTGAGTGGGTCTCGCTCTGTCCGTGTAAGGATAAGCTTAAGAGGTAGGTGGGTCTCACTCAGTCCGTGGACGGATAAGTCTAAGAGGTGGGTGGGTCTTACTCAAGCCGTGAAAGGACAAGTCTAAGAGGTGGGTGGGTCTCGCTAGTCCGTGGAAGGACAAGTCTAAGAGGTGGGTGGGTCTCGCTAGTCCGTGGAAGGACAAGTCTAAGAGGTGGGTGGGTCTCGCTCAGTCCGTGGAAGGATAAGTCTAAGAGGTGGGTGGGTCTTATTCTGTCCGTGGAAGAATAAGTCTAAGAGGTGGGTGGGTCTCGCTCAGTCCGTGGAAGGATGAGTCTAAGAGGTGGGTGGGTCTCGCTCAGTCCGTGGTAGGGCAAGTCTAAGAAGTGTGTGCGTCTCGCTCAGTCCGTGGTAGGACACGTCTAAGAGGTGGGTGGGTCTCATTCTGTCCGTGGAAGGACAAGTCCAAGAGGTGGGTGGGTCTCACTCAGTCCGTGGAAGGACAAGTCCAAGAGGTGGGTGGGTCTCATTCTGTCCGTAGTAGGATAAGTCCAATAGGTGGGTGGGTTGTTGCTGACATTGTTTCATTTGTTGCGCCAACAACGTGTAAACAATGGGTATAGTCCAACACCCTACATGGAACATTATCATGTGAACATTTCCCCAACTATGAGTATAGTTCCTTCTATACTTGAAACATAACCAGTTGCAGCCTTGCTTAAGGAAGGTTGTCGGAGCTCTTGTTAAGCTCCGACAAGAATTCTTATCTGCCTTTGGAGTCGTGTTGGTGCCGTTTTGGCCACGGGCGCTTGATTTGTTTTCTTAGTAATACTTCTATAGATTTTGTACAGAATAGGAAAGTATAGAAAATCTGTAGATATGTTATGGGCCCTTTCGTTTCTATATAATTCTATAGAATTTCAATAGAATTGTTTTGAGTACATTTTATAACCTATAGCAAATACATTTCTATAGAAATGTGTCCGCACAAAAATCCTATACAATAAACATATATTCTATAGCATACATATATTTCCATATTATTTACATAATTTCTTATCACTGTGTGCTTTCGACAATGCAGATATTGTAGTACTAGTGCCCTTCTCTGATGTTCTGAGATAAGCTTGGATTTATAATCTTAGTCCCCCTTGTATGTTCGGTAAACATTTAGATTTAGCCACGTCGTTTATGCCTAGTTGATACAGATATTCTACAGAATTGTGTTAATGATAATCCCGTAAGTATGAATGCCGCTGACGCGAGATTGCGGATGTTGCAGCGTGCTGACGGGGTTCCACGTGTCCCAGACGTCTCTCACTCTCGACGCCCCGAGCGCATTCGCTACAGGAAGTGGCGGCGGCGGTGGCGGCCAGGGTAGCGGTGCTGGCAATGGCGGCGGCGGCGGCGGCATTAGCTGTAGCGGGTCCGGTGGCGCCAACAAGAACAACAGCAACAGCAGCTCAAAACCGATCAAGACGGCCACTCGGATCAAGTAAGTCGATAAGCAATAACAACTCTCCACCCTCTGTGATCATTCTTCGTTCATATCACCCCTCCTTGATGATGCTTAGTTGACACCTGACGGTGTAACTATCGGAAACGTTCGCGTGTTACCCAACACACACGCCAGAAACTTGGGGGTGACCTTTGATTCTAATATGTCCCTTGAGTGACATGTAACTAACATTTGTAGAAATGCGTATTACCACCTCCATTGCATTGGACGCATTCGTCGATACTTAGACAAAGAACACAAAACAACTTGTGCATGCGCTAGTCATTTCGCGAATTGACTGCAGCAATAGTCTGCTTAATGGATTGCCAGCGACAGTAATTGAGAAACTACAACGTATCCAAAATGCATGTGCTCGTATCATAACGATACGGTCGAAACGAGACCATGTCACGCCCATGCTCTTGGAGCTGCACTGGCTTCCCGTGAAGAGTCGCATTATTTTCAAGACCCTACTTCTCACTTTCAAATGCCTTCATGGGCTCGCACCTCCATATCTATCAGCACTTCTCTCTCCGTATCGCCCAACACGCTGTCTACGCTCCTCCGATCAGCTACTTCTTAAACAACCCACTACCCGAACTAAACTCGGCGAACGAGCATTCTCTTGTGCAGCTCCAAGAGCATGGAATCAACTACCACTGACAGTGCGCCAATGCACTAGTGTCAATCAGTTTAAAGTGGCAATGAAGACGCATCTTTTCACAAATTATTTTGGATTTTATTTAGTAGTAATGATTGCATAGTATTTTTAAACTATATATCGTATGATGTTATTTATTTGCATTAACCATTGTAAAGCGCCCCAGAACAACTATTTGGATGGGGCGCTATATAAGAAATAAATAATAATTATTATTACTATTATTATATCTCTTGTCCGTGATGATTCTTGGTTGATATCTCTTCTCCGTAATGATTATTGGTTGATATCTCTTCTCCGTAATGATTATTGGTTGATATCTCTTCTCCGTAATGATTCTTGGTCTATATTACTCATTGGGGATCATTCATGTTAATCACTCTTCGCGGATGCGGGTGTTAGGGGAATACCTGCCTGCCTGCCTGCCTGCCTGCCTGCCTGCCTGCCTGCCTGCCTGCCTGCCTGCCTGCCTGCCTGCCTGCCTGCCTGCCTGCCTGCCTGCCTGCCTGCCTGCCTGCCTGCCTGCCTGCCTGCCTGCCTGCCTGCCTGCCTGCCTGCCTGCCTGCCTGCCTGCCTGCCTGCCTGCCTGCCTGCCTGCCTGCCTGCCTGTGTTTGAGCCTATGTTTCTTCCCAACTCGCCCCCCTCCCCCTACTATCCACCCATCTACCCCTCCATGTCACATGTGTATAGACATAACATTCACAAGCAGTTCGTCATGTGTCCTCTAGGAACAAGCCGGCGATTGACAAGTATCTATTGCCTGACGCCAATCCGTTGAGCATTCCAGTGACCGACCAACAGTCGCAGCAACGACATCAGCAACAACAGCAGCTACTACAGCAACAACAGCAGCAGCAACAACAGCAACAACAGTTGCAGAAGCAGCAACAACAACAGCAACATCAACACATGCAGCAGCAGCAACAGCAGCAGCGGCAGCAGCAGGCGCCGCATAAGTCGAAAGTGTCCCTCAACAGTGATTGCCACTCGACGCCCGGCTCCAGCAAGCGAGACGGGCCGTCGAAACGGTCGGCGGCGACGAGCATGCCGCAGACGACGACGGCGACTGCGGCGACCTCGGCGGGCGTGACCAAAGACAACAAGATGGTACAGGCGTGGCTTTCTTCCGGACGTGGCCACGACGAGAGCCGCACCGAGGCCCGAGCCAAGCACCCCGCCTTCAACCGCGCGCTCATCGACGGTGTCGACGAAGTCGACGACGATGACGACGACGAAGACTACTACGTGAACTACGAAGACGACGACGATGACGAAGACATGACGACCGTATGTTCGCAGGGCGGCTTCTCGTCGAAGCATTTGTTGTCGTGCCAGTCGTCGGCCTACCAGCACGCGCCCCATCATCACTTGCACCGCAGCCAGTCGACGGCGAAGGCGCCGCGCAAGCCCGCCCATCGGCCCGCTCGCAGCTTCCGACAGCGGCATCGCGGGGCAGGCTGGTCACACGTCAAGAAGCCGCGTTCCTACCAAGTCGACCACCACCACCACCAGGGGACAGCACGGGAGCAGCAGACAAAGTCTGGGCGGAAGTCGTCGCAAATGAAGCGGAAGCAGCCGACTGAGGCGTCGGCATCGGCGTCGTCGAAAAAGGCCAAGTGGGACGCGGCGGCGACGAGGAAGTTGGAGGCGGGCCGGGCAAACGGCGCGAAGGCGGCTGCCCTGCGCGCTAGCGTCGGGCGTAGAGCGACGGCTGCCAAGAACAACAATAACAACAAGCATAAGAAGCGGGGCGCTCCGGCGGCAGAGAGCGCAAAGAGACGGGCGGCCTGGGGCAAAGCGCCGACGTCGGGCAAGGCGTACCTCGCCCACCGTCCGATGCACGTGCCGTGCTGTCACGGTTGGTCGACCGACAATCAGCAGCAGCAACACCAGCAGCAACAGCAGCAGCAGCAGCAACAGCAGCAACAGCAGCAACAGCAGCAGCAGCAGCAACAAAAACAGCAGCAGCAGCAGCAACAAAAACAGCAGCAGCAGCAGCAGCAACGGCGACACGGAGGCGGCATCGGGTCATTCACGTCCTTGCAAAACCAATCAGGCCGAATGTCGCAGTCTGCGGTGGTGAAGGCGTCCGGCAAACAGCACAAGCACGTCGCAAAGTGGATGCCGCGTCACACGAACGCCGTCGACTACGATAACCGTCACCAGGGTGCGCAGATGTCGCCGATGAAAACGGCGTGTGCGATCTACAAGGCGCACGGGGCGAAGAGCGGCACATGCCAGCGCTATCGCGGGCCTAGCCCGGGGAAGCGCGCCGGCAAGGCGGGCCCGCGACCGCCTGGCCCCGCCAAGAAGCAGGCGGCCTCGCAGCGCGTCCCACGCGGCTGCGTGGTCCAGAAGCGCTGGAACGGCGGGCAACCGACGCTCGAGATCCGCAAGGCCCGTCAGCGTCGCGCCTCTGGCGTGTCAATGCTAAACCTGTCGAACAACGCGAACAGCGGTCGCATCCAGCCGGCCATGCTCGCGCAGCCCTTGCCGCAGGCCAGCATTCTCGGCTCCGGCTGGTGTGTCATATTATAACCTCACGTCGCCGCCCCGCCCCGCCCAGAAAGCCGCGCGCGACGGTGCCGTCCGTCTGGCCTGAGCCGATGACGTCAGACGATGACGTTGCGATGACGACACGCGGACCGACTTCGTCGGCTTCTTTACGTTCGCGTTCTGCGAGACACTGGGCGCGCATTCAGACTGCTTGATGCTAGTTTCGTCTTGTCGTGAGCCCGCGAGTTCTGCGGCATGGCGGATAGGGGCCTATGCAGGACGATGAGTCCTTTAAGCTGTTCACACACAGTCCCAACTGCGGGTGTATTAGGGGAGTGCGCCGTCTTTCGCGTACTAAGCCGTCGGAACAATGTGGCTAATAAATATATCCGAAAAATCACACACACACCCCGATTGTTGTCTTCTCTGTCCGACGCAACGGTATCCGCCACGACCCAACGTCGTTGCTATGGCAACGCAAGACGACCTCGTCTACGTCATGTCCGGGCTGGGGTCACGCTGAGCACTGAACAGAACAAAAATGCCATCCATGAATAATAATTATCATTTGTGTTATGTTTGATAATTTATTTTATAGAGTTATCGTACAATACAAGCCTAGACCTGCCCAATGGAGCAACGAACCACTCGTTTATGGTGACGCCGTGTGGATAATTGATTACCACTGAATTATCTCAGGATGGATACCGCTATTTCTCTAGAAAAGCACAGCATATAAAATACGTAAATAAACAGGTAAGTAACTTTCACTGAATTCTCAGAAATATTTGCATCGTCAATCAAAAGCCAGAGGCCAATGGTCCACGAAAGCAAATGAACATAGTTATGTAAATAGGCGCCATTTTATTATGTAGCGTCAATTTGCAACTCTAAAAATGCAATAATCCATACACATGCACACGTAAGCATAATATATGTTGAACACACAAAAAGCCCCTGATGAAACGAAACTGCATAAAAATACTACAAACTATGCACACTGGAACATTGTGGGAGACGTTGAAGCAGACTTGTGCGAGACTTTAAAAGAGACTTGTGCGAGACTTTGAAAGAGACTTGTGCGCAACTTAGACGAAGTGGTGCAATATAAGGATGTATTGTACGCAGTTTTGGAAAGCTGCTATGGCGATGACCCAAACACTCAACCGTATCCTGTAAGGACGCCGCTGGCCTGGTGCGTTGCTGGACCAATTCACTGAGTCAGAATTTGAGGTTAGCATCAACTTCTTGACCAAGAGATCAGATTCTTCTCACCAAATTGTGACCACGACAACATAGATCCAGCAGATATATGTTCTGGGTGGTGATGTTATCCGTTCAAGCGAAACGACCTTGGAAAAGTTAGTGGAGCGGCTCTGGCACTTGGGGAAACATGGGTTCGAGAGCGATGACTGTAAGAGGACAAAAGAGCGTTGAACATGTTGCACAAGAATATGAAATTGGTCGATGGACAGTACGAGATTGGTCTGCTTTGAAGAGATGAACACCCCGCATTGCCAAACAACAGGGTTGTGGCAAAGACGAGACTCAATCTGCTGGGCAAACGCTTTAGGCAGAAGCCAGAGTTTGTAAGAAAGTACTGCAAGGCAATGTCCGAAAACATCACTTAGGGCTACGCGAGATTACTGTCCGACGAAGAAGCTGCTCAGACTAACCCAAGGACGTGGTATCTACCAACCACATCATGGAGTTGGTAGTTCAAATAAGCCCGAAAAGGTCCGTGTTGTCTATGATGCAGCATCGCTGAACCAGGAGTTGATGCAGGGTCCCGATCTGAATAACTGTCTCGTGGGAGTGCTCCTGAGATTCGGCCAGGATGAAGTTGCAGTAGTTGTTGACATCGAAGCGATGTTCCATCAGTTCAGTGTGCCTAAACACGACTGTGATGCTCTGAGGTTCCTGTGGTGGAGAGATGGATTTGAAAAAGCCCCCGCAACCTATCAGATGACACGTATATCTTTGGTGCTACTGAAAGTTCGTCCACGCGTGGACTGAGACGGTGTGCTGTGGACAACAAACGAGACTGACCCACGAGTGGCAGTCGCCGTACAACGGAACTTCTATGTCGATGATTTGCTGAAGTCGCGTTTCCAACGGCCGAGAAAGCCATCAACTTGTCTGTGCAGCTGGTGAGGATGCTAGACCGAGCAGGACTTAGATTGACATAATTTCTGTTAAACTCGAAGAAGGTGTTGGCCGTACTACCTTAACCTGAACGGGCAACTGACTGCAAGAACCTCGACCTTAAACATTTGCCCACTGAAAGAATCCTAGGGGTGAGATGTGACATCGAAACCGGCACTCTCGGGATTACAGTCACTAGCATGGACGATGCAAACACGCGTAGAGGATGTCTCTCAGCAGTAAGTTCCCTCTATGACCCATTTGGAATGGTGGGACCGGTAACACTCGTGGCTAAGAGAGTTCTTTAAATGAGTTACAATTTGAAACTTGGTTGGGACGACGGGTTGCCTGGAGAACTGGTCGAAGCATGGGAGCAGAAGAAAACAAACCTAGGTGACTTGGAAGGAATTCGGTTTCCTAGATGCTACTTCAGACGAGAAGAGTCCGCTCACATTGAACTTCATCACTTTGCTGACGCATCGGAAATGGGATATGGAACGGTGTCCTGTTTGCAGAAAGTGGATAAACGTGGCCAAATCGAATGCTCCTTGGTCATGGCAATATATATATATATAAGGAACATTCGATTTGGCCATGTTTATCCACCTTCTGCAAACAGGACACCGTTCCATATCCCATTTCCGATGCGTCAGCAAAGTGATGAAGTTCAATGTGAGCGGACTCTTCTCGTCTGAAGTAGCATCTAGGAAACCGAATTCCTTCCAAGTCACCTAGGTTTGTTTTCCTCTGCTCCCATGCTTCGACCAGTTCTCCAGGCAACCCGTCGTCCCAACCAAGTTTCAAACTGTAACTCATTTAAAGAACTCTCTTAGCCACGAGTGTTACCGGTCCCATATATATATATATATATATATATATTGCCATAACGAAGGAGCATTCGATTATATATATACATATATATATATATATATAGATATAATATATATATATATATATTGCGAGATGACCTCATAGATATAAATGGAACACGCTAGTTGAACAAGATCGCTAAGCCGCTATCAGTTGACACATGATACAGTGACGGCTGCATGGGCCAATGACAGCCGTGCCGCTGTACGGCAATAAGTCACTGCAGTCCCAGTGCCTATACAGCACAACACCAAGTTTTCATCATAATATATCATGCTAACTATTAACTGACTTCAGTTACTCAGTGTTGTAAATGTACAATGGGTTCAGACAGTTGTCTCACTAATATGCCAGTGTCTGTGACATCTCAATAGGCCTGTAATTGGTACAGAGTCACTCACTGTCTGAGGGATGAGTCTTTTTTAGATTACCGAGTAGTAGTGGAGACTGAGTGCAAACTGCTTGATTTGTTGGTTGTACTTTCTTTTCCTTGTCGATCCTCGGCTGTTGGAGAGTTGGTTGCGAAAGATGTGTTGGGCCATCCCACCAAAGTTATTTCGTAGCAGTGCCAGCTCATCTTCAAGTAGCTTCTGTTCTCCAATGGATTTGAGAAGGTCTGTCATTTTGTGTATCTGCTGCTGCTTCCGCCTAACCTTCTGAGTCAAGGTCTTTATTTTCCTTTTTAATTGTGCCGTTTTCTTAACCATCTTTGAAGATAATGGCTGGTCTCGCGAGATGTAACTGTGTTCTATATTTAATCTTCTCGCCACTTTGGTTGGACTTGGAACATCCTGATCTTCCACAACAGTACTCATGTGACTACTGTTTCCAGATGCTTCAGCAGGGTGCTTTATAGCCTTTCTGGAGTGGAAAGGGAAATTGAAAATGGAGGGAACTGTCGAATCATGGAGGCTTCTTCCGATCTTGTTGGGACGAACCACAAAACAGTTCACTTATAAATTATCACTACAAAGGAAGCTGTTCGTTGTTGGTGTCCAATCTTTTCTCCTGGTTGCTTCAACCCACGCAGCTCGACATTCTCGCATTTTCTTTTCGTTTGGGAATCTGCAGGGGGCAGTATCCATTATCAGTAATTCTTAGTCGTAATATATTATCCCATTAAGCTTTTATATTTTATTACAAAATGTGTCGACCATGCTAGGACTCTGCACAGTAATATTATTAAATAACGTTGGGCATATACGGTAATTCAACCAACTTAAGTTATATATTGTCAATTTGCACATGATTGTAATGTTTTAAAACTGTTAATTTTCTAAATTAATGGCAATGAGGCATGTTTGTGCAGACTATTACCTAAGCTATATTGCATAATTGAGGATTCTCACATGTGGAAAGAGATGCCAGATCCTGTCTTCTGTCGGTTGGTACAGTTGTAAGCTACACAGGAAATAACCATATTTGCTGTTTCACAATAACTATTGTAACCAGCAAGCCTACAAATGTTGTCGAGAGTTAAAAACAGAAACACGTTGCTCGCTCCAGTGTGAGCCACTCAACTGTTCACCGTTTAGGATCATCTAACTGGGATATTGACCTCAGGTTAAACTCTCATTTCCAGGTCACAACCCTTCCCCAAATGAATAAGCTGGAGGCTACAGCCTACCCCATTAATTAATCATCAGTCACTTTGTCAAGGAAGCAGGATGACAAATCTCCAGATCACTACCCCCAACCAACCCAAATCGCTAAGCTGGTGGTTGCTGGCCTACCCCATTAATTAGTCATGAGATATCTTATCTGACCCAACGTGACCCTAAGTGCGGGATGACCCAACCACATATATTACCCAATACCGAGGTTCCACTGTATATATATATACATATATATATATATATATATAGAGAGAGAGAGAGAGAGAGAGAGAGAGAGAGAGAGAGAGAGAAAGAGAGTGAGAAAAAGAGAGAAAGAAAGAGAGGGAAACACACACACGCACACACACAAACATTATATATATATATATATATATATATATATATATATATATATGGAACCTCGGTATTGGGTCACCTCAGTGGTTGGGTCACCTCGCACTTATGGTCACGTTGGGTCAGTCCCAAGTAATTTCCATAGTAAAGAATAGAACATTCGTCCCGATAATAGGGTATCCACCCCTGTCTACAGCAAGGTACTCACTCATACAGCCGAGTGAACTGGAACAATGTGAAATGAACGATGTTGCCCAACTTCCAAGTAGCAACGTGGGGATTCGAGCTCGGATTCTCTCCATTGAGATTCCGATGTTCTACTACTGTGCTACCACGCTCCACGATTGAAAGCTTAGCTCACTACTGGTTTGTTACATGCTTACATGCCAAGAAAACAAGCTGTAACAAAGCCTGCAGTATATCAAAACCTTCGAGGAAAGTTATATTTGGAGTCTTCTCTGAATCTTGCTTGATAGCTCATAACCATACCCGTAAAGTTTTCTGTTTGTCTCCCGACAGGTGCGGCTTACATTTAAATACCACCTTGACTATTCTGGTGTAATTCACACCGAGTTTCCTTCGTTTTATATTGGAGGTAACCATCGTCAATGTTACTCCATATGAGCAGTGTGTGTCTATTTATTTTAGAGAACCAAACTAACAATTGTGTTCACAAAAGGATCAGAGGTGGACATTTAGTGGATCCAACCAAGGGTACTGTTCACAAAAGAAACAGTGTGTGGATTTAACAAACGGCATCGTTTACAATAGGAATGGTTTGCGGAAACTTGGTGGATCTAACCAACGACATTGTTCACAAAAGGAACGGTTAGCAGAAACTTGGTGGATCTAACCAATGGCATTGTTCATAAAAGAACTAGTGTGTGGACATGTAGTGGATTTCACCAACAGTATTGATCAAAACCATTTATCTATTAGTATATATTTTTGATCTGTCTAAAGCATTTGACACACTTGATCATTCAATTTTATTAGAAAAGCCAAAATGCTATAGATTGGAGCCCACATATATACACCTATTATGTGAATACTTAACAAACCGTAAGCAATGTATAAAACTGGAAGAGGTACAATCAAACACTTTACCTTTACAAACAGGCGTCCCACAAGGATCAACTTTAGAGTCATTGCTATTTATTATATACATCAATGATTTTCCGAAAGCCAGTACTATATTTAAGTTCATAACTTATCCTGATGACACTTCACTAACAAGTACAATTGGATCCTTCACAGATGACACACAAGCAATTAATAATGAATATTTGATCAATAAAGACCTTCATATAATAGATACATCGATAAAACTCAATAAATTATCATTAAATATTAATAAAACAAAATATATGATTTTTTTCAAATGCCTAATACAAGGGTCGAAGAACTAACGCTAACAATTGATGGTGTAAATATTGAGAAAGTTAAAAACTTTCTGGGCCTTATATTAGATTCGTGTTTAAACTGGAATAAACATATTGATAAAATAGTAAATAGATGTTCTAGAACAATTGGTGTAATAAAACAATTGAAGCATGTTATACCAATTAGAGTAAAAATTACACTATACAATTCACTAATATTGCCTCACATTAAAATACAAATGTAATCGAATAAACACACAGCAAAAGAAAGAAAGAAGAACAATATCTTTAATTAAATATAACTCCCACAATAACAAATATTTAAACGTGTCTCGATTTTAAAGATTGAAGACCTACTTAGTATACATATATTACGATATTACTATAAATACAAACATACAACATTACCAGCATACTTTCAAAACTGGCAGATAAGAGAGAACAGAAACATACACATCCAATTCGCACGAAAACATGACAGAATATACATATTCAAGACATAACATGAATTTGCAAAAAGAAGCCTTAGATATAGTGTACCACACATAATAAACAATACCTCTGATGTCATTAAACAAAAGATAACCCCACACAGCCTACAAGGATTTATACATTACGTAAAACATAATATCATACAAGGATACAAACACACATGTACAGTCGTAAATTGCTACACATGCACACATAATCATGAATAAACACCCATTCCAGTAACACGTACAGCCATAAACATATTACATTGTTCCCACACATTCACTACTTACTATACGTGTATAGAAGCAAACATTAATAAAAACACACATGAATACACATGCATCTAAATAGGATTGGGCAATGGTGCGTCAATGGAATACAATAACTTACGAATTATATAAAAGATAGACAATTAGCAAGATGGTCCCTATGATAGCGACTATTTATTAGTCTTAATAGGTGTCGCCTACACCAAATATTGTACAAACATAATCTAAATAACCATTGCGTTACATAGTTACATTATAGGTTTATACGTATGTTTTTTATTTTTTGTATTACTACTTTATATTGTACAATATTGGGAAAATAAATACACATATCTATCTATATATCTGTCTGTCTGCCTGTCTGTCTGTCTGTATATCTGTCTATCTATCTATATATCTGTCTGTCTGTCTGTCTGTCTGTCTATCTGTCTATATGTATATCTGTCTATATGTCTATCTATCTATCTATCTATCTACCTATCTATATATCTATCTAAATACGAAATGTAGTGGATCTAGCCAACACCATTACTCACAGAACATGCGGATATTTAATGGATCAACACACGATGGAACAATGTGCGGCGTTTAATTGTTCGCCAAAGAAACAGCGCAAGAGACAAATGCCTTCTGAGATTATAAGATACTCCATTCACCATTGGACCAGACCATCCAAGTAAGAACCCACGTGAACTACCTCGGTTATTTGTCTTTCTCTATGTCATTGCGACCCGGCCTGCCTTTTGCCTCTGTCTTTGTTAAACGTCACCTGATGCGGGTCTATTACACTGCTATCACTTCCGGCTTTGTCTAAGTCGGTGATCAGATTGCTCTTTACATTGTCCGTTGCAACTACAGATGAACTGCGCGCTGAGGTAACTCTGGTAATTACTAATCACCGCTGTGTGTGTCTATCTGTCCGTGGATTGGCTGAACTGCGGCTACTAATGACCCAGCACGCAGCGGAGAGGACACATCCATATTCCGAGGATAAACCAATAGATGCAGCACACGAGCACACAGGAGCGGAACCATACACGGACACACGATCACCGGACCAGCAACAAGTGTGCGAGCACAGCCACTCATGCCGTCAGGCGTATACGTCGTCATGATTTTTCTGATAATTGTTTATGTTCCTTTGACGACTACGGCACCATTGAACTGTAGATGTGTGACCGATTCTGTTTACAAGAGCTCACGGGTACCCGTCTACAACAAGACACAAGTACCCGTCTACAACTCAGAGGTACCCGTCTACAACAAGACGCAAGTACCCATCTACAACAACTCAGAGATACCCGTTTACAACAAGACACAGGCACCCGTCTGCAACAACTCCCTGGTGTCCAGTTGCAAAGAGACGGAAAAGTCCAAATCAGGTACGGTAAACTAGTGCAGTCCTCATTTATTATAACTAGCTGAGTGACCCCAGCGTAACATGGCAAAATAATACATATACTGACATGTTCTGGATAAAATAGAGATTATAGACATTATGCTATGCGTATAGATAGCTATATTGTTACTATACAACGTCAAGCAACGCTGCTCCCGGGTAAAATAAAAGACTTTAATCGACGAACCACCTGAAGGGCCCACTGGCACGCCTACGATGGAGCGCAGTAGTGCAGCGGTAAGAGCTCCCGTCTCTCACCTGAGAGAACGCGGGTTCGAATCCTGTGCGGCGTTGTGTTTATTCGAATCATGTTGAGCTTGTTGCCACGTGGATGATTAATTCTGCAGCCCGAGTATAATGAATATTCATGCACGCGCAGTGAACCACACAAAGACCGTTGACGTCACACACACAGCTAACATGTCTGATTCCGAGGTGAGTTGATTCAAGCAATGACAATGACATTGTAAATATGCAGTTTGTAGACATATGTATATTAACAGCTATTTTTATAAGTGTAGGAAGCGATTGCATTGTTTATTTATCCTGCTTCCCAATGCCGTCAGCCGAGTAACGTTTCGACTAAATAGAATGATAACGTCCGCCGACGCGGACGGCTGCAGTCGGTGTCAGCTGCCGCTGGGACTGTCACTGAGTCTGTCGAACCTCTACTACAGTAACTAAAATAGCCTTAGGCAAGGGTCTCGCCTTTCTGGTTAGTAAAACTGCATTGTCCAGTATTTGACATGCAGTGAACGAAAATGCACACTAAAGCATCAGTATATGCAACCATAGCAAGAGGATTAACCTGGTCGTGGATGTAATTTGTTTGCCTAAATCTGGTATTTGGATATGTGTGTCTACGGGTCTTGCCTTTCCAAATTCCAGTCAGCCGTTTTTGAAAAGTCCCCATTTCCCCACTTATTTGAACCGAAACATAAAAATATGAAATTCGTACGTTCACAGACAGTTTTTAATGCTACAGCTACGATTGTTAGTAAACCTGGCTGGCATGTTATCATTCAATGTAAATGTTTTAGGTTTGTTAAAAAATACACAACACCATGTTGCCACGGATTTTTTTGCGATGCACAAATTTTGGACACCAGCAGATCTGCACTCTAATATACATAAGTTTATATCCATGAATATATTAAAAACAATCTAATAATAGATAAGATCAAGTTGCGCTGCTTCGTGTGAATAGCACATTTGATAATAATACTTATATGTACAAATTAAACATTTATTTTTGACATGGTACTTTACCGTTACTGTACACTTTTCACGAGAACGGCCCATATGTATAATTATATACAACATTAATTATTAGAGCAAGAATAAAAGAAAATATACAGTGCACTCTGGATAAGGTCGAACCTCCAGGGATCCATGACAATAATGATAAGTGGAATTTCTGATAACTAGAAAGTTATCAAAAGGTCCCTTTATTGGGACCTTTGCCCTGGACCGAGGAAAAGATTGATTTAACTTAGCAAAACTTCACTTATGTGAGTTCGAGTTATCTTGAGTGCACTGTATATGACCAATGCACACAGGTAATTATGTAGAAGCAAATTAAAAGTTGGCCAAAGTAATGGATTGGGATTTTAGTCTGACTGAATGAACATAACAAGGTTCTCTTGTATTTCTTTTCCATTTAGCCAGCTGTACACTTGGTGATAAGTGCCATAATCCAATATATCTAAACTGAATTAATCTGCACAGTGTTGAGTTAGTTAACTCATAATTTAGGCTCAGTTTCTTAAATTCAACTTTGTTTATTTGTAGGAACATTGGAAATAGCTGAGCCGATGGAAAGAGGAAATTGAAGAGCTGTACTTAACAGTGCCATTAATTGGACAATGGGATGATGTCTGACTTTGTTCTGTCCCATTCTGTTCTGTGCGACATCTACTGGGAAGTTGTACCTCACTTCGAGTTTCAAATGGATGTGTGCATCTGTTAGCTTTGTGTATCAAAATACATAGCAGTGCTATTAATAGGACAATATGTTAACTGACACAGTAGTGAAGAAGACGTCTGACTTTGTTCTGCCACATTAGGTCCGCGTGGCTTCTGCTGGGAATATGTACATCATTACGTTTCAAATGGATTTGTGCAATCGATCGATTTGTGCATCCAAATGCACATCATCCCGTCATTATGACGGACAGTCCCGAGTATTCATGAGCATGCCTTATA
>OZ023206.1:31347740-31502740 GCA_963995525.1 Escarpia spicata
AGTGCTATTAAATCAGCTGCAGGAATCCACAGTTGGAATTGTCCTACCGACAGTTAGGCATCATACCATCTACTGCTCTGAGCTAAAAAGGATGTCTATCTCCCAGAACGAACTAAGGCTAAAAAACAATAATACAATAATACCACAGACACAACACAGAAAGCCGCATTAAAGCAGGAACGATACATTATTCTTTATGCTATGCGCCGAAAACGAAAAACTCTAAAGAATGGATCGGCTAGATTAGATTAGTTAACAGCCGAAGTAGAAAGACTGCACGATGGAGCCAATATGTTCCGCGCAATCAGGATGTTAACTCTTAACCTTACATACACTGATACAGGCCGGTCGAGTTTGCTGCAATGGTCAGTGAACACTTCGACAAACAGTTCCGCGGTTCCGTAACCAAAAGGATTCCAGCATTTGAAGGCACCCAAACAGCGCTGCCTACACCTGTTACAACAAACGAAGTGTTATCAGCGATGAGCAAGCTCAACAACAACAGAGCGTGTCTTCAGCCGCGTCGAATGGCGAGTATAATGGCGGTGCAGATCGTTGAAATGGCATAAGCGAATCCTACATATTTTGGTAGTTTGAAATGCGAACATGCTTATTATACTGTAATATATATATATATCTGATGAATCTCTTCACATAGATTTGATGTAATATATATATATATATATATATATATATATATATATATATATATATATATATATATATATAATAGAACGTTGCCGAGCGCAGGAAACAATTAGAAACTAGAAACTATCGCTAGTATCAGCAAACTTCATCAGATAACAATCGCTAGATGGCGACACAGTAGTCACTATCTCGCTTACCTCTTCGGTTTTTCCTAGACATTCTCGTTTTATGCCTTCTCTGTGGCTGCCCCCCCCCCCCCCCCCCCCACGGCGTGGAACAATGCACTTCTTCTTATTCGCCAGGCTCCATCGACAGATGCTTTCAAGAGACAGCTAAAGATTTATACTTGTTTTCTGCAGTTCTTTGCTTGCGGATCGAAGCAGTTGATGTCGTCATGGACTATATCAAGTTTTGTGAAATTATTATTGTGATTGTCCTCACAAAGAATGTGAAAATCTTCTCAAATACAAAACTGTGGGTAAATACACACCTAAAAAACATAAGCGTTGAGAAGAAGAGGGCTTTCGTGTTTAATACCCGCACTGAGAATCCAATGTAGGCCAAGCTACTCTAAAAAACAGATCACGGACGCTAAACTGGAATTCAAGGATATAATTGAAAGCCTGTTCCAATAAGACTATATGCGCAGGTCACGGCAGAGACTGAAAACTATATATGGTGTTGAGTGCAATCCTCAGAGTCAGCGGAAGAGTCACAAGTTCCCTGAGGACTTCAATTCCTTCTTTGGGCGCTTTGACCGGCATATGATTCCTCCCGTGAGTGTCAGGAGGCGGTGGACGACGTTGAGTCTCAGCTCACTGAGGACGACATTCCAGAAACCACTCCCGATGACGTCTGTAAGGTCTTCAAGCACGTTAACCCCCACGAGGCAGCCGGGCCTAACAACGTTAGTTGTCAGATTCTCAAGGAGTGTCATGCTCAGCTGGATGCCGTGTTCAGCATCCTTTTCAACTTGTCTCTACAGCAGAATCGCACCCCCCCTAGCCTGGGAATCATCTGTCCTATTGTAATGTTGTTGTCCCCTCCATCTTCCGTCCTTCCTTCAGTTAGGCGGTACGCAAATGGCTTAAGAAGACCGGAGCCTTACCTCGGGTATGTCGCTGGCCAAGCCGTGTGCATCATCGTGCTGTGGTGATGCATTGTCCCCTCCGGCTGAACAATAGCAAGTATTGCCCGACTCAGCTCCGAAGTTTTGGTCTACTTCTCAGTCATTTCAATTCCCCCAATGTCGCTTCTTCAAATACTTCCTTCCCCACGACAAAATTAAAAGCCATTTTGATAATCCTGTCTGGGAGTCCATGAGATAAATTAAGAATATCGCACTGGACAAGGTAGCGATTAGTTCCACTGATGATATGCAAATTTGGGGTAGTTACCCCGGGCACATTTATTGGACTGCATTAATCGGTTTAATTGGTGTAAATGCAGACCCCCTCACGTGTGTGAGCACCTTCACCCCATAGTATGACTACATAAAACACGCATGCGAAGAGCCATAATTCTACAAATTGAGGCCAAGCCAATTTGCTTAAAAGGGAACTATTGACACACATAAGGAGAGACGATTACTGAACATTCTTCAGGATAGTTCGTTTTCAAATTCGAAACTTTCATTTTCCATATCCAAGAATCATGTTAAATTACCTGGTAGAGGCTTTCGTTGACGTGTCACGTCGACTTCATCAGTACCTATGACGCTGAATGACGTCATCGTACACGTGAGGCAGTTCGTAATTGCCCTCGTCTCTGTTGATGGGTGTTTGGGTTTTTCTGATCCAGATGGCTTCCTTGATTTGCCGAATTCTTCTGTTGGGTTCTTTGTCAACAATTTTCACTCCCTCCCAGTCTATGATATGGTTTTCAGTTGTCGCATGGTCTGTAAGGGCGGATTTATTGATGGTAGACATCAATCTTTTTTTTCCGCTCCTTGTGTATTTCTCATTTTTCGTGTTGTCTACGTCCTTTCTGTGTTCCTCCAGTCTTGTTTTGAGTAGTCTTCCTGTCTCCCCAATGTATTCCCCACCACAATTCTTGCACGGTATTTGGTACACCAGTTCGCCCTGTTCTTCTAGCTGTACTTTGTCCTTGGGATGTACCAACAGGTGTCTGAGGGTGGTGTGGGGACGCATGGCCGTTGCTACTCCATATTTTTTCAGTACTCGATGTACTCTCTCCGATACCCCCTCTATGTATGGGATGACTACTTGGCTCCGATAGTTTTTGTCCTTAGTCTTTTTGTTGGTCTTTTTCTTCTTACTGCTATCTGTCGCCTTTTTCAAGGCCCACGACGGATAGCCACATACTCTTAGAGCTCCTCTCAGGTGTTCCACCTCTTCTTTCTTGTCCCCCTCCTCCGAAGTTATTGTCTCACACCTGTTCATAAGGGTTCTGACAACTCCCAACTTCTGATGTTTGGGGTGGTGGGATGCAAAATTCAGGCATTGGTCAGTGTGCGTCTTCTTCCTGTACACTGTGGACTTCACACTGCCATCTTCCTTTCTGGTGAACTTTGCATCCAAGAAGGGCATGCTGTGTGAAAATGATGCTACCTGTGGGGTCTACAGTGTTCATGTGTTGTTGTAATTTCGTTGCCTTTCCTGTGTGTACCAGGCAAATTATATCGTCCACATATCGCTTCCAGTTTCTCGGTTGGCAATCGACTGGTGCTGTGGCTATGATTTTCTGCTCCAGGTTCTCCATGTACAGGTTCACAACAATGGGGGACACTGGACTGCCCATGGCTACCCCAAACTTCTGTTGGTATATTTCTCCTCCAAATCTGAAGTATGTCGTCTCCAAGACAAATTTCAACAACTCCATGATGTCGTCTACGTTTATATTTGTTCTCTTCTTTAGTGTCTTGTCATTCTCTAGTCTTTTTCTGATGACTTTGCAAGCTTCTCTGATTGGGGTCTTCGTGAACAGTGACACAACGTCATATGACACAAATGATTCTCCTTCTTCCATTCTCAGCTTTGTCATTTCTTTCACCAATTCTTGTGAATTTTCCGTATGGTGTTCTGTTTTTCCAACAAGTGGTTGTAGTATGTTGGCCAATTCTCTGGATACTCTGTATGCTATTGTCTGTGTGTAGTCGACAATTGGTCTGAGTGGCACCTTCTCCTTGTGGATTTTTGGTGATCCATACATCCGTGGTACTTTTTCTAGCGTAGGATATAAGTACCAGTACTGATCTTTGGTGATCTTCCCCTCCTTCTCCAAGGAATTTACCATTCTGATGAGTTCTGCCTTATATTTCTTGGTCGGATCCTTCTTTAACTTCTCATATGTCGCTTCGTCACTTAGCATTTCTTTCATTTTTTCCTGGTATTCTTTCGTTTCCATGATGACTGTGGCCTTTCCCTTGTCCGCTGGGAGTATGGTGATGGACTTCTCCTTCTGCAGCTCTTTCAAGGCTGTTCTTTCTTGTCTGGTTAGGTTCTGTTTTGGAACTTTTGCTGATTTCAGAACTCCCGCGATATCTGCACGAAGTTTGTCTTTTTGTTCTTGTGGTAGTTTCCATGTCGCTTGTTCTGCCGCTACGACGAACTCCTCGGTTGGTACTTTTTTTGGCGTTACCGCGTAATTTAGTCCCTTCGCTAATATCTTATTCTGCGCCCCGGACAGTTTGTATTTCGACAGATTTATCACCCACCTTTTTAGCTGTGTTCCGGTAAGGTCAACTTCGTTTGTTCTGTCTCTCTTCGCTTCCAAGCGCCGAATTTGTTGTTGGTGGCGCCATTTTGTTTTCTCATGCGTACTCTCGCTGACATGCGCGGTGTGGCGCGTGACGTTTTGTTGTTCTTCCCTTGACAACGAAGTAAACAGCTTCGTTTCTAGGGCGAGTTTCTTCTCTTTAAACGTGTCCAATTTGTTGTTTATGACACGTATTCTCTCTCTCACTAGTTCCTTCCTGGCTTTGTCCACTATTCTCCTCGCATTCGTCGTGTTTATCGGGCATTTCAGACTGAGACTGGGAGGTGTTACATTGATGTCTTTGCAACGTAGCGTAAATACAAGGTGATTTCTGTGGCGCGAAACCTTTCTGGTCAATTGTTCGAGTTTCCTCACGTCTTTGACACATTCTTGTCCATACTTTGTCCTAAGATTACTGAACATTCTTCAGGATAGTTCGTTTTCAAATTCGAAACTTTCATTGAAACGACGTCATCGTACACGTGAGGCAGTTCGAACTGCCTCACGTGTACGATGACGTCATTCAGCGTCATAGGTACTGATGAAGTCGACGTGACACGTCAACGAAAGCCTCTACCAGGTAATTTAACATGATTCTTGGATATGGAAAATGAAAGTTTCGAATTTGAAAACGAACTATCCTGAAGAATGTTCAGTAATCGTCTCTCCTTATGTGTGTCAATAGTTCCCTTTTAAGCAAATTGGCTTGGCCTCAATTTGTAGAATTATGGCTCTTCGCATGCGTGTTTTATGTAGTCATACTATGGGGTGAAGGTGCTCACACACGTGAGGGGGTCTGCATTTACACCAATTAAACCGATTAATGCAGTCCAATAAATGTGCCCGGGGTAACTACCCCAAATTTGCATATCATCAGTGGAACTAATCGCTACCTTGTCCAGTGCGATATTCTTAATTTATCTCATGGACTCCCAGACAGGATTATCAAAATGGCTTTTAATTTTGTCGTGGGGAAGGAAGTATTTGAAGAAGCGACATTGGGGGAATTGAAATGACTGAGAAGTAGACCAAAACTTCGGAGCTGAGTCGGGCAATACTTGCTATTGTTCAGCCGGAGGCCTTTAAATGGCAGCCTCGTTCTAATCTTAACGCGTATGCACCACTTGTCAATTGTAGTCTTCGTTCTGGTTCATTAGTGCAAAAGGATCGAGTGAGACATAAAGATAAGTTCTTATATAGCGCAGTATACAGTCCTCAGGACTGCACAAAGCGCTTTTATGCTTTACTCCCTGGCAAACCTGTTCAATCGAACACCATCTCGACTTTTCTGGGAAGCATCCAGCCACGCTGCAATTAATGCGCGAAGACTATTCGTACACAAATATCCACCACTGTCTCGCCATAAGTCACGATCACTTCTGTAACCGTCGTGTCTGTGTCAGCCTGTGGTCTTATCGTGTCTGTGTCAGCCTGTGGTCTTATCGTGTCTGTGTCAGCCTGTGGTCTTATCGTGTCTGTGTCAGCCTGTGGTCTTATCGTGTCTGTGTCAGCCTGTGGTCTTATCGTTACTTAACATGTTTTCGTAGGGCAACCTCACCGGTAAGAATTCCCCTAGGGCACTTAAAACGAGTCCTGTCATATACTGCTCCAGCTCTACACACCATTGGCTGTTTGCCCTGGCAAGCGGTCGGTTCGAACATTCCGCCTGTTAATGGATTGATTGCTATATCAGAGGCTACTTTTAGCTGGAAAGTGAAGTTGTGTGTTTTCCCAATGGATTGGCCAACTTGTGAGATAATATTATTTTAATGGGAGTTTGATACGAAATATCAACTGGTGTTCCGTTCTGGTGATTGGGGACACGTGAAAGTTCTCATAGTACCAATGTGCACTCGACGATTCATAACCAGCACGTCTACCGGCTGTTAGAATTCTCTTTATTTCTTGTCTGCTTATTAATTCTTCGGTCAAAAATCCTAACTCTAGAGAAGCGACTTGTCTGTTAAATTTATAAACTTGTCGGAGCAAGTTATCGTGTGCAGATTCCATCGCACATAGAACCTGGTCAATCCTTATTTGCGCGTCAAGCACTTGCAACAGGTTGTCTTGTTGACTCAATTGCAATTCAATGAACTGTATTTCATGTGACATTTCAACGACTACCGCCCAGTCGTCATGGATGTATTTGAGCGACCCGCGTCCTTCATCCTCTCCTGTAGCAGATTCGGGATCAACTGGATCTCTCTAATTTGCGTATAAACGCAGTCGAGGTATGGAGGACGCAGTCCTCACTCTGTGTCATAGTGTGTGTAGGCCTACTCACCTACTCACGTGGAAAAGCCCAAGCCAGGATAGTCTTGATTGACTTTTCCTCGGCTTTCCTTCCTCTCTGACAGTCCTCTCAGCCAGTCTGACACTGAGTGAGCTTGGGATGATTTAACTCTTATTACTATTTTAAGTCTAAATTATAATTATTTTGCATATATTAATTCCCGTGTTAGGGTGTCTGTGTGCGTGCGTGCGTGCGTGCGTGCGTGCGCGTGTTTGAATTTTTAATTGGTCGAGTTGTTCCTCGATCCATTTCTACATCGGTAAGGCCATATTATTACATATCTTCTATCCACGTGTGCTCTTGTTTAATGTAGTTTATCTGTACACAATATATTAAATTTCCAACCCATGTTTGGTCTTCTATCCTTCGACAAATTGTATCCACCCCCAGGCTCATCAAAAACATATAACGACACCACATCCAGGCTTTAAAAAATAATCAAATTGGATCCCCGTCAGGTTCACCAAAACCTTTAATGCACCTCGTTCAAGCTAACAAAAATCAAATTGCACCCCTCCCTCAGGCTCATCAAAACGTCCATTAAATGTCACCCCATGAAGCTCGCCAGGGCATCAAAATTGCAAGTACACCCAAGTACAGTTCAAGTGAAACTCGGTCTTGCTTCATGCGGAGCTCCAGCCTCAACGGGGCGAGGGTGCAAACCATAGGCTACGCTTCTGTGGGGAAGGGGGAACTGGGGGGTGCACGTGCCACTTGACCTTTTGAGTTCGGCTTAATTGTCCGCAGTCCCTTTTGTACGGGCCCCTGTGACCATGTCCCCTAGACACTTTTGAATGTGCCCCCGTGACTGACGTTACGGCGGCGCAGCACGATGACATTATTTTAACAGCCCCCCCCTTTTTCCGATGTCACCAGTGGAGCCGAGACAGCGGATAAGCTGAAGTTACGGCGACGCGGTAACGAACAATTCGCTACACCTTTAATTTAGTTCGGCCGCCGGTGAAGGTTTTGTGCCCCCCGGGGCCCAGACACACCACTGCAAACGCACCCATCGACCCCCCCCCCCCCCCACACCCAACCACCCCGGCCTACGGGCCTGACCATGACTAGAGCAGTGAACCAGTACAAATAGCTCTCTCCGCCACCCTTAATTTCTGCCCTGTGCAGTTCGCGGAACATGGTAAACACGACCTATTTTAGCCTGCACTACTTTGACAGCGTGCTTTGTGGAGAACGAGGTCAGTTCGGGTCATATGAGACCACGTGATGCCTAGCCAGATCGATGCAGATCGGGGAGCTACAGTACGCGTGTGTGCCCTTACAGTGACACAACACACACGGCAGCTACGCGTGGTGGCAGTGTTCTCGCGTAGCGCGTCCAACGTGCAACGTAAATAAAAGTACGTGTAATACACAGGCGACGGCGGCGACATGGGTCACGATTCGAAGCTCGATGACAGCACGAAAGATGATGGTAAGTAAGTGTGCCTTTGCCGGCGCTAGCGTCGCTTCGATTCGGTGACAGTCGCAGGTCACGACTCGTGTGAGCATTTCTAGGATGTGTTGCATCAGATGCAGCCATTTCTAGGCGGTAGGGTTGACGCTGTTGACGTCGTAGCTAGCTATACGGTGGCTATGTATACATATACACGCGCTGGTTTCAGGCAGTAGGATTAATCATGCCATTATCAGCGGCAGTGTCACATGCGCGTACTACGATATACTAAGTCTACGTCTACAAGACTGTATAGTAGACGCTCCGCCTACGCATAGCCGAGACCCAAGCGTGGCGATTGTCTGCTTTCGAGTTGCATCATCATCTACTGAGCGTCAGTGTATCTCAGTACGTCGTCGCGTTAAAAAACGCGTGGGTGTGTATGTCAGAGCATGCACACTTGAGTGTGCGTTGGCAAAGGGCATCACTTAAAAAGTCAAGTTCGCGAAGTGCGCGTCACATTAAAATAACTTCAATCCGCGACGTACTAGTACATTTAAATTGAAATACGTTTTCTGACATTAAAAACGTTTTCTGGATTGATAAAAAGATGGAAAAACAGTGAAACAAGACCTTAATAGGGTGGGAAGGTGTTAATGACCAATAACAGAAGACCATTGCAGAAGACAAAAGGTTATAGAGAATATTCTGGGGCGGTTCCAGAGAGGGTTGTTTAGGAGGGCCCAAAAACCTCTAATTGCACCCCTTGAGGTTTGCCAAACTTCATTGTCGGATCTTGACATCGGAAAACGGGGAGGGGGTGCTGTTGAACATGTTGTGCCCCCAAGGCTCCCCCTTGACCAGCCTATGATATTAATAAGCAAAATGGAAAAAGCAAGCGAAGGATATGGACCCCCATCCCACAAGGGGAAGAGGACGAAAATATTTTGTTCTGAAATAAAAATTAAGGAATTTTTCGGATGCACCATTTGTAATTAATTAAGAATTCTTAAAACTTCTACTACATGTAATGTTCCCTGGGTAACTATTTAAGCAAAAATGTTTCATCAGAGTAATTAAATTACCTGCATAACATTGTTTTTTCCTTCTAATTGTTGATAACATTCTTGAACTATTTCTTTCATAGATATGCCTGGTTAGTTACCCAAAACCACAGTTATGCCTGGAAGGTAGCCCCAATGCCTGGTCCCATCCTCCACCCCATGAGGACCATGGCTCCTTCCAACCTTCTGAAATATGATAGCATCCATTACAAAAATAAGTTTATCCAGTGCACAGGCGTGTCTCGTTATCCAGCCTTTTTCCTGCCGTAAGCTACTGAAAGCTAGATAGAGCCAGTTTTTCCCTAATAAAAAAAAATGTCACAAGAAATTTTGTATTTGTTAAAAATGTAGGCAAACACCTAAAATGGAATTGTATTAAGAAGAAGAAGAATGAACATTACATTAACAAAATCTGACATCATGTCAAATTAGATTAAAAATAATAGATTCCTGAGATGCTGAAGGCCATTTTAATAAATGCGTAGGTAGTGGTCTTTTTTAATTTGTGTACAATTTGCACTCGGTGGTGTTACATTGGTATGTGTATCATATTTTGAATAAGCAATATAATTGTTGTCTTGTCCCTAATTCATGTGATGACATGACTGGGACTATACATGGCTGTTACAATACTGTGTATTCTTAAACAAAGGGAGTGGCCCAAGTTAACAAGACAGGCAGAACAATGCCATGGTCTACTTCAGGTAGACATCAGATCTGTCTATACAAACAACTTAGCAGCACTGGACACCATTCATAATATGTTGGCTCAAACCTGTACATTTTATTGATTGGACAAATCAGTCAACAGGTGTTAACATGCACTTGACCTACTTAATGAAGCACTTGTAGGTATACAGGTAGATTTAACCTGATTATTACTCGATCATAAGCTTATTCCTGCCTTGTGTAAACAAATGACTTCAACATATGATTCGATCTTGAATGTTTTCTTAGATTCACAAATGTCAAGTTTATTTTCAAAATTTTATTATACTGTAATTACAAGATTCATGCTTTGTTACTTGTATTATTTTGTTTTCCTGCAGTTGTAAATATGGTAAAACCTTTCAAAATGGCCATCTCTTGGAAACAACAAATTCTTGAAAACGACCACTCTATCACTGAGTGTTTATTTTGTTCTTGAAACCAACTTTGGCCATCACTCTACTCCATAATGCAGCCATTTAAAACTGTTTAAAATAGCTTTAAAGGGGGCGCGCGATAGTGTAGTGGTTAGCATATCCGCCTGACATGCCGGCGGCCCGAGTTCAATACCCGGACCGGGCAGGTATGGTATATTTGGTGTAAAAACCTGGCTCACAACATTGGGGACTGTGTATCCCTCGTGACTCGGAGATCACGTTAATGTCGGTCCCGTCTCAATTTGGGACGTAAAAGAACCATTGAGGACGACAAGCACCCTGGCAGTGACCACCCTCAGTGCCAGCATAGAAAGGTCGGCTTGGCGATAATGTTCTGAAAAAAGGCTGACTAGTTGAATGAGACCTCATAAGACCATAACATTGTAACCACAAAAATATACAGACTAGTCAGTTAATAGAACGTTGCCGAGTGCTGGAAACAACTAGAACTAGAGCTGCTAAACACCTCCCTTCATGTGCAATGTGTAAGTCATCAACAGATGATGGAATTGCTCAGGAGGAACATATAAAGTTGCAGATAATATCCATGTTCATGAATGTATACAGTTTTGCCAGAACTGCACATCTGACCATTCTCTACAATGTGCCCACTCTTTTAATGAGCCTGCTGTTTTCTCTCAGCCACTTGTGTGGATTGCAAACATTAGACCATTTAACAACAACAAAGGTAAACAAAACACCAGTAGTTTACAATACTACCACATACTTGTTGTGTAAAGTTAACTATAAACATGTCACAGATCTTGACTGTGACCTTTGAATAATTACCCGTAGTTAGTACAGTGTGGTGCTGTTCAAATGAGATTTGTTTAAATGGTGTAACGTTTTTTTTTGCCACAGGCAAGTGTAATGAAGCATTACATGGGGTGAGGTGTCTCTATTTTTACAAGCATTGCCTAAAGATTTGTTGACATTTTGGCTCATTTCCAATTAAAAACAATAATATACTAGTAGGCCTGTTGTTTTTTATTACTTTGATAATAATAAGGTAACTTCTGTTGTGCCTAAATACTTGGAAACCAAGCTCAGAAGCACACCAAAACACAAGGGTTGATCAATCGATAAGGAGTATTCAAGTTTTCAACAGATCAATGGATATGCACGTATGCCAAACTTATATTTTATATGTAAACAATGAATCAATACAGGTAATGAATTATATAACTAACGGAGTTACCGGTGTTGCCGGCAGTCATATGTACCAGACACCCCAAACCCATCCCAAATGTTTCCAGCCTACCCGCATTAATAAATGGTAACTGGACACTGGTGTAGTTGTTAGGACAACCTTTCACCAGAAATCTGTCTCAATCGCTCACCCGTCTAACTGGCGTAACCACCAACAACGGATGCTGTTTTGAAATTTCAGCGAGATATATGCTAAACTAATGAAGATGTGGGTGCACAAACAAACAGAGAATGAACTATTTTATAATATAGATATGTTGTATTCATAGTTATCCAATATAACTTTTGACACTCACTTTTTATAATACAATAACTTGATAGGCAATATTTTGATGCTAAATGACAAAATGACACATAGCTCCATCTGTAGGTTATATATGAAATGCTAAAGAGGGCGCTACTTGTAAGTGTGCAGACGTGACCAACGACAGATAGACCTGGTGCATGTTAAGCGCTGAGGATTTTCAAACCTCAATAACTTAAAAACTATTCAAAATTTCTGCATACATCAAGCAACATATTTGTAGATGGCATAATTGTCTTTACGATGATATAGAAAAATATTAAATTCCGCGGCTGGAACTCCACGTACAGCCTTTTGAAATATTGAACCCCCAAGTTCTCCACCCCCCCAGATGAATTTAGAAAATGTCTAAATCTACGAACCGTCTTAATGGGCCCGGTAGATCACAAGCAACATTTCAGCTTGATACTTGCAAAACTAATGGAGATGTGGGACCACAAACAAACAGAGAATGAACTGTTATAATAATTTTTTTATAGATTATTATAGATGTATGTATTTTTGTCAAAATGATCATAATTTTACTGAGGTGTATTTCCACAAAAAGCAAGACATTCATTATGGATGGTCCGTTAGTAGGAACTAACCACAATTTGTTCATGATCTTGGCTGTGTCAACAACCACTATGTGAAGAAACACCCTCTTCAAGTTCAAGGGTGTGTTACATCACTAGTGGTGAAGTCTCCTCTCAAACATCCTTTTTCATACACAGCTTCTGTATGTACCTAAACCTACATTTTAAACATTTCCCTTTTCTGATGGGGATTCCTGTATTTGACACCCATCCATTCCCACAGGCATCAAGCAAAATCTCTTGTCTTTCAGGCTTTATCCAGTTATACATAAGTATTTTCCACAATTCTTAATACACATTTCCGTGCTGAATCGTGACTTCAATTTTTAAAGGGATTCTTTGAGAATTTTAATCTCTTTCTAATGTACACAATTATTAGGTAATCCTGTTAATATGATTATTTCATGTAATTCTATGCCTTTATTTCATTAGAATTATGTTTTATTAATCACTAATGACCCTGACAATATATCAAAAAAATAACTTTGCGTACGCGGAGTTTCTACTTTGGGCCCACCTTCACAATCTTCATAAGGCATGCTCATGAATATTCGGGAATGACCCTGACAATATATCGAAAAAATAACTCTGCGTACGCGGAGTTTCTACTTTGGGCCCACCTTCACAATCCGCATAATGAATATTCGGGAATGTCCGTCAGACTTCGATTAGCTACACCGAGTTAATAGATGCAAGAAATACGTCATCAACATGTGTATATTTGGATTAGCCACTGCCATGCGATAAAATTATCAAAATGAAACATGGAACAGCTGCTGTTAATGTCACAGATTCAGTAAAGTAAAGAAGGAAAACATATGGAATAAACGGAGAATGAACATAGCAACTGTTCATGACAAACGAATTGATTTAAATGAAAAAATACCTTTCCATGCACGAAGCTGCCGATGGCGACGCCGATGTCATATTGAATGATTGGCATTGTTTTTGTTGGAATATAAAAACTATGGTACTATCATGTTCATTTTTCACTAGGTACATCTGGCTATACATTTTGAAGTGAAGTTTTTATGAAACGTTTATGTAACAGAAACTTACTGAAGCCGAGAAACATTCAATAATGAAACCATTTTATTTGCACCATAAATCCAGCTGCTATTTCCATAAGCAGTATAAATACATTACACATCATTGATGTAATCTACGGTATTAAAATAGGATAGGTGGTTATGTACTTTCCTATCTACGTAATGTTTACTTTTACTAGTTTTAGTTTGAAAAATGTAGATCGATAAAGAGCATAACATTATTGTAAACAAAACATTAAAATCTATTGCATCAGTGTAAAAACTTATTTTATTTTGTACTGGGAGTGCAATAATTATTTGTTCTGTCCATCATTTAGAGTAAAAGTTATTGAATTTGTTTCTGTCAAACTCCCGTTTCGATAACAAATAAAATGGCCATTGTATGATGGAAATAAAGTTATAAAATTACAAAACTTTAAAAGTAACACATATTTTAAAACACTGTTTTCAGTCATCATTGGTGTATTTAGCTCAAGAAGATCCCAAGACATTTTGAATGTTGTGGAACATTTATATTTTATGAATTTTCAAAATTATTGTAAAAGCAACTTTGTCAACACCTTTTTATACACTACTCCCAGTATAATTCACTTAACACAAACTTGTTTCAACAAATTTGGAAGAATATGCTGTAGAACACAATCCAAACTTGATGAGAATAAGAAAGCATACATTTTATTATGTACCCGGTACTCCTATTTTGCAACATAATGACGGGATGATGTGCATTTGGATGCACAAATCGATCGATTGCACAGATCAATTTGAAACGTAGTGATGTACATATTCCCAGCAGAAGCTACACGGAATTAATGTGGCAGAACAAAGTCAGACATCTTCTTCACTACTGTGTCAGTTAACATATTGTCCTATTAATAGCACTGTTACGCATTTTGATACACAAAGCTATCGGATGCACGCACACATCCATTTGAAACTCAAAGTGAGGTACAACTTCCCAGAACAGAATGGGGCAGAACAAAGTCAGACATCATCTTATGTCAGGTGACCCATTGTCCAATTAATGGCAGTGTTAAATAGAGCTCTTAAATTTTCTCTTTCCATCAGCTCAGCTATTTCCAATGTTCCTGCAAATAAACAAAGTTGAATTTATGAAACTGAGCCTAAATATGAGTTAACTAACTCAACAGTGTGCAGATTAATTCAGTTTATATATTGGATTATGGGACTTATCACCAAGTGTATAGCTGGCTAAATGGAAAAGAAATACAAGAGAACCTTGTTATGTTCATTCAGTTAGACTAAAATCCCAATCCATTAGTTTGGCCAACTTTTAATTTGCTTCTACATAATTACCTGTATGCATTGGTCATATACAGTGCACTCCAGATAACTCAAATTCACACAAGTGAATTTTCGCTAAGTTGAGTCAATCTTTTCCTCGGTCCAGGACAAAGGTCCCAATAAAGGGACCTTTTGATAACTTTCTAGTTATCAGAAATTCCACTTATCAGTATCGTCATGGGTCCCTGGAAGTTCGACCTTATCCAGAGTACACTGTATATTTTCTTTTATTCTTGCTCAAAGAATTAATGTTGTATATAATTATACATATGGGCCATACTCGTAAAAAGTGTACAATAACAGTAAAGTAACATGTCAAAAATAAATGTTTAATTTGTTTTTAACGAGTACTATTATTATCAAATGTGCTATTCACATGAAGCAGTGCAACTTGATCTGATGTATTATTCGATTTTTAATAATATATTCATGGATAAAAACTTATGTACACTAGAGTGCAGATCTCCTGGTGTCTAAAATTCATGCATCGCAAAATTCCGTGGCAACATGGTATTGTGTACTACAAACCTAAAATGTTTACATTGAATGATGACATGCCAGCCAGGTTTACTGGCAATCGTAGCTGTAGCATTAAAAACAGTCTGTGAACGTATGAATCTCACATTTTTATGTTTCGGTTCAAATAAGTGGGGTAACGGGGACTTTTCAAAAACGGCTGACTGGAATTTGAAAAGGCAAGACACGTAGACACACATACACAAATCCTAGATTTAGGCAAACAAATTACATCCACGACCAGGTTAATCATCTTGCTATGGTTGCATCTACTGATATTTTAGCGTGCATTTTGGTTCACTGCATGTCAAATATTGGACAATGCAGTTTTATTAACTAGAAAGACGAGACCTTTGCCTAAGAGTGTGTTAGTTATTGTAGTTGAGGCTCGACAGACTCAGTGACAGTCCCAGCGGCAGCTGACACCAACTGCAGCCGTCCGCGTGAGCGGACGTTATCATTCTATTTAATCGAAACATTTCTCGGCTGATGGCATTGGGAAGCAGGGTAACTAAACAGTGCATACGCTTCTTACACTTATAAAAATAGCTGTCAATATGCATATGTCTACAAATTGCTTATTTACAATGCCATAGCTTGAATCAACTCACCTCGGAAACAAACACGTCAACTATGTGTGTGACGTCAATGGTCGTCGTGTGGTTCACTGCGCGTGCATGAATATTCATTAGAATGAATCATCCACGTGGCAGATCAAGCTCAAAATGATTCACGTAAACACAACTGTTTATCGGTTTTTTGTGCAGATAACACCCAAATTATGCATAAACATGCAAGACATAAGTAGCAGAGAAAATACTTATGGGACATTTTTATTATGTTTTGATACAGTACACCTCGAATGCATATTAGCTTACAAAGAATCCCTTTAATGATCAGTCTGTAATCATGTAGTTTCCCTATTGTGTGGTATCTTTGTATAAATTTGACAAAATCCTGACCTTGACGTGTGAAGGTTGTGAATGTTCTATCATGCCAGTGACTTCAGCATGTCAATAATTTCTCATAAAAATGCTGAATACTTAGAATAGCTGTTTTTTGTCAGAGGCAACAAATCTTGGAAAACGGCCATTTCCTATTGCTTCACTTTTCCAGATGTCATCTTCAAAACACTGTCATTCGACTCCATTTGCTGAACTTTTTATGTGGGTGAAGAATCTTGTAGCATCTAAGTCTTTCACAGAGTTTTTTGTTCAGCTATCCGAGTCAAATATATGGTTTGTTTGACCTTTCTAACTGGTTGTCTCCAATTGGTGTATCAGATGAAGTATCAAGTTGAGACAGACGCAGTCAAAGTCTGCGTCATTGTCCCAGCTGTTCACTGAAGTATGAAAGGACGTGACATTTAAATCCTGTGTTAGATGACAGATAAGTTTCTGGTTCATTGTTGTTGTTTACTGCAGGAGTACAACTGTAATTATCTCAATCCATTGAAGTGTTTGAATTTCTTACGTCTGGGTTGCTTTTATCTTGTAAAATCTAACTGATTATTTGTTGAAATGTTCTCTTTTGCGACGCCACGCACAAAATCAGGCTGCAACATTTACTGTGTACATATGCTTTCTGGATAATGACAGTTTCTGATCCATTTTGATGAAGTTCTGTGATAGAAAGTAGTTTTGTTTCATTTTAAGTCTAGCGACAGGCACACAATGCTAGCAACAAGATTTTGAAGGCGTGATGCCATTGTCACGCAGGTTACACCTTGAAAGAAAGTTAAATTTCTCAAAGTCAACACATAAAGAAACATCGTCAGCTGTCACGTATGCTTTATTATCGTCCTATAATGCAAAAACAAGGTAAACACGTTCAGTTTCAGCAGCACACAATGAGACTCAAGTCTGTAAAGTAAGTCAGTGTCAACGTTCCCACTTTTGGCTGCCATTTTGAGTGGTATTCTGAAATGTAAACACAGTTTAATAACTTTTACTAAGCCGCTTGGGTCTGTCTATTACTGATACGTAGCGATTCTATGATCCGTTTTCCTTTACAATGATGGCATTTTTTGAAATTATGTCCCGGACAGCACTTACAAAATGGATCTGAGTGGGCATACCCCGCTTGTCACCATTAATGAAGAACAATATATATAAATATATATATATATATATATACATGTATATATACTGTATTCATTCTTTTTAGCGTACATGCCCTAATTAGCGTACACCCCCATTTCCAGCAGGGTCTGGACTGATGTCGGTGTGTGACTAAAACAAATCACTGGATCCGTCATTTATTGCAATTCCCTGTCAACCATTGACAAATGAGAAAGAGAGTTCCACCTGCATCTACAGCCTTTGCAAAGGTCCAGTATCCCTTTGACCACAAAATCACCATCACATGGATTGTAAATCACTTCCAGTTAGCTTCAGTTACACTCATTGACGACTGTCATCCCATCCCGGTGGAACTAAACTTGAATATGTGCAGAGGATGGCGAGGCCTGCTCTATGACTTTGTCCGTGTCTTAGCACAACTGTCATGCAGATCGTTTGTCTTCTGCTGTCCACTTCTAACTTATCTCTCCAATGAGAAGTAGTTTTAAATACTTGGTAACCATAAATAATTTACAAATTTTTTATTTTAAATTCAGAGTGACACTCGTGTCAATGGTGCCATGTTTTGTTGTTGACGGAAATTAACGATCTAGTGGCGCCACATAGCGGAGTACAATAGAGACAGTAAAAACACATAATTCACACCATATGGTGCCACCATTTTGTCATTTTCATACTGGTTTAAGAAATAGAATATTTTTGTAACCATAAGAATATTTATCAAGCGTACTGTATGCTAAAAAGAATGAATACGGTATACAGCTGTATATATTTGCAATAATATATAGGGTATATGGTAGTGCCGTTAAGGCAATTTTTTTTTCTTTTCATCATGATACATGGTGAATTGGTGATGAAAACATTACTCACCTCCACCCCCACCCACCCATACATAATTTTACTCTCTTTTGGAGGATCTGTGGACTTATGCGATCACCCATAAAGCACACCTGCAGTTACACATATACTGGCTAAATGTGTCAACAGACAGTCAACTTCTCCCTACTTCACCTTTTCAACTGCCTATTCCAACTAACTGTTGTTACACCATGATACAAACTACTATTAGATAAAATGGGAACAAACAAACAGTATATAATATCGAGTCTCTTATAATAAAAAATGAATGTCAACATAAAACACTCGGTGTCATGTCAATATATTGGATGAGCTTGATCGGAAATTGTGGTCAGAAGCAACTTATTGTATCTGTATGTACAATCAAGAAGACTTGATTTTGAGTCCATATAGTGCTGTTTTGGAGCTTAGCAAATTGTTTCATTCCACTTTGCCAACATTTTAATCTTATGGGGGTCATCTGACCTTGAGGGTAGTTGGTTCCACCCACACAAGTCAGGGGTGGTAGTTGACTGCACTACTCCTAGCAGTAATCCTCTGGCATGAGTAGAAGTTGGCCGAATCAGTCAAAGTTGTATTTCCACTGGCAGAAATAAAGTTTTGCAGAATGCAGTGACAGAAACTATTAAAAACCTTTTTTCACTGGCAGAAACTGGTAGAAACCAGTAGACCATAGAAACCTCCAAGAGATGTATCAAATAAACTACAAATATGTGAGGGGATGTTTTTGAATGAGAGACAAAGGCCTAGTGAAGATATGGAGATTTAGATCTATGAGGGTAAATAAACTGTGTAACAAACAAATCACAATTGGAGAACAACACTTAAAATGAGGCTATCCACTGTGTTAGCAGGAATCAGCATGGGGGATGATTGTTAACTGGAAGTATCAATTTACGTGATCCTACTTTATACAAAATAGGACCAAAGTGGGGCAATGAACTGCTGCAATGAACATCCTCCGCTGTAAATGTCAACTAGAATAATTTGTTTACAATTTGCACATTTCACACAGCGTTCAAATTGTGAACACTGGTTTGGACTTATACTATAAATAAATGCAATTGCAGGTTTCTGGTGGGCTTCAAAAATTTTGAACGTCACCGCAAAAAATATTCATATCAGCGGAGAAGCTGAAATTATAGAGGTGTGGTGGCAAACAATTTTCAACAGTACCCCGCATCTTCTAATGTCGTGATCTGACAGCAAAGCAAAGTGGTGCTGAAGCTCCGGTTCTTGGCTCCCCCAATATTAATTTAATTCCTACGCCAGTGGCAGCAGTATTGGGACAGTATCTTGGAATAGCAAATACCCAAGAAAAGCAATTCCAAACCAAACCATTATTTATGGGTGGCGCCATCATGTGGTTATGAAGGCAGTTGATTCCATCCTCACACATCAGGGATGGTAGTTCGCCAACAGAACATAGCATAAACCAACAGAAACCTCAAAATGATGTATCAGATTTATAAACCACATAGAATGCTAGATAGGAAACAATGATTGAATGATTATGAAAGATCTCAGTCTGGTCATGCTATAGTGATATTATAGATCTATGAAGTTACAGTTTGTTACACATTTTGATGTACAGTATAAATGTACATAAAAATGTGTAAAACAAATCACGGTTGTGCAGCTACACTTACAATGAGGTCGTCTGGTCAGTAACCTGGAATCAACCTGGGGGGTGGTAATTTTTAGCAGGAAATTCAATAAATCAGTTGTACTTGGTCCTACTTTGCCTGCAGGAGAGTGGGAACCAGCCAACTTTAAAGGTACTTCTGGGTTGGACCAAGTACCACTGCAGTAAACACCAACTGGAAATTTATACCCTAAGACGTACATGAAACAAAATTGCAATGTACATAATTTTATATTTAAATTTTGTGTAACTTCGAGGTATAAACCCAGAGACCCGTCCTGTGAACCTGTATATTCATAAATTGCGTCCATGCCAATTTTACAACGTCATTGAAACTGCCGCGAAGCCAGTTATAAAATCTACGGAGACTGGTTTTGAAAATCACCCACCTGAATTGCCTGGCCAGCTCCCGAACACACTCCAGGCTTCGACATGCTAAGATAATTGTCACCTACCCGCTAGCGGCGACTTGCTAGGGTAATTGTTACCTACCTGCTAGCCGTGGCTCCTTCAAAGGCACCCGACACTTGCCTATGTCTATGTAGACTAAATAATCCTATGTGAAGTCAACATCAGGGCAGGGAGATAAAATAAGCACTTGCCGACTACGGCGTATTCTTGGAAAACAAATGGAATTCCGCGTAATCAACATTTCAAAACGGGATTTGTGTTTTTGAACGGATACTCGGTAAACGCTGAAAGAGTAGAATCACCAACACCGTAAACGATGCTGACTTTATTGGCGATATTTTGAAACAAACATGATTACTATGCAACGGTATTCGTTTATTTTGGTGAATTTATTACGATTTTTAAATCGCGCATGGCAAATCGTTACGAGTGTGATGGCGCCGGTGCTACCTCGTGAGTCGTGTCAACCAAAGGCAAAGACCGTGTATCAATACAAGACGGTGCAGCAAGCGCTATTTCCATTCTTCAAAGTACGTACGTGGAGCGGTTAGTCCGCCATTCTGGACGCACACCAAGTCAGAACATAATACATTGATGCACGTGGTATCCTCCCAAATGGCGGGCAAAAACTCCAATTGTAGACTGCCATGATTTCACTCAGTGATGCCTCCTATCTAAATATAGGCTCCTTGACCTTGGTATCAACCGACGTAAACAGGGAAGCAGGCGAAAGGTGCTAACATAAACCGTTTTGTGATCGTTGTCTGGCTGTCCGCTAAGACATGTTGCTAATTAAATGTAATTTTCACATCGTTATAACATGCATTAGTGTACATATTCCAGTTTCGAACACAAAACTCGAAGGAATAACAACAGCCTAGGTTACGCTGGCTCAAAGTGATATACCCCGCATTTTGTAGTTCTAACAAATTCCGTTGGATGGCGTCATATATAGCGCTAGCTATAATGAAACAGCATCAGTGATTTGAACATTCATAATTCTTAATATGATTGCTTGTGTAAATTACTTTTGTTAATGTATGTATTTAGCACTGCTGCATGAGGAACAACCAGACATTTATGTGTGACAAAAATTATTGTAATATTTAAATTTATTATGTACGGTTGTTATTGTGTTTTTCAAATAAATGTTATTAGAAAAGTTAACCACACAGTAAAGAGTATTATTTAGATGCAGAGATCATAATGTTGTGATATTTTAAATATTTGACAGAATGTATTATTTTTCAAAGTTAACTTTGAAATAAAATATTACTTTTTTGAACAGAAATGGACTTCTTTTTTCACTTTTAAACAGAAAATGCACCATTTGACACGAAAAATGCTACTTACATTTCTGATCACACGTGAGATATGCATTCAGCCATGTTCTCTGCCTTGCCTTCATAAATGTATATGTGCACTCTACTTTTTGTTTATTTTTATATTTTATGATTGGACACACTCAGTATGATTACACAAATTTACCATGCTGGTGTATATATATATATATATATAGATATATATATATATATATACTCATAGTTGCATGTCCTATCCCGCATCCGATCGCACGTTCAATCGCGTGCCCGACAACACTTCATAGCATGTCTAAAAAAAATTGGACTGCCAAAAATGTGACCCTGGGTGAGGCCCTGTTTGTGGTCTTTTTGTGTATTTGTCTGTTTTTGTCAATGGGAGTGCCCTTCATAAAATAAAAAATTATTCCTGGTATAATTTAAATTGATACAGATTAATGTGCAATTACATAATCCTAATTACAATGTCTTGATAATTATAATGTCCCTTTACCAGTGTTTATTGGTAAAAGAAGGTTTCTTCCAGTTTCTACCGCTTTTATTGACGTAAACCTCCAACTTTTAGAGGCTCATGTATGCCCGTCAGAAAAAAGTTATACTGTTATTTTTTGTGAAATTCCATGTTCGTTAAGGGTTTATAACGGTTTTAAGGTTCATACTGGATGCTAGACGGACTAAGTTAATCAGAACTTTAGGGATGTTTTGCATAACTTGCGTTAACATGAAAAACTGTTTCACATTATAACAGATGTCATTTATGAATAATCCATGAAACGGTCTTCTTTGTCTGTTTGTGGGTAGTGCCATCTGGAGGGTGGACGTGGTTGCTACTGTCATAATGATTGCAAGCTGCATCTGTAGTATTGATGTTGATAACCGGGAGTGACTGCATCCTGACCTCACTTGACCCCAAGATTTGTAGAATCTCATATCAATCAATACTCCGTCTGAAAGATCTGTGTATAACATTAATCCTTGAGTATTACCCGGTAGTGGTTTGCTTGTCCCCCAAACTGTTGCACAGATGGCAAGCTTGCAGGTGTTTTCTACTTACCGCTGGACTACTGTATGGAGCGCAGTAGCCCAGCAGTAAGAGCTCCGGACTCTCGACTGAGAGAACGCGGGTTCGAATCCTCTGCGGCAGTGTTGAACCTTGGGCAAGTTTGTTTTATTTATGTTAAGTGATGTTTAGTTACAATGAATCCATGCTGATATCATATTGTGTTCTGAATTTACTTCTTCAATAAGCCTAGTAACATTTGTGTGTAAGTGAAACCTATTTGTGCCATCTGTAAATAACATATTTATTGTTATAACAATGTTGTTTTAATATAACATGAACAGAACTGGACCTAGCATAGATCCTTGTGGAACAACACATGTGGCTCTCATTACTTCCGAATCTGATTGGTTATACAAAATAAACTATTTTTTACTTAATTTCGAAACTACTGTAGACGTACACCTCTTATTCAATAACAAGTGAGTTTATTATGTACAATATCATGTTCTGTGGTGTACAATTTAACAAATCCAATCCACAAGTCATCTAGGCTAAACAACCAGCCAACCAACCGATATTTGGTATTATTAGCAACACATTCAACTGACTGGATTGAACTGTCTTCAGTCATTGCCAATATATTAATATACCATACATCGACAACTTCATAAAAGAAACATTTAAGCACATTCATAGCCAAACTTACTGGCTACTAACAAACTAACCTATACGCACACTCAACGTATAATTTTCTTACCTGAAAGACCAACTATACCAAACAACAGCACCTATGAAATATGCATTCTCTCTGTGCATTGGCTGAATTCATAAATGTAACCCACCATTCCAAAATGAGACACTTCTTACTGATGGTCATTACGAGTTATGAGCCGTCACTGTCACAATTTGTTATTGAGTATCCATCGTGAACAGACAAATCTGTCATGTGTTAGTTGTGATGTGAAAATTGTAAAAATGTTACCAGCATGTGTTTCGTACTGAATTTTGTGACAACTGTCAATTTTGTTATTGCTGACAATGCTCTAAACTATGGCCAACAGTGTGAAACCACAAAGTGAAAAATCACAGCCAACAGAATTAAAACCACAGTCAAGAAAGTAAAAACCATAGCCAGCTGAGAGAAAACTTTGAAACTGTTTTTCTTGAAACCATACTTTTGCATTTTTTACATTAAAGTAGCTATATCTCTGGAAGTAATGAGACTATAGTCATTATTGACATATGAATTTCTCGAGAAGCGTCTCATTTTGGCATGATGGTCACAAATGTTGTGCATTAAACTTTCAACACTGTTTCTCAAAACATGAATTCTTTCACTAATCAATTCAGCAATGAATAACTTTGCCAACAATTTATTTACTAAGTTTCCATTAGTAACATGCACAGATCTCTGAGGAACATTATCCTCCTGTTAGTAATTTTTAGGCCAGGTTGCACACATTACACAGTCTTAGTTCACTGTACAGTATAACCACCTTAAGAGAAAAGTTGCTTGATGATAAATGATCAAAAATTAACACAGTGACAGGGTGCCAATTTGCAGGGTTAAATACATTGTGAGGTTCTACTATACTCTCTTAGTACAGTTCTACTGTACTATCTTAGTACAGTTCTACTGTACTCTCTTAGTACAGTTCTACTGTACTCTCTTAGTACAGTTCTACTGTACTCTCTTAGTACAGTTCTACTGTACTCTCTTAATACAGTTCTACTCTATTCTTTTAGTACAGTTCTACTCTATTCTTTTAGTACAGTTCTACTGTATTCTTTTAGTACAGTGTGTGCAGTAGAGCTGTACTGGTTTTGTTACCAGTTCGGCACACTGCAAGTGCCACCATGAAAAACAATGTTCGCACTCCACCCAGTCTGTGTAGTCTCTATTAGGCTGGCAGGTGGGATTGCAGCAAGAATCACTGCTGCCCTCTTCCACCAGTCGGGCGGTCACGAACTCTCGGTAGTGAGAAGCCTGGGCCTAACCCATCAGGCCAACTGCCACACCCTTTGCCAAAGCCTCAGCATTCTACAATAGTAATTATTTCTTCATTTAGTAATACTGTTTAATAAAATTGTAGTCAATTATGGTGTTATGCCTGATCTGACTGTTTAAGACATTTCTAACACTAGGCTATAGGCTGGAGATGGACCAGATAAATTAACTTGAACCAGTGTATTTACTTGGTGCTAATGATCAAGTACTTGATAATTACTTTAAAAATTTGAAATGTATAGTGGTTAGTAGTACAACATATAATATTTAAATCTCATTTAACATACAGGAAAGTTACTAACCAGTCAGTAACATTAAATAAACCAAATCAGATATATGGAATGGACTGTGATTAAATAAAAACATAACTGGATGGCGACTGACCAAGCAAAATGTGTAAATACAATAATTTTTCAGCAATTACGTATTTAAGAAAGACTTACCATAAGGACAAATATACCACAGCTTGAACCGTCTGCTGCTGTCTGCTTGCTGTCTGCTAGCTGTCTGCTAGCTGTCTGCTAGCTGTCTGCTTGCTGTCTGCTTGCTGTGTGCTTGCTGTCTGCTTGCTGTCTGCTTGCTGTCTGCTAGCTGTCTGCTAGCTGTCTGCTTGCTGTCTGCTTGCTGTCTGCTGCTGTCTGCTGCTGTCTGCTGCTGTCTGCTTGCTGTCTGCTTGCTGTCTGCTAGCTGTCTACTAGCTGTCTGCTTGCTGTCTGCTTGCTGTCTGCTTGCTGTCTGCTTGCTGTCTGCTTGCTGTCTGCTTGCTGTCTGCTAGCTGTCTGCTAGCTGTCTGCTTGCTGTCTGCTTGCTGTCTGCTTGCTGTCTGCTTGCTGTCTGCTAGCTGTCTGCTTGCTGTCTGCTTGCTGTCTGCTAGCTGTCTGCTTGCTGTGTGCTTGCTGTCTGCTTGCTGTCTGCTTGCTGTCTGCTTGCTGTCTGCTTGCTGTCTGCTTGCTGCTTGACTGGTTTCCCATTCAGCAAGTTCTGTTTCTACAGTCTTCGAGCGCACATTAATTAACACACACATGCAAGCACGCACGCACGCACGCACGCACGCACGCACGCACGCACGCACGCACGCACGCACGCACGCACGCACGCACACACACACACACACTATATGAACTAGTTTTGACTGTGTTGTTGTAAGGTTCATTGTAATAATATTTGCAGTGCAGAATACAAGTACTTTGTTCTTTTTACATGTTACATATTTTTGGTCAAAGTACAATTTCACATGGATTATTGTGTTCATATGAAAGGGCTTAAAATGTTGTGCTATATAAATTATAAATTAGTACTCACTTCCAACCACCAATGGATGTAGAGACAGCTTTGTCATACTTGGGAGAGTTGAGCGAGTTCAGGACACACACTTGATGGCTATGAGTGTTGGCAACAAGGAGCACTCAATGCTCTCCTGCATCAACTTGGAGTGGATTTGTGTATGTGTAGCAGCATACAGGCACAACCACATACTTGAAACTGGCCAAGGGCACCTGAGAAGCATGGTTACTTTATAGTAACTGTTGTATATATTGAAATAAAACTAACTTACAACGAAACATGTTTAATATATCATAACAGTTAGTGACTTAGTGTAGTAGTGGTAGCTGATGTACTAATAACAATAGTAGCAGTAAACAGTTTATTTCACGATGTTGGTTACTGTTATAGCGTGAAATTCAATAGGCCATTATTATACATTCTCAGTTGTAATTATAGATGTTTACATAAAATACACAATTCACAATATATATATATATACATACATATAAATAAATTTAAAAAAATATCAGTACAATAACAAAACAATCAACTAATCAAATTTAGAATGAAATATAAAAAAACATTAATAAATGGAAAATATCAACAGTGTAATTGGAGCAATCTTAGTCAGTGTTATCAATGATTATTCTCAAACACATGAATAACTAATCATATCGTTCTATGAAAGACCCATTTACCAACCCAGTAAATGTGTCCTTTGTTTGATAATGATAATTTACTTACTTTCTCGAACATCCATTCATGGCTTGTCTTGGCAAACCACTTTAAGGCGATGTGATTTGGCAGAGGAAACAGTTGTCCAGGGTTCTCCTTCGCAAGCAAAGCTAGATATCCATTCACCACCTGCAAGCAAATGCAGTTATTTCTGACTAATTGATTATTCATTATCAATAAAAAGGTAAGATCACAGGTGTTCTTCTATGAAGTTTAAAAAAGAGTCAGTTTTAGCTTTGTATAGACACCTGGCTCACATGCTCATATAAGTAAAATGTATACATAATATATATTTATTTGCTGCAACATCCTGCTGATTGACTCCAAGCAAAGCCACAGGTGCACCGCAACAAACCAACAACTATGTTTTATAAATCATCGCAGACACACTACAACATGCAGTAGCAAATAAGCATAATCTTTTGTATTATTACTTATAACATTGCAAGTATTTCATTTAATGTATATATATACAGTGTAGTGGCATATTCAAACTGTTGTAACATGATTCAGTAACAACAGATATTTTGTTCATTAACTAGATTATCATAATGTTACATCTAATCTATATAGGAATGAATAAGCTTGGTTATAAAATTTGAATTGTGATAAAACTATAGCCAATGAGTTAATGTAGCAAAATAAATATGACACATTCAATATTACATGGAACAATATTATGTATAATGTACTTACATTGTCACTGAGCAGGCCATGCTTCAATGTGTCCATATCCACAGCATTCAACGTGTAGTTGCCAACTACGAGGCGCTTGTGGGCTGGACCACTGTCACTTGCTGTCACAGGCAGATGACTTGGCTTGATGCAAAGCGTGTCTGTCAGGGCATCAGGGTGTCCCGTCAGTCCAAGTCTCAAAGACTGCACCAACATGGCTTACGTGATGTTGTATGCATCCATGGTATAGTGAGGGTACCTTGTCACCAGCTCACATGCGATGTTAGGATAGTTGTCATCCTGTTCGTCCATCTCACTTAGCAGTGCACTGACTGGATATGTCATCCGTTGCTTGAAGAAATGGGCCATGTTCCCTGGAATAAATCTGGTAATGGTGCATCTGGATGCTGCCTCAAGCACATGGATGACAGATACCTGTGAGAATTCGGACAACGACACTGGTGGACTACGGCTGACTTCAGGTATGTCAGTGCTCGATTTGCAGCGCTTAGCAGCCTCAGGACATGATGACACAAGAGGTTTGGAATGCTTCAGTTGAAGCAACTTCTTCCTTCTTGGTGCTGGAGCTGCAGGTGGTTGGCCAACGGATGATCTTTGTGTAGACAGTGGCGGATGATCGGTACTGAACGTTGTTGCAGGGTTCCGATGTGGTGCGTTGTACGGCTTTAACTGATCATAGGCAACCTTGGTTTTCATCAGGGCACCACCATCGCTGGCCAACGTCACCTGATAATTCACACCAATCTGTGCGATCCTGGAAAAGAAAATAACCAAGTGTAACATACTGTGGAGGTTCGGGTCTCAATATCATCAACTCTACATGGACCTGATGAGTTTTATCTGGCAATCACAGTTTGTCATTGCATCGAATGTTGTAGTCTCATAAAGCAGTATCTTTCTTGATAAATTCTTGATGATTTAAGTTTGGATGATATCTTCTCTCTGAAGCAGGGATAAAACACAATTTTGGTAGATCCCATTCTAAAACTAGGACTTTCTTGTAATATTATTCCATTAAAATGCATTTAACGTTGTACTAGTTTAATAGTTTGTTCGGGATCATTGCAGATTTTAATAAAGACAGGTAGTTGAGTCATATACATATGTAACATAGATAGCAGTTGAACTAAACACAATTAATTAAAATCATGAAATGATGAGAAAAAATTGGTAAACTAAAGCATTCGATAAAGTTCCACATAACACATAAAGACTAAACAACATTAATAATCGTGAACTGAAAACTGATGTATTCAACGTAGGAGAAAATGCTTCGTCTTTAAGGGGGAAATATACATCACAACAGCTAATGTATCATGACAATTGTTGACCAATTTTACAAACCGTCTCGTGAACCATTTGAACTTGTTGCTCAAGGCCGTCCTGATGAGTGCACACCTCCTGCTCTGTAAAAGTTGGTATGTCAACGTTGTCAGCCGGGTCAACAACATCCATCTTGATGAGTGCACACCACCTGCTCTGTAAAAGTTGGTATGTCAACGTTGTCAGTCGGGTCAACAACATCCATCTTGATGAGTGCACACCCCCTGCTCTGTAAAAGTTGGTATGTCAACGTTGTCAGCCGGGTCAACAACATCCATCTTGATGAGTGCACACCACCTGCTCTGTAAAAGTTGGTATGTCAACGTTGTCAGTCGGGTCAACAACATCCATCTTGATGAGTGCACACCCCCTGCTCTGTAAAAGTTGGTATGTCAACGTTGTCAGTCGGGTCAACAACATCCATCTTGATGAGTGCACACCACCTGCTCTGTAAAAGTTGGTATGTCAACGTTGTCAGTCGGGTCAACAACATCCATCTTGATGAGTGCACACCTCCTGCTCTGTAAAAGTTGGTATGTCAACGTTGTCAGCCGGGTCAACAACATCCATCTTGATGAGTGCACACCACCTGCTCTGTAAAAGTTGGTATGTCAACGTTGTCAGTCGGGTCAACAACATCCATCTTGATGAGTGCACACCCCCTGCTCTGTAAAAGTTGGTATGTCAACGTTGTCAGCCGGGTCAACAACATCCATCTTGATGAGTGCACACCACCTGCTCTGTAAAAGTTGGTATGTCAACGTTGTCAGTCGGGTCAACAACATCCATCTTGATGAGTGCACACCCCCTGCTCTGTAAAAGTTGGTATGTCAATGTTGTCAGTCGGGTCAACAACATCCATCTTGATGAGTGCACACCACCTGCTCTGTAAAAGTTGGTATGTCAACGTTGTCAGTCTGGTCAACAACATCCATCTTGATGAGTGCACACCCCCTGCTCTGTAAAAATTGGTATGTCAACGTTGTCAGTCGGGTCAACAACATCCATCTTGATGAGTGCACACCTCCTGCTCTGTAAAAGTTGGTATGTCAACGTTGTCAGCCGGGTCAACAACATCCATCTATATAATAATGCAACAGAGAAAATAGTATCTCGCTAATATGGTCACCTCACTATTCAGGTCATTTGTCCAGTCCTTAGAGTGACCTTAATAGTGAGGTTCCACTGTATGTGTGTGTATATATATATATATACATATATATATATTTCTATATAATGACCTCCATAGGCAGACGTTGGTGTCTGTTAAACATGAGAAAGAAAGGTGTGAACTTTGTAGAAGTCTGTCTCTGCGTACGCAGACTAAATGCCACCTCCTCAAGATAGTCATCCCAGTCTTTTTTACTTAACAAAAATAAAAGAGAAAACATCTATGATGGAATTAATGCTAGTTTACCATTGATTCCGTGAAAGTGTATTACTGGCTAAAGTATGCCCTTTCTGTAATATGGATTGAAACAATGATGAGAGTGACAATTATTTTTTGAGCATGCCACTTATGTAACCTAAACAGAGGTGCACACTCCAAGGCAACATGCAAAGCATTATTAAAATGTCATATGTTCCATACAACCTATGGAACACTTTGTTGTTAGAAGATGTGACATTTTAATGACTATGATGTGTTACTTTTTCAATGTAGTTGTTTATTCCAGTTAATCTAGCTTTACTTTTATATTAAAAATAATTATTACTTCCACAAGTTACGCTTGCCTGGAAAGCAATTTGATTTTGCTGAAATAAAACTGAACATTCAATAAACTACATGCCTGTAGATGTAACTCTTCAGCCCACGTGCCACACACAGACCCGACTTCTGTCTTAATGGAAACAGTTCCACATATTTCGTGAAGTAGTCCGTCAAGGTCAGAACATACTTCATTCTGGTCTGGGTCTCTGGTAATGGGCCTACAGACAAAATAACCCAAGTTAACAGTAATACTGACAGCAATTCAATTATTAATTTTGCACTAGCTTACACACATGCATGGCGCAACAAACCAAGGCTTACCTCCATGCATGGTGCAACAAACCGCAGACAGCAGTTAGCACCATTGCAGTACTTTGATTTTAAATTCATCCTCAGTGGCGCCATCTGGAGAATTGCTAAAGTTCCCTGTACATTTCACATGTTTTTCTGATAAGTGGAACAGCAAATTTATAATTATAATGTCTTGACATCATCTTTCAAACCCTTCCAGTAGAAGCGCTGGGTGATCTTATCTACTGTGGCATTGATGCCACTGTGACCAGCATGATCTTATCTACTGTGGCATTGATGCCACTGTGACCAGCATGATCTTATCTACTGTGGCATTGATGCCATTGTGACCAGCATGATCTTATCTACAGTGGCATTGATGCCACTGTGACCAGCATGATCTTATCTACAGTGGCATTGATGCCACTGTGACCAGCATGTGGTACCGAGTGCATCTGCCACAGGATTCTTCTCCTTTCATCCACATCAATGGTGATGCGCTGACGTATGTTGGTGTGGGGTGGTTTGTACACCAGTGCTCCAGTATCTACAAATATTTATTAAGTCACATAAGCATTATTTGTAAATGTCGGTACTTATAGCAAGACTACTATTATTTTACAGTTGTAACGTTATTTAAGAAAGTAAATAAACTAGACCATTGTTTACCTCTCATTTGAAGCATCATCCAATTCAGTGCTCAAGATATTTGTTTCTAGCATAACAATTGAGCAGGGCTGGCATGTTTTTGTCCTCATGGTAGAAACCATGCAGCAGAAATACTTTCTACCTGTGCTATCAATATCAACATTTCTATTTCCTTCTTACACCATTCCAGTGTCATCTTGTGGAGCCAGCCCCAACAAGTTACTAAGACACAGACAGCTAGCAAACATGTCTTATCAGCTCACCCAACCATTGAAACACTAGCAAGCTCTAGCAGCTAGCCTGGTTAGTTGGATACAACAGTGGCCAGGTGCTTCAAAACCAAACTTTCATTGACCACAAGCTGACCAGGTGATAACTAATTATAATTACCAGCCGACTTCTAGGCTGGTAATAAAACTAGGCTGCACATGGACTGACTGAGAGAGCAGAGATAGGAGAAAGAGTAAAAAGTGGCAAAGTGGCCCTGAAGTCCTTTGGACTAATACGTCTATATGTGACCCCGGCTGACCAAATGAGTGATAAGTCATAAAAATTGTAATATTGTTTTCTTACATTCTTGTAAAGGTTGGGTAGGGTGCTTTACACGGTTTCAAAAATTATGACTGCTACAAAAATTGGCAAAGTTATGGAGCAGTGAACATGGTAGGGGTCAAAAAGTGAAAATGAAGAAAACGGCTGTTGAAGTTTTACATTATATATGCAAATGGACTGCACAGAAATATTACATGCATGACATTCAAATGTGGCACACAGTGTGTATGTTATGTTGCAATGATACACTGGAAGTACAAATGTGCTGCTACAAAAACTAACACATGGGCACAACAAAATTCACACATGAAAGCAAGTAGTTGGACAAAAGTCCCTCCGGGCAAATGCTACCCTGGGGAAAAAAAACCTTTCTACCCTATTTCTGCCATGGGCATGACAGAAATACATTTCTGCTTGGCAGAAAACTAACCCTGCAATTTAGTTGTATGATTTTGAAACTTAGATTTATTTACTTAAATTCCAGAACAGCTCTTGACATATTCACTTTACATTAACACTTGTAGACATTTCCTATCTTATCTAAGTTTTGGTGGATTGAAGATCATTTTATAATCTAAGTCAATGGATATGTATACACTGTACATTCATTTTTAGGGAAAGTGCCCTTGCAGGACCTTGCCCAATGCCTTTATTTTTAAATTTTGCCTAGCATAAGTTTATTAAAATACCCTAAAAATAAGCCATTATTTTAATAGAAGGGATTTGACTCATTATGTTGTCATTTCCAGGGCAAATATTTATTAATATAATCAATTATAATGCATCATTTCCACAGCACCAGAAATAATTAGTCAAAGTCAATTAATTAAATGTTGAAAATAATAACTGTTTGGTGAGCATTTCCAATTCAACATCAATATAATTACAAGAGGAGATGCAATGTTTCGGTCAATAGTTCACAAACAACATTTTGTTTTATAAAGTTAATCAATTACTCCAAAAGCAAGCTGATTCTCTTTGAAAGACTTTATGGTAACCTCTCTCTTGGCCTAGGCATTGCCCGGTGTGGTCAAACAGCATTAGTGACTGATGTCAGAAATAATGTGGAAAGAGTTCTGAGCACTAATTACCTAACAGACAGTGAAATATAAGTTAGTAAAATCAAAACATTCTGAGTGAGAGAAATGTCATGTGAAATAGTAACTAAATCCTTACAAAAATCACTTTACCAATACGATAATAGCGTTTTATATCCATACCTGCGGACAAAATTTAAATGTTTGATAGTAAAGATTTAATAAATTTTAGTTAACCGAATGAAAGATATATGAGCGTGCAAAGAAATTGCGTCGACTTGGACTTAAAGAGAAGTAGACTTATGCAAATTATGTTATACCATCTGAGATACAAAGACAGCCAGGGTTGAGGAAAGAGTTGACTTGAATTAAAATTGACTTAACCGAGTTTGAGTTATGTGGAATGCACTGTACTTCCTTTCTTTATTAAAAAATCATCAGCACATTTATTTTTCATAATTACAAAACACAAGTCTCAACAAACGAGTTCTTTTATTTTTCGCAGATGCAGCATGTGTCCAGAAAGTTACGATCAAACAATGTGTCTTTGTGCAGTCCGTTTTTTTTGTTTTTCTTGTTCAGACATCGTACAACAGTGTTTCAACTTCATGTACTGATCATCCTCTAAAATGTAGAACATGAAATAAGTATAATAAACAAACAAAACATAAAATAATACATTCCATACATAATATCTGCCACCTTTATCATATCTCCAGGCACTATACAAACCGTTAGAAGGGCACAAAGAACGAGTAGACTGTAGAGTGGTGGTTAATAATTATGCCATAAATCAATACTTTTGTAGTAGAATAGACAATTTAGGTTTACTGCTAAATTGGGTCTAACAATTGTTATTATTTAATTATCAAAAAGGGTAAACCGTCATTTGGGATATAGTTTGCCAGTTTCTTGATGCCTTAACGTTGTTCTGTTCAAATTAAACATAACACTGAAAATTATATAGGAAAAAACAGTTAACCATTTCAGACATTAGGTCATTGAGTCAATTAATCGAAGCTAAGCTTCATAATATATTGTTGTTATCAACCTTACTTTAAATTAGACCCACGTATATGGTTACTGTGGGATATTCCTCTGTACAGAGGTCACCACACAAATGTGAAGAAGATAATATATGAGCATTAAATGACCTTGTACAGAGGTCACCACACTATTGTGAAGATTAAGAAGTAACAAACAGTTGTTTCATAACAATGAACAAAGCATACCTTTTTTGGGAAAAAAATACATTTCATAGAGTTTGCAGCAAAGGAGTTGGCCTGGACTTCTGAGTCAATGTTTCGTCGACTAAGTGTACTGCATTTTTGTCAGCTCAACAGGAGATAAAACAAATCAAATCATTTAACAAAACATTTACTAATACACTGTCTGATCTTGTATAACAACCATGTGACACGCACTTACACAGCAGATAGTATGCACGACTTTGGGCAGTAGGCGTCTCTTGAGAGACTCTGTTTTTGGTCTATTTAATTACTCTAAGTAGGCCTACTTCACTCAAAACAACTTTTCTAAGAGTTTGCTTGCACGACGTTCAAAGAATTTGAGAATAGAGAGCTGAATATAGATATCTTGTGAAAGTATGTTCTGCTTTTGTTGACACGATAAAATCACTAGGCAGTACGAATTTTATTCTCACCAGCATAATCATACGCGGAGCAGCTGTGCGAATAGCGTCGTCTTACCCACCGTCTATTTCGTATTTATTGACTGCTTTGTGTATCACATTCCTGATGCGTTTGTCAGCTCCTGCCAGTCCTGCTCCGAGTCCTGGTCGATGTGTGCCATGCATCAAATAATGCTTCAAGCATGTCATATACATCACATATTTGTTGTCTCTGTCCTCCATACTCGCCATGCCTCCTTAAAAACACGCAGAACTAAATAAATCGACGTACAACTGCTAATTCACATAAACTATACGACCGCGGATACTTCTGGCACGGCTGTGAAAAACGTGACGTAGCATCTCATCAAAGTGCCTACTGTGCATGCGCAGTATGCGTTTTGAGGAATCCTGGCACGGCTGAATCGGGGCCAGGGACACCGGGTTCAAATCCTGTGCTGCCATTTCAAACCATGGTTACATTCATTCACTTTATGTTGATCCAGTTCACTCCGCTGTATGAATGAGTATCTGGCTGTAGACAGTGGTGAACATTTGTGTATGGATAATCTTTAAGCAGTAATTGCAGCATGGCTGAATACTTCCAAGAGAAGTCTCGATGTTATTCGATTGAACAGGTCTGCCAGGGAGTAAAGTGCTTTGAGCAGTCCTAAGGACTGGACACTGCGCTATGTACGAACTAACCTTTTTTAGATATAATTATATATGAGTACTTGTTGTGTTTCAGCACCTGTGAAGCCCTACCCTCTCCTGTGTTCGTGTCGTTTTCTACTCGCTGTCATTGGTTTCTTCTGCTTCGTCCTCAACTATGCTCAGCGTGTCGCGATGTCTGTCACCATCGTGGCCATGGTCAACCACACCGCACTACAACAACTTAGGAATGACGACGTCAGTATCGTCGTAGATGGCAGCACCCTTGATGGAGAGGTGGCATACTACAGTAACGCCAGTAGTATCCTGGTGCCGCCAGTCTCGGTAGGGCAACCGATTAAGTTATTGAATTCAAATTTTGTTCAGGATGTGTAATGGAATAGATCTGTGTCTGTAAACTAGATGTGATTTCCTTTGGAAATATATGATGATGTGCAGCAACATTTATAAAAATCCAGTATCATTAGTATTTCGGTTTTTGTTTAAAGAAGCCCTTAATAGAAAGTATATTAGTCTAATGCAAATTATGCTGCAATTGGCACCACTGACCACTAGCCAAATCAAGGGTCTATCTACACAAGTAGACTTAATGGGAAAAACATCGAGTTCTCCCCTCCTTCCTATTTATCACTTTCCCACTTCGGTGGCAAACTTTAGTCATGTGACTACATTCAAATAGCCCTGCCCTCTGGTGGGAACACCCCTTTCATGCTGCCCTCTTGTGGGACTCCACCTAACTATATTAACGGTTCTACCATACTTTTTAAATTATGCACAGTAAAAATGCAATTTTTTAAGTCCTGTAACTGATTGTTACAGTCGATGTTTCATTTCATTCCACAGCAGCAGGACGGACAGTTTGTGTGGACGAAGACCGCTCAGGGACACATCCTTGGAGCCTTCTTTTATGGCTACCTCGTGTCCCAGGTGCCCGCGGGGATGTTGGCGGAACACGTTGGAGGGAAGTGGGTGTTTACGGGGATCATGGCCCTCACTGCCATCCCTACCCTCCTCACGCCCGCTGCAGCTAACATCAGTTACAAGATGCTCATCGTTCTACGCATTCTGGTTGGCATTGGATCGGTAGGTGGTGCTCTTTAAAAAAAAAATTCATTTTGGTATTTTTTTACTTATTTCACCTTCACTTTACCTTTATTTTCTGGTTTTTATTCACTATCGGCTAACTTCATTCAACAGTTATTGCTAGATGGCGACACAGCAGTCATTCTGCGCAGTACTGTCACTCAACAATTTTCATTGGTTAACTTATAGATTAGGTTTCATATAATTAAAATGTAATTTTGATACTCTAAACTTTTCCATCTGAAAGTGCACATAAATGAACAATGTTAAGACTTGATGTTTGAATTGTTATTATATTTGTACAGTTGTTCTCTTAAATTGTAGGAAAAACAGTTGTAAATTGTTATACTAAATCTCCGGTCTTCTCCGTTTGCCGACCATTACTGTCCCTTTTTTGGTATTGGCGCAAACGTATTTATGAGATCTTTACCTTTATACAACATTGAAAGATCCCTTTGACCAATAAATCATCCAGTGAATATTATTTACAATTGAACCTCACTTTACCGTCGCCTGGTTAACACTGCCACCTCACAACTAAAGACACACTGAGACAGTTCGAAATTATTTCCATAAGGGAAAAGTATAGAAAAATAGTCGTGCTAATAAGGTCAGCTCATTGTTCAGGTCACTATAAGTGTCCTTAGAACTCGGTGTGACGTTCCACTGTATATTCCCATTAGGTTTTTTTGAAATATAAACAAATTAAACCCTTCAAACCAAGTAGATTTAATGTACATGAAAAATTATATATATGGCTAACTATTACAACTCCACTTTAATGTAATTTCTTTAGAAAGCTGTAACACGAAAATTAAATTACATCACAACTATCATGCATTCTGTTATGCATTCAAAAAAGACATTTTATTATGACGATGATGTAACTCTTCAATGTTGTTACCCAAATACATTACTTTAATATATTAAATAAATATAGATAAATATAAAAACCAGATTTTTGTCATATTTATGGTTTTGACGACTGGTACTGCACTATGTGAGAACTTACTTACCTGTATCTATACATTTTGCTGTCTGTGTAGTTTTAATGTGTTAAAATCCAGCGCTTTTAAATTATGAATTTGTCTTAATGGCCAGGAATAAATGAGTGAGGGCGTACACAGAAAGATGATTTAACCATTTCAGTACACCAGCCCTGATCAGTTGTATTACAGTACTACAAGTCTACAACCCTGATCAGTTGTATTACAGTACAGCAGCCCTGATCAGTTGTATTACAGTACTACAAGTCTACAACCCTGATCAGTTGTATTACAGTACAACAGCCCTGATCAGTGGTATTACAGTACAACAGCCCTGATCAGTTGTATTACAGTACTACAGCCCTGATCAGTTGTATTACAGTACTACAGCCCTGATCAGTTGTATTATAGTACTACAGCCCTGATCACAGTATTACAGTACTACAGCCCTGATCAGTTGTACTACAGTACTACAGCCCAGATCAGTTGTATTACAGTACTACAGCCCTGATCAGTTGTACTACAGTACTACAGCCCTGATCAGTTGTATTACAGTACTACAGCCCTGATCAGTTGTATTACAGTACTACAGCCCTGATCAGTTGTATTACAGTACTACAGCCCTGATCAGTTGTATTACAGTACAACAGCCCTGATCAGTTGTATTACAGTACTACAGCCCTGATCAGTTGTATTACAGTACTACAGCCCTGATCAGTTGTATTATAGTACTACAGCCCTGATCAGTTGTACTACAGTACTACAGCCCTGATCAGTTGTATTACAGTACAACAGCCCTGATCAGTTGTATTACAGTACTACAGCCCTGATCAGTTGTATTATAGTACTACAGCCCTGATCAGTTGTACTACAGTACTACAGCCCTGATCAGTTGTATTACAGTACTACAGCCCTGATCAGTTGTACTACAGTACTACAGCCCTGATCAGTTGTATTACAGTACAACAGCCCTGATCAGTTGTATTACAGTACTACAGCCCTGATCAGTTGTATTACAGTACTACAGCCCTGATCAGTTGTATTACAGTACAACAGCCCTGATCAGTTGTATTACAGTACTACAGCCCTGATCAGTTGTATTACAGTACTACAGCCCTGATCAGTTGTATTATAGTACTACAGCCCTGATCAGTTGTATTACAGTACTACAGCCCTGATCAGTTGTATTACAGTACTACAGCCCTGATCAGTTGTATTATAGTACTACAACCATGATCACAGTATTACAGTACTACAGCCCTGATCAGTTGTACTACAGTACTACAGCCCAGATCAGTTGTATTACAGTACTACAGCCCTGATCAGTTGTACTACAGTACTACAGCCCTGATCAGTTGTACTACAGTACTACAGCCCTGATCAGTTGTATTACAGAACTACAGCCCAGATCTGCTAACACATCCATCGGTACTGGACAGATTCCAATCAAACTTTGCATGTTGACTCAATGCAATCAGAGGAAGGTATCAATGCAATCAGAGGAAGGTATCAATGCAATCAGAGGAAGGTATCAGTGCAATCAGAGGAAGGTATCAGTGCAATCAGAGGAAGGTATCAGTGCAATCAGAGGAAGGTATCAATGCAATCAGAGGAAGGTATCAATGCAATCAGAGGAAGGTATCAGTGCAATCAGAGGAAGGTATCAATGCAATCAGAGGAAGGTATCAATGCAATCAGAGGAAGGTATCAATGCAATCAGAGGAAGGTATCAATGCAATCAGAGGAAGGTATCAATGCAATCAGAGGAAGGTATCAGTGCAATCAGAGGAAGGTATCAGTGCAATCAGAGGAAGGTATCAGTGCAATCAGAGGAAGGTATCAGTGCAATCAGAGGAAGGTATCAGTGCAATCAGAGGAAGGTATCAGTGCAATCAGAGGAAGGTATCAATGCAAAACAAATACAATTTAGCTAATTACCATCGTCCAGCAAGGATAACGTACTACGCAGCTCGTCCTCCGGGTTGACACCGTCGCTTTCATCATCACTGACGACCGAGGAATGATCAAAAATACTCCCGCTGTCACCGTCACTTTCGTCTCTGACTCTGTCGCTAAGTTCGCCGACATCGTCATTGTGTCGATCATCAACATCCGACAAAGATTCTTCGCTAAAAACTATCAAATAATTTGGTCACCGCAGATTTTGATAATCCATCTTTAAAAACCGTGAAAATCTCCATAACCTATTATTGAGCGATAATCCTCAATGACCATTTCTGAATAGGTTATTCACCATGACAACCGTACACAACAAGTGGCTCCACGTAGTGGATAATTATGAGTAAAAACGATTTGAATAGCAGACATCATCAAATCTGCCACACCGGCCTGTCGTACTGAAGTGTCACACTCCGCGTGGCCGGTGTAGAGGTCGGTTGTACTGAAATAGTTAATGTGATGTTTGTTGTTGAAGGGTGGAATATTTCCAGTGATGCACGTCATGTGGAGTCAATGGTCACCACCTCTCGAACGCTCCAAGTTGACAGGCATTACCTACGCAGGTAGGCATATTTGATTTACATTTAATTAACAGTCTTCCTGCAAAACCGCCCCAAACAATAATTATAAAAATATCTGGTTACCAAACTGTTACATTTTATTCTCGGTCTACTTATAGAAACATGTTACATTTCTGAAACTGTTTCAGTCCAAGTTCAGCATAAAAATTAGTACAACAGAAATATAATTATATATAATTAAACTTTAAAAGATTTTATGCTTGAACAAACTGGTCGGATGGCTAGACCCACCTTGCTCCTGATACTGCATCTATTGCTATTTAACTTGTATTGACAGTGGTAGCATGGAGTAGGATCATTCTGTAATGGCACAATATTGTTACTATCATTAAGATAGGTAAGTTAATCATATTTGTACGTACTGGTTTGTTTTACAAAATATCATAACAAAAATATGTTGCTAAAGTAAATTAATTCTGTCTAAAGAAGTTCCAAATGTTGATGATCTTCATCCCATGCACACAGGAGCTATGATGGGCAGTGTAGTGGCACTTCCTCTGTCCGGATTTCTGTGTCAACATGGCTTTGCTGGAGGATGGCCGTCAGTCTTCTATCTGATTGGTGAGTCAAAATTCTGTTACATCACATGATACTGATGGTTGAATAAACTTACTCCCAGTTTATGAGCATGAGTGATTTGTGAGCGATTCACCAGACTGGGTGGTTTAAATTGTTATTCTTTTTACATATTTCCCATTCAGTTTACCCTTTTTCTCGTCACTTTTTTCTTCTTCAGACAACTACTACTAGATGGTGGTAAGATAGTAACCAGTCCGACACACAGAAAGATTACAGTATCATCATTTAGTAGTAGCCATCTGAAGAAATTCACTGTGGCAAATGATATGTTATGAGAAAAGGGAAAATTGAATCAGAAATTAGGGTGCACGATGGCTTTAGAAGACAGCTAGTCCGTCGGACTGGCTGACTCAACCAACTAGTCCTGATTTTTTTTCTTTTCCTTAAAAATAAATACAATACCATGATAGTGTTGTATCATGTCAGACATGTGTGGCACATAGTAAAAGTGGCGTTATTTCATTAAAAAACAAGCTGTTTCTCATTTCAATTAAATGCATAATTAAAAGTGTCATTAAGAGATGACTGCAGTCTAATGATGGACAACAAACGGCACTGTTGAACAAGACGACGCCGGCAGAAGTTGAAGACCGATAGCGACGAACGACCGGACGATGTCGCATTGTTGAACGATGGACTGTTCATTAGCGTTTCCTTTCTCGAAACCAACTGAGCAACCAGTAACATTGAAGGCATTTGGTAACTTTGGTAACTTGCGAACATAATCACCAATACGGGGATTATGCAACTGAGATGGGACAGCGTTGTCTGTAACCCGTGCACATATTTATATTTGACGGTTGGACGGAATATTTAGACCCGTGTGGTAAAATGTTATCTTATAAATTGTCTGTTGTTTTATTCCATCACAACTCTCAAATAGCATATACACAGCATAAATTAATTCACATTATCACAGCTAGTGCAACGGGACTGCGCTTCTAAACGTGGACTAGTCCAATCACTGAAACTACTCATCCGGGACAATTGGAAGTCCTTCATGTCGCAGCTTGAGAAATACATAAAAAGAATATTTCCAGTTGTTGGTCTTCTCTTTATCCTTGAAGTCTGGGGGTGGGGGGGCTCGATGCTATTCTGCGAATGTGGAAGAAATTGATAAATGTCAGTAGAGAGCATAAAAACGCCAGGCATATTTGTCAAAACACAATATGATCTTAGGCCATATTTTGTACATAACATATTTATGACATTTTGTTTAATAGGCCATTAGTTGGCATTATGTATTGTTTTATTCATTATGGGAGATAATCAACATAAACAAGAATATACTTAAAAATTTTCTCAGCTTTTATACAATACATTGCTTTTCCATATTACCCAATACTTGGTGTTCATATCATGTTATTGTAGTGTTGTCAATTGTTCTACTTTGTTTGTATGAAATACATAATCATGAATTACAAATTCCCACCACTTTCTCCTGGAAGAACCAAACAGAACAAACATGTTTCTGTCTCAAAAGAAACTGTAAAACCCTGCCTCAAAGTTGTGTATTGTTTTAATGCTAGACTTTAAAAGCACATTTTCGTCATTGATGCAGTTTGTAAGTTAAACAACATCTTAGAAACAACGTTAAACTGCAGTAAAGATTACCAAAACAACCAGTACAGAACTTTAGGCCCGTCTCTGCTGGTTTGTAAAGGACAGATAAAACTTGATTATTTTCTTTGAGAAAAAAACTGCGCAATGGCCCAGTTCTTATGTGTTCCACCAGGTGGCACCACCATTGCAATGATGGTTGTGTGGGTGCTGTTGGTCGGCGACAATCCCGAGACTGACCGCAAAATCTCGTCCGCGGAGCGTATGTACATCATGACCTCGCTTAAACCAGAACAGTCGGTGCACAGTACAAAGGTGTGTGTAGATTCTTTATCTAACTATAGTTGAGCTAAACTATGTAAGTTTATCCTCCGAGAAACCTTGCATCCCGGGCGCTAAACTTTCCGTGGTTCCTCTGTGTCCACCTCTAAAGAAAAGGATCGCTTTTAAACAAAATCCCTATGGGTTAAAGGTTCTTACCGGCTAAGGGTTTCTTACAATTGTTTGCAATGTCAACCGTGTGCCTATGTATTTAAGTTTGTGTTTGAAATGATGTAAGCTGTAAGCTAATCTGTTAGGAACATCTTACACAACTTGCAACAATTGCATAAAACACAAGCAACTTTGCAAAAATCTATTCAAATTTATGTAATCTTTGTGCCAGGTATGAAAACTTAGGAACACTGTCTACTGATAAACACCAATTTGGGTGTTTTTTGACTGGGCAAAATTTATAATTTTAAATGTATAAAACATATTTCAGCCAATGCTATCAGTTGATATGATTTGATATTCTTATGATATTCCAATATCATGTACAAGTTTGCTTATATAGTGCCAACTGGATGATGGGTATTTTTCTAAATTTACATTTTTTAGATATATAACAGTGAATATGACATTATACAGTGTTCTTCCCCTGTTGTTCTCTTTACGTTATATTATAGGATTTCCTTAATTTTATTTTTGTATATTGTAAATAATTACAATAAATTTGAATTTTATCACTAACGTTCATGATGTCATCTGCAGCGGGCCATGCCATGGGTGAGTTTCCTCAAGTCTGGGCCACTATGGGCCATCATAGTGGCCAACTTCACGTCCGACTGGGGCCTGTACACACTGCTCACCAACATCCCGACATACATAAAGGATGTGCTTCACAAGGACATCCAGGCAGTGAGTGGCTGCAGTATGCACACATGCACGCACGCATGCATGCATGCATTTTTACATTCAAATCATGTCAAAAGCATTTATTCAAACAAATTAGATGAACAAATTAAATATACAAAACATATTGGTGAAAAGTTTGAAAGGAGAAACACTGAAGTAAAGATACTTATAAAGTCATGTTTCTCCTTGGTTGCCAGTGTCTAGCAGCTTTTTGCATGCATGAAGTTAATTTCAGTAGTGATGCAGACATGGCATTACTTATGCTTGTTATGAAACTGAACAATGTGAAATTAAATCTGCTTACAATAACTTTCAAATATATGTGCCTTAATTACAACGGTGAAACGAACGAATATTGATAAAAGTGACATTCAACGAGTTCCACAGTTTTGTTCCGTAGACAATTAGTTACTTACATTTGAAAGGTATCAGGTCAAAACACGATAAATGCGGTTTATGAAATTTTGCCCAAATGGGTGGTGAAAATATTTGTTTAATCACGTTTTGAGGTAACATAATATCTAATTTCTACTAAAATGCAACAAATACCATTAAACAACATCAACAAAAGAGCATTTCTTTTCAAAATGTGATAAACACCATCCATCTTTGTTGCCAAAACATGATATATCCATTCCAGCCAATAAGCATCCTTCACCACATTTCCTGCTACATGTAGCGATGATGCTTTCTGTATGGATAGATCACATTGATAAAAAAAAACCACGGATATATATAACGTTCTGATAAAAATAATTTAATAACATATTACATTATTTTATCAGATCGCTAGGTAGTACGTACATATTTTGTATAGCAAATCTGTACAAATCATTTCACCCTTCCTTTGCAATCATTCGGTTCGACTTAGGATTCTTAGTATATTCCAATTCTTAATATATTGTAGTGTATCTACTCTGTATAATTTTTAATAATTATATCCGTTCAGCTTGCCCTGAAGTCTGAATACATCTCCCTTTAGGAGTACATGTTTATTATGTATATTAATAAAATTTCTCTCTCCTGTTAATTAATGTTGTATATGTATGATGTCTGTAGAATGGCCTGTTTTCTGCTCTCCCGTTCCTTGGCTTGTGGCTCAATATGAACATATCTCCAATCATCGCCGACAAACTGCGTTCAACCCACATTCTCAGCACAACAAGGACTCGGAAACTGTTTAATTTTGTAGGTACGTACAGACAGCAGTGTGACATTAACTACTCAAATGTTTTCATTCAGTTTTTTATTTTTGTGATATAGCTGTATTTCTCAAAATTTATAGCGATACTGATTTTGCGGAATCAACATGAAATGATGTGTGTGTATGTTTGTCTGTATGTATGCATGTTATTATTGTAATTATGTGCTGATTCTGTATTACATTAGTAAATTAATGTTACATTGTGATCATAATTTATTACCAAAGGACATAGTAGCATAATTACAGTTATTCACATCTGTAATAATTCATAACCAATGGTCCTTGCAAAATAAATCCTTTTATTAATGTCTTCCATAATATTTCACTACCAGCAGATAAAGTAGAGTATTCTGTTGTATCCATTACTTCTGCTTTTGTCAAAACTGATGCTTGTAGTTTACTCTTTTACTGTTACAATAAATTACATTAAACAATTGAAAATAAACAAGAATAAATATATACATAAAATGTAATTACTATTAAAAAAAAAAATTAAAAAAAAATATTTTTTTAAACATTACTAAATTCTAGAAAGAAAGAAAATAACAATAACAAATTAAGTAAAATAGTACTGCCATTGTTGTCATCTGCCATTGTTGTCTGCTTCAGGCCAGGTGGGGGCTGCCGTTTTCCTGGTGGCTCTGGCCTACCTTGACCACACCCAGTGGGTACTGGCCATTGCCCTCTTGACCATTGCAGTGGCTATAAGTGGGAGCGCGTACTCTGGCTATCTCATTAACCACATTGACCTCGCCCCCAAGTATGCTGGTACACTCTTCGGCATCTCAAACTGCATCGCTGCAACGTCAGGGTTCATGACCCCTTATGTAGCTGCCGTTCTCACTCCAAATGTAAGTAAAGTAACCCTATTATCACCCACTATGTTACAGCAGTACTCATCACCAAATTAAGTACTTCTATTATTATCCAAAAGGTATACGTATATTACTAAGAAATTGATTTTATAAAATGAACGATTGTAAAGAATGTTAAATGATACCCCTACATAGCTTTGGTACTCACCCTAAATCTAAGTTTAAGTACTTTCATCATCGCTTTCATTGTTGTGGTACTCACTCCAAATGTAAGTAAAGTAACCGTATTATCACCCACTACATTGACGTGGTACTCACCTCAAATGTAAGTTTCATTACTTTCATCACCCTCTACATTGATGTGGTTGTTGCTCTCCTTCCCTGCTGTACAGGGGTGAGGGTCAGGTTCAGTAAAGCTGAACCACTCTCTGTGTCTTTTCCTTCCATAGTTTTCTGTCCATTGCTCCCTCTCTCCATCTTTCATCCTTCCCTGATCTTCTCATTTCCCTCCTCACACAGTCCTCCCATCTCAGCTGTGGCCTTCCCCTTTTCCTGTGTCCTTTATGTTGTTCCGCGTCTGCTCTCTTCGCTATTTTTCCAGCATCCATCCTTGCCAAGTGGCCTGTCCATCTCATCCGGCTTCTCAGTAATCCTTCTTGCATTCCAACCTCTTTTCTCAGGTCATTCGTCATTCGTCCTTCTTCGGCATGCTGGTGTAACACGCATTCTCATGACTTTCCCTTTCAGCTTTTTCGAGTTTTCTCAGCCCATCATGACTCTGTCTACCTTTCTCCAAGCATTCGCTCCTGCTTGTTTTCGGCACCTCCACTTCCGCCATAATCATTCCTCCAAGGTAAATAAAACTGTCCACTTGCATAATTTCCTTTCAATCCAACCTGATGTCCAATTCCTCTCTCTGTTGTCCAACCCACATCACTTCTGTCTTCTCCAAGCTCATTCTCAGTCTGCATTTCGTGAACACCATGTTCAATTCCTCCAACATGTCTTGTAGCTCTTGTTTGCTTTCTGCTACTATGGCCAGATTATCTGCATACATAATCTTTCTGAGAACATCCTTCATACTGATCTTCCTGCTGATTAGTTCCATCACCATGATAAATAGTAATGGGATTAGGGCACTTCCTTGCCTCAACCCGATGTTAACTGGAAACTCTTCCAACATCCCAGATCCAGCCACAACTCTTCCTGTTGTTCTTTCATACATTGCTCCCACCATCCTGGCTTCTGCTTCTGGCACTGCCATCCATCTCACTGTTGTCATCATCATCTCTCTTGGGACTGTGTCGTACGCCTTCTCCAGGTCCACAAATCCCACTGCCATTCTCCCTTGCATCTCCAACCTCTTCTCCACCAGTTGTCTCAATGCAAACATCGCATCCGTCTTCCCTCTGCCCTTTCTAAATCCCTGATGTTCTTCACCTAATTCCTGTTCTACTCTCTTTCGAATCCTCCCATCCAGGATCCTCTCTAGCAGCTTCATGATGTGACTTAGATGTCGTACTCACCCCAAATGCAAGTCTTACTCTAAGACGAATCTAAGTGACCCCATACCTGCATCACCTACATTTCTTCACTATTCACCCCAGATGTAAGTCTGAATAACCCCACACCTTTCATTATCCCCCTCACATTTCTGCAGTATTCACCCAAAAATGTAAGTGTAAGTATCCCCCACACCTTTTTATTTCTGGTGCCATGAATTATATTAAGAAAGTCCGCATCATGAGATATATTTGCTCTGTAAAAAAGTTGAGTACTATCTGAAGGGTCTTAGGGCATAATATGATATATATATATAATGTACAAGTTTTTTTCAGTTATATTTTAACAATATTCCAATATTATTGGAATATCGTCACAATATAAAATCATAGTGAGCGGCAAGGGCCGGAATCTTTTTTATGCATTTCAATTCTGAAATTTCGTGAAAAAGTCACAGAAATTGGTGTTTATCATATCTCAAGTTCCTGAAACCTTTTGTATATTACTGAAGCTACTTCACTAAAAATATAGAACCTTATCCACTATTTTATGTGTTCCATAATAATAATAACATTTTGTAGCCTCTTATGAACATTTTCTATTGCCAGCGGACACGGGAAGAGTGGCAAGTGGTGTTCTTCATTGCTGCTGCTATATATCTCTTTGGAGCCATTTTCTATGGCATCTTTGGGTCAGGAGATCTCCAGGTTTGTAACAACAATTTCTATTGGTTGCTAGATGTAAAACATGCTTTCATTGGTGTGTTGCTTGTTGCATACATGTTTTAACTTTGGTTAATGCCCAGCACTTTGGATTTGATTTTGCTTGAAAGCGAGATTGCCTGTTGTGTTAGTCAGAGGTGGTAATTATTAGCAGGAAGTAGTTGTACTCTGTCCCTGTTTGCGATCAGGAGTGTGGGAACCTTCTAATTTTTTAAGTATTCACATGTCTTATGTAGTAAGACCCAACAATGGGCTGTTTACAAATTGAATGGTTTATTTACAATTTGAATGTTTTGCTGGTGCAGCATTCAAACTGTTTATTAAACACAATTTGGCAGTTAAGCAAACTCTGGTCATGACAGTGCTCTGCTGCATAAATGCGTACATTTAGTAAATTAATCACAGTGCTTCAAATGTAATTAATTAGTTAATTTATTTGTTATAATATATTTTATTTATGCAAAATATATTTGGCATGTTCCAGGCAATATTGCATAATTTGGCTACAATGGTATAACACGTTGGTCCTTTTGACCCTTACTGGTGAATAACATGACGGATAGAGGTGTCATGGTGTCATGGATTGGTAAAGTATATTAATGTATATATATTCTCTTGCAGGTGGGTTGCTAATGTAATTCATTATTATTATTTAAATACTAGTATGCTAACTTGGAGGTGCCGACATTCACTTGTACCTTTGTATGTTCCTTTGCAATTCTTTGAATCATTAGCCTGTGATCTAAAAAAGATGATGCATTTCAAAAAACTGCAAGAGTAGTTATTTACTTTTTCAGTGAACAAATTGATTAGTCAGATATTCCCCAGGTGGCGCTACAAATTCAAAATACTGTAATGGTAATAACTGCTGTCCCAGGTTTGTTGCTTAATGGGTGGTTCAACAGAGCTGCCAAGTACCATCAGGAAATATGTGTGAGATCCAGTTCCCCAACAAGACATCAGATGGCAGCACTTTTAGTCATTCAAATTTCCCTGAAGACAGCATTTTATTTGTCACCGACATTGATAAGAACAACCTCACAGATTCCATGGATGCACTAACCGCCCACAAATATGAATAAATATCAACAAGTGCATGAAAATAAGCTTGTTTGAATATAAATTATTTTTTTTTAAATTCGTAAGATTTACAGGTAACTGTGCGAGTGAGATAGAAGCTAAATGCTGGCTGGAGTCTCGCGCCAAATGAGTGAGACTGATGTAAGCAAGTGTACATTAATGTATATGTTCTGGTGGATTGCTAATGTAATGGTATGATAATGACTGTGTATTTGTCTTTCAGCCATGGGCTGTGGACAAGGAAGTCATCGATGCTGGTGAACTCAACTCCCTCAACCCTCCAAAACAAAATGGTGACACCACAAAAGAACAGGAAGCAAATGAAAAAGTGTAGCAAACTGATCAATTGATTGCATGGAAATAATCCCAGAATAATTTCCAGAATAGTCTGTCGGGAAAGTGCGCTACATTCCACATGTGTGTGTGTCATTCCATGTCCACCATTACAATCTCATCTGATGATGTACATTCTGTTTCTATATTACATACATGTCTATACTATGTATGTGTGTAAGGGCAGATTTCTAGATCATTGGAACCATTATTCAGAAACAAACGGCTGAATGAAAAGCACTTTAAGTAGGTGCTAGTCACTAATGTCGCAAAATTTATATGCGTGTTTACCAGTAGGTGCATGTCAAAGACAGTGCTGTGGCCCATGTTCTTGCACCGCGATGTTTCAAGTATTTATATAATTCTGTGCAATCAAAGAAGACATGCAGACGTGGACTGTTGTCGCAATGCTACTTTTGACTAATGATCGTGTAAGTAACTAAGAGCTAACAAAAACGACTGGATCTTTATTGGAACACAGCCATATTTCCAGTTCAGGTTTTTATGCAACAGACACCTGATGTGTGGGCAGTGTGGTACTATGAGAATGTGATGTTTCACTCAGGTTTGAAACCCGTCCATTTGTACTCCTAAATCCACCCTGATGTGTATGTATACAGTACTATACACTCACGCACAAAGTTATAGGTCATGATGTGGTAGGTGGCTACAGACGAGTGTGGGGTATTGCCCTAAAACAATGATAATAATAACAAGGTGTGTATACATGTATACTGTTAGGAATTTAGACTGCACATGTAAAGTCACGTCTTGAAAACTGTATTTAAAACACAGATGGCAGATTCAGAAGTTGGATTTGTATAAATGGCAGAGTAATTCTGCAATCTTATTTTAAGCTGTACATTTTAATGGATTGTATACCCAGAGTTACTGGTGGTGTTTACAGTCGTGGCTGTTGATAAAATGTGATGTTTGCTGTGTGTAAACCAAAATTAGTTCCTGTCTACCACCAAGCAAAATTGATTTCGTTGGAGCATAGCTGCTGTTTTCCGTAGCATTGTACACATGTAATCGTGTTCAAAACTGTTTGTTTTCTGATGATTTAGGGCAAGCCAGCTGTTTCACGTAATGATAGTTAAATAGGGATGTTATGCGATGCTTACACAATGAAGAGTGACGCTAGTTTTGAAACAACAACATTATCACAAGTTTTGTATACAGGACAGGAGAGGTAATGTATATGTGTGTAAATGATATTTGTTTTGTTTAGTATCAAACGCCATGTTTTGAAATGCTCCCCAAGGGAGCAGACATTTGTGATTGCAACTGATGATGGCTTTGGGAGCATGAATTATTTTCATTAGATGTGTAGGGGGAATTAAGATTTGACATGTTGTTTGGGTGTCTTGTTTTGTGTGACAATCTTGTTTGCTCAACAGTTGTATCATTGACTGTTGTAACTAAATTGCCCTTCTATACATAAACATCTAGTCTAAAATAATCAATAAGGCTACTCTGTGAAACCAAGTTTATTTTCAAAAGACATGCTGAATTGGCATGCATATAATATTATTATTGTCCATAGTGTTATTTATGTCATCTGTCATGGAGGAGTAAAAATTTACAACCATTAATGTGGCCGAAGCTTGTTTGATGTAATAAAGAAACAATGAATACATAATATAATGAAGGTTAGAAACGGGCAACTTTTATTGCCAACTGGTATGCAATTCAATCATACTAGAAATATGTAATTTACATACAAAGCATTATAGTGTTATTTATTTGAAAAGTTTGTTGAACTCTAAACAAAATTAGTTAAGACTTTCATTAAAGTAGATAGACTATCTGCTGTAAAACTATCTGTGTTATAGTGGCGTAGTGTGCACTGCGTAGTGGTTAGCATCTATCCATGATACATGCCAAAGTCGAGGGTTATACTGATAAATGCTTGGACTGTCTGTCGAACTATGTAGGTTGTGGTATTTGTATTTATAAGTTTCATTCTGACTACATCTGGTGTACTTTACCCCTTTATGTATACATGGAAATGGGTTACAAATATGATTTTGTATTATCACATGTTATGAATCAAAAATGGGTTATATTGGGGAGTTGTGGTTGTGTATAGTTTTTTTTATAAAACCCGTTAGATATGCCAAAGCTCAAGGGTTCATGTCCCAATTTGGTGTCAAATACTGGTTCTCAGCATTGGGATTATGTCTGAGTCCTTCGTGGCTTGGGTAACTGTGTTCATGTACATCCAATTTCAAGAATCGTGGATGTAAAACAAAAAAAAGGAAAGCAAGTGGCACAAATCAGTCCAGTGGTGTATATGGAATTACATGTAAATAATGCAACAAAATATTTATGGAAATATTGTTTAATTCTACACCACAAAAACGTTGTGTAAGATCTCCGATAGTTTGAAGCTGGCAAATTTGCTTGCAATAAAAAGCAAATAAAGTAATTTGAGTGTCAGCGTATTTGAAATATTTATTCCACAATGATTAATTTCTTTTCTTCTCATGCTTTGGCATATTTCCAACCTCAAACGGTGACTTTCTGTAATTTGTTCTGATAATTATTTTATTGTTTATTTCTCAGCACAATCACTGAATTTGTTAGATAAAATTAACCCTGGCACCGGTGTAGTAAGTTTTAAACATTTACCATCAAAAGCACAACAGCAGTGTTTTGAACCAAGGTTTTGAACTTGGGTTCAAAACACTAAAATGCTTTCAACTTAATGTTGTGAAGTTTCGGCTATCTATTCTAATAAGTTAACCACCCAAAGGTGTTTTAATCAAGCTACGGCTAAAACATGAAGTCCCAATGTGAGACATGTTCAACAGGAGAAGTGTTGTGGACCTAAGTTGAAAACACGGTGTTTTGAATTGAAGTTGAAAACACTCTATAGGGTTTTTAAAGAGGAGGGGTGTTTTGAACGTTCTACACCGGCCATCGTTGATTCTAGGGTATAGATCAGCAATGTGTGACATCCAGAACTAGTTGGCCGGTTGATTGCTGCTTCGTAACAGCAGTACACAGTGAAAGGTGCAGACTCAGACTGCTACGATCAACTTACATAATAAGTAAAACTGTTTTTACTTAACTTTTCCACCTCACAAATTTGTTTAATGAACTACCATGTAAACAATCTAATTATGATTTGTTTAAATTGAGTGAAGCATTCAACTTTAACAAATCATGTGTTGATGATGGTATCCCGAATATCATATGTTCATTGCTTGGTATACATGTTTGAGTCTAATAGTGGTTGAGCTATAATAAGTGATTGAGTTGTACTATTATTACAAAAGTTGTGTTCCATTAAAACACCATTGGGTGATCAACATGTCAGGATATATTTAGTTTGTACATTATTGTGTATAAAAATATGGGATAAAACAATAGAAATAGGTTGTGTCTGCAATGGTGCAAAGTGCTCGGTGCTTACAAATCTCAGCGTTAGGCCTATGCTAGTTAATTTGTGTCCTGGTTGCACATTAGAAATGTGCTAAATTTGCACAATGCAAGACATGTGCATTGCTTTGTGTGCTAGAAATGAGCTACAGAAAGAATGGCAAGTTATGTTTTTTAGTGTTTATCTGTTTTATATATTTTAAGTTTGGAGTTATGTAGTTCTGTTGACATGTACGAAAAGATGGAATAGGTTTTGCAGTGATATGAGAAACGGTTCTGTTACGTCGATATGTGATGTTCATTGTTGTGGCGCGCGTTTGCAGCAATGGTAGAAGTTTGATGTATTGTAGAAAGGCAACAACTGAATAATACTATGTTATGTAGCAGTGTATGGCATGAAGTTACCTGCATATCGCCACATTTTCACTAAGCAGTGCTATAAAATATCCTGATCACATTAATTTTAGTGGCCAATAAGTCCTTGCATACGTATATTAAGATGTTACTTTAAAATGTGTGCGTTGTAGTCAGACTTGATTAAGATATAGCATGATCATGTTGTGTTAGTATTTGATCAGATCACAAATAGCACACGTTGATGTCTTGCAAGGTTTATGATCATGTCACTGTTGATTTAGGGTATGAACCGTGCATGATCCTAAATACCGAGTATTTTATTATCTGAAGGGTCAACCAGAGACAAATACAAATTTATTATATTGAAGTTCAAACATACTTGAGGATATACTATCCATGCACGGATAGTTGCGGAACTCTCTACTGATGACTTGTGTCCGAATGACGTGTACGAATAATTGTCTAGCAATTAAGTCATCATCTTGAGTCGGAAACCTATGTCCTTTATACATACACTGAACAATATTTCGTTTCGCAGTAGTTTGCCGTTGCAGTGAATGTTCTGACGGTGTCAGACTATTGGTTACTGGTACTGGTTACTGGTACTTACATCGACACTTGTCTTATGTCTTGTCTATTACAGAATGCTTGAGAAAATTAGAGGCGAACGAATAAGTGTATTTGATGAAGTTACATGCAATTATATGCGTTTGTTTGATGGAATGAATGTTTGGAACTGCGTTTTCTTTTGTACACATAGCCTTTTGAAAACATACACATTGTTTTTTTAATATAATAATTATTATGTTTGTTTCCAAACGTATCCAGAGCTTCCAAGTTGAATGAACCCAAAATAGGGAGATCTCTCTATATTATCAAAACACAATAGGGAGATTTTACCGGTAATTTTTTTTAAAGGGAACTTATCGAAAACCACCTAAACTGAAATACACACATACCAGCACAACCTACAACATTTTAAAAATGTAGATCTATAAGGCAACACATGAAAAATTTGACAAACAAAATACGCCATGCAATTGTCAGTTTATTGCTTCTGCAATATGGCGTTGTAAAGGTGAGTTGCCTTTCCAACCGACTCCAGCAAACCTGGCGACATCTGCAACTGGTAGCATGCAGAGAAAACATTGATTTTGCACGCCAGCAAGGCAATCGGGGACTCATGCCCTAGCGACGACCGAAACTTGGTGTCGATCTTCCCCAACATACTGAACATCCTTTCCACCGGAGCCTGGTCGTGGGGATGACGAGGAGGGCCTTGACGAGGCGACTTAAGACATTTGACGAACGCCCACCACAGGTCGACATGGTCGTCGGTGAAGGAAGGCAGGCCGGTCCTGGGCCACATGGAAGTCCTGCCACTCAGTTTGGCCTGCACGCCACACCTCTGTTTCGACCACTTTGTCCTTGTGTTTTTTGCTCAACACGTGTTTCTCCACATAATTTCTACCTCCATGACCGACGGAGAAGATCGTACACAAAGCAAACATATCCCTTTTAGAATTCCCGTAACCTGGTCCGCCCATGTTTGCTACCACTTATTTTTGTCTTTGTGGAAGCGTACTTCCTCGCCTTTCTCTTTGTATGGTTGCTATGGACGTCTGCCTGACGTTTCTCGTTCTGCATTTTCAATTTCCAGTGAAGAATAAGTCGCGATCGCGGCAAAGCAGTACAAAATGGCGTCGACCAGAAATTTCGAGCGAACAAAAATTTATGCTCTGGGGTCAATTTGAGCTTTACCAAAAGAGGCCGCTGCGGTGCAGTTTTTTAAGTTTTCGAAAGAAATCGGGTGATCTGTATTCTAATTCGGGAGATTTTCGAGATTGTCAAAAGTCGGGAGATCTCCCACCAAATCGGGAGACTCAGAAGCTCTTGCGTAACGCGATTTAGCAGTGCAGAAATGTGTTTTTGATGTGGTGTTTTGGGGACGACGCTTTTTTTTCAAACAATAATGGCACATAGCGTATGCGGAGTGATGTTCACAAAGCCAATGTTACGAACTCGTGCTCTTTATTACAAACCAGAAGTACTATATTTTTGCATACATATTCATATTACCAAAAATACATAAGCGAGCGAAAAATGAACAATTCGAACACTTCCAAAACATGAAATTCTACGGTCGCTAGCACCTTCACGGCCCGTCCTGTCCCGACGATCTTGGTATCATTTGAAAGGACGCACTGTTTGTTATTCTAACATCATCTACATTTCCCGGTAACCGTTCAAAGAACACCGATACACGGACCTACAACCACGCCGTTTTCGTTGTTCTGTACGTCCCGAACGATGTTGGCGGCGGGTACTCAGTACAATAATCTTCCGATTGCGGCGCTGTTTTCCTCATTTGCATAGGTTCAGACATGCGCACTTCACCATTTCTTGATTTCATGTTATAAGCTCCACCCATTTTTAAACCGCGGCGAAACTGATGTGCTTTGATCACAGCGAAACCGATATATCTCTGCGTTGGCGTGACGTCACGCCTACTTCGCGTATGTCATTTTAGTAGCTGTTTGAAAGTGGGTGGAGCTATCATGAAATCAGATAGTGGTGCCTCAATCGGTAGATTGGTGAACTGTGTCGACGAAACAACATCGTTCGCAATGTCTAAGACACCGGAACGGGCCAGGTTGTAGGTCCGTTTTTAGTTAATTTTGGAAATGATTACCAGGAAACCATGTATATGTTTGAATAGCAGAAACCTTAAACTTTCAAACGACATCAATATTGTTGGGATCCGACGAACCGTAATGGTACTAGCGATCGTTAAAAAGACGTGTTTGACATTTGTTCATTTTTCGCTCGCTTATCTATTTTTGATATTACGTACCAGTAAATGATACTTTGAAGACACTTGCTCATTACAAACCGGTGTTTCATACACGGTGTTTGAAATTAAACCTTAAATTATTACTTTCTATCGAGTATTTATTTGGCAGGCATATAACCACACATCCAGCCTAGTTTCCTCAGTAAACAAAATTTGAATTATCAGTCAAGCACTGAAACGAAAGTTCTGTATGGTAAACGGACCGAACACACGCCGAAAATGAATATATATATATATGTATATATATATATATATATTACAGCAGCTTCGATGGTCTCTCATTGTGGAAACCGGAAAAGTGAGAATTCCTGTAGCTAAACCAATGATGATGTTTTATCAAAGAACGTTACTTCTACTACTTGGTAACTTGGCTTAGACGCTTGCTTTAGAGCCCTCTACACATGGAGAAAGCTGTAATAACATTAGTGGCAGCACCGTGAGGTATATTTATATAACGTGCTGCTGAAAGAAAAGTACAGAGCTATGTACACGTTAGTATTGACACGCCACACAATTTCCTGCAGTATCAGACATTAATACTGCTGTTGTAACAGTTCAAGACAGTCTACTCAATCATTAACAGTAGGCGTCTACCAATGTTCCGACGCTGGATAGTTTGGCGATAATAAAAACGTATAATTTTGTTCCAAAAGTTGAGACAAGCAAATGATAACTAATGTTTTCAGTACAAAAGAACATGCGTTGTTTTGTGTAACATCTTATACACCTTTCGACGACAGCAAAGGTCACCGAGAGACAGTGAATAACTTCTATAACAGTCGATCATCCAACGTAAGAAACTACACTAGTAGAAAAACTAGTCGTAGGTGTTACACAACTAATAAGTAAAGATGTCACATAGCGACTAGTTGGTGTAGAAATGTCAGCTGTTTGTCTGCGACAAGAAAAGTGGTTTTATTTGGAGGCACACATCATCCACCTTTCCCATCGTGCAGTTATTTTAACAATAGTTTAGTTTTTCGAATACAACAAACGGGTGTTTTAGAATGGATAGGCATCTCACTGAATCTTGTCAAGTAGTACCACTACAAAACACAACTGCATGTCCGTGTTGTTGGTGTCATGTTTAGGGATGAGGACACTTCTTTGAATAGTGGTGGTCTTCGAGATACTGTTTGATTAATCGGGCGTTCCTGTAGAAGGCGCTGGTTAACTTCTCACCAATCTTGTTGCTCTGCAAAGCAAAAGTCGCACGTTACAAGTTAGTGGCGAGCGAAAGCGGAAACGCTAAACACACAGGCGTTAGTAGATAGTGTTGCACTACACTAGACGGTGTTTCCACACTTTCCCACATGAAGTTCACTCGAGTGGAGGCAGTCGGGTGCAACAGTGTAATCTGGATCAACATTTGTTTTTTTTATGTTAACAAATTCGTTTTTGTTTCTTAAAAATAGTACACCGTAGTCGAGCAAAATTGCACCTTCTCTGTAGATCTTTCTTGTTAACGGAGTCGGCTCTCGAATTTTTATCCACCGCCACCACAAATAGGGCCGACTGTTTTTTTTTTTACCTGCAGAAACCACGAAACCCTGTACCTGCAATCTCGCGTATTTGAAGTTCGTTTTTTCTGATAGGATTTGTGAAAACCAAAAGATCAACTGTTCTCACGTACTCAGCAATATACAGTAATATTCTTGTTGGTGTGAAGTCACATATATCATTAACAAAGAACATCAGCTCGCAGAAGAAATCAGCATTGGAAACGTCGTTTGTCCTATTTTCTTTAGAATAATGAGAACACCTTTAGAGCGCAAACTCCCGGGACGGCATATGTCAAGAATAATTGTATACTAGATTAGTAAATAGTGTTATATCACTATGCTAAAGAGCTACAGTTAATAACAGAACGTTAATAATGACACGGAAAGATAAAGTGGACGAAGCGGTGACACCTGTATGGTTCTATAGCAGCGATTACATAGACGCAGCTCATTAGCAAGGCCAATTGTAGTTTACAATATGGCGTCGCGTGGACTTCCGGCGGCACCTGGGCACCCTTTTGCGCAATCCTGGTCAAGTCTCTCGAGATTTCATCGTCGTCGCAGGTTTCCCAACTTCTGCATTTTACACAACGTGAGACTAAGACATGTGGCTTAGTAATAATAATCTACGTAAAGCTACAGTTTAAATAAGGATAACATGTACACGGTGCCCTCGCTTGATCTGTACCGATTCCATAGCCACTACGTCACAATGAAGGTTTTGAAGTACAGTTTCTAAGAACAGCCTTTGTCGAAGACCTGCTTACGAGCAAGGTGTTGTGGCTGATATTCGTTGAACTCCTCCCTACCTAGCTCATGTTGCCAGTAATTCACACTATTGTTGCCCATTTTTTTAATGAAAAACCTGTAATGTTCATTGTAATACCAGCAGGTAAAACAAAACATCGTAAATTCCAAACAACCACAATCGCAAGGTTTCTTAGTCTTAGGCTAACAGATTAGGGTCGATGTTTCTTGCAGTGCCAGATATACACAGGCTGCGACCATCGTTACAATATTTATACAAACGCCATCTCGGTAAGAATTAAGGTTTCTACTCATAACATTAGCGATACAACGGCTGTGTTCGACACGCACAGACCGTTTACACGCCAGAGTATTATACACGTACAGCCTATAGTGGCATGACCTAGTAGTTGAACACTTCCCCGCTCTCTGGCGACACCGCCTCGCCATCCCCCACCCCTCCGTTCTGCCTCTCCACCCCGCCGTTCTCTCCCTCCGTCGAGTTGTTGTAATCGATGTCGTCTGGGGAATCATCACCTGTCATCTCGGTGTTTTCCGTCTGTGCACTCTTGCGGCGTGAGTCGATGGTCGCATAATGGTCACTCCCTGGCCGAGCCTTCGTCTCCTCGTCTCCAGCGTCAGACCTCCTGCCAGTGAACTGAAAACAACCAATGGGATGCGTTATAGGTCGATGCTGCTGGACTGTAAGGAAAGGTTCACATTACTGAAAGCAACCAATTGTGTGCGTTATTTGTTGGTGTTGCTGCATTGTAATGAAGGATTCATAATAATCGAATCGACCAATGGGATACGTTATGTGCCGATACTACTGCGCTACAATGAAGGAATGACATTACTACAGGGTATTTAAGGGGTCAGCACACTGTTGGACTACCTGCTTGATTACAGACGAAAAAAAGTTTTTGAGAAATGATTTTTTACAATGTTCACTTGCTCTGACATAAGTGCATTTGAGTAGTCAGATGTCTAGATGTGATTGTAGCAGCTGTTGACAGTAAAATGATGTCTTTTTAGCTGATTTTACTAAGCGGAAGGGTATCTGGCAGCAATTTGGCTAGTTGACACTTTAGCCGGATTACTGCCTGCATGCATTTGTAAATATTGACGGGTGTCATACATACAGGCATTTTGCAAGAGCTAGAGATATTAGATTTTGACTAAAATCGACCAGCATGTCAATGAGATGATAATAACAGCAGGTGGGAAGTTTAAGAAACTTTATAGGTCACGTTTTCTTATAATCATACAAAACATTAACATGGTCGCCAATGGGAAAACTGACAGTGTGCTGAGCCCTTAAATCAACTAAAGGAATGCGTTATTTGTCAATGCTGCTACTTTGATGAGAAGGACAACCAACAAATTAGTTCCACCAAAAAACTTCAACTGCACCTCCTCGAAGCTCACCAAAAACCTCCAACTACACCCTTTGAGGCCAATACGGGGGAGTGCACCCGATACCCCTGGATCAGCCAAATATACACCCAACAAAACCTCACGTTCAAGCAACACGGCCCATACAAATTTTGGATTAAATATAAATTTGATTGTGATGGTTGCGACAATGGTTGTCATGCGTGTAAGACCACGAGACAACGTATTTATAATATGGGTTGGAAAGAACGACGAGGGAGATATCACGGCGTTGGCACCCGCTTACCTTGCCTATGACTATGAGGAGGTTGGCGAAGAAAGCAGCCCACATAATGAGGCCTCCGCTGATACCATAGTCCCACGATTTCTTATCCGTCGAGCTCTCGTACGTGTAGTAGGCGACGACGCCAGCCACCGTGCAGAAGAGTGTGTTGAAGATGATCATGGACAGCAACGTCACTTGGGCGTTCGGGTTTCTGCAAGGTCACGTGACAGTCACATGAGAGCGTGCGAGTGTGCGTGTGTGCGTGTGTGCGCGTGTGCGAGTGTGCGTGTGTGCGTGTGTGTGTGGTGTATGTGGTGTGTACGCGCGTGCGTGCATACGTGCATATGTGTGTGTTGAATGGCTGTGTACATGCGCGCTGTGTGCATGTGTGTGTGCATGTGTGTGTGCATGTGTGAGTGCATGTGTGTGTGCATGTGTGTGTGCATGTGTGTGTGCATGTGTGTGCATGTGTGTGTGTGCATGTGTGTGCATGTGTGTGCATGTGTGTGCATGTGTGTGCATGTGTGTGCATGTGTGCGTGCATGTGTGCGTGCATGTGTGCGTGCATGTGTGTGTGTGTGTGTGTGTGTGTGTGTGTGTGTGTGTGTGTGTGTGTGTGTGTGTGTGTGTGTGTGTGTGTGTGTGTGTGTGTGTGTGTGTGTGTGTGTGCATGTGTGTGTGTGCATGTGTGTGTGCGTGTGTGTGCATGTGTGTGTGTGCGTGTGTGCGTGTGTGTGCGTGTGTGTGCATGTGTGTGCATGTGTGTGCGTGTTTCCGTGGTCCTATGCACATGCGAGAGAAGATGCCCTCTTCGCAGATTTAAAAAGTGACTTCCCAATAAACTAAACTGGTTATTGTTACGATGCTTGAGGTAAGATCATGGGTTCAGGCGGGTGGTCGGTCGGTCGGTCGGGAAGGTCGGGAAGGTCGGGAAGGTCGGTCGGGAAGGTCGGGAAGGTCGGAAAGGTCGGTCGGGAAGGTCGGTCTGTGGGTCGGTCGGGAAGGTCGGTCGGGAATGTCGGGAAGATCGGGAAGGTCGGGAAGTCGGTCTGGAGGTCGGTCGGCAGGCAGTACTTACATGTAGCAGTTCAAGGGGACGGCGACGATGGCGAGGAAGAGCAGGAAAGCGTGCCACACACTGCTAGCCGTGCGCCACTCGAACACCCGGTCGCTAGTACACTCAAAGGTCTTTTTAATCTGCAAGGCAATAGCGTACGAACGGTTCACACTAAGTTAATCTCATTTTTTTAGTAACGTTTTAACATCACATTTATTATATGGTTCTTCATTTATTGATGTTGTCACATTGAATATAATTTTATACGGACAGTTTGGGTATCGCTAAGCGTATTTTTGTTGTACATAGATTTCTCCCTTGGGTGGGTGGTACGAGGAAGACGTTGTTTCAAGTCGAGACTTGAGGTTTTCTTTCTCTGGTTGTAACTGTATGACTTCTATGGGTTCATTCCGAAGGCGGAACGTTGTAGGTACCTATAAATTATCATTTATGCCCGGCTGTGTCTGATAGAGGTTTGGGGATAGGGTTATAACACCCGTGTGATGGGACATTAAAGCTCTGACGGTCCTTCCCTCAACTGGCTGGAAAGTAGCATGCTGTTTAGGGTGTATTTGTTGTTGGACAATTCAAATTATTCGCCAGGAGGACTAGAATATGATTAAATCTCAGGATTTCCGATCTCCAGTGTTGGAGGTAGACTCACCAGATGAGGTTCAAAGAGCACCGCCCACACGATGATGATGGCAGCAACAACAACCATCAGGAACCACATCCAAAGATTCGGCTTCCATTCCTCAGCGAGTGGCTGAAACACGTCACGTGACTTTGAACCAATCAGAAGCTGATACGAAACTAGGCATTCTGTGGCTATAACTGTGCCGACAGATACATGGGTTTTTAACGTTTTTTAGTCACTAAGTCGCACGACAAAATTTGATACATTTTGCTCGTGTATATGGGTATTTACTATTGTTGGTGTAGTAGTAGTTAAACGGATATTCGAAAATAGTTACCGCAGGTGTATTGTGGTTGTTGTAACCTTGTCAGAAATGGGACAGAATTGTCGTTTAAGTCCCAGAATAACTTACCATTGTGTGGGGATGGCTTGACCGTCATCACGTATTGCTGGGTAAAAAATAAAGTGTAACAGTGGCGCACCCTACCGAATAAAACGTATATGTATGCAAATTGACGCCAATAAAAATTTTGGATCGTCCAAATAACAAGGTCCATTCCACATATTGGCGGAATAGATAAGGTGGCGAACCAACAGCATAACTATGCTAACAGCATAACTATTTTTGACTTGTGTTTGACTTTACAAATTTATGAGATCATCCTTAAAGTATATGTTGTTGGAATGTAGTTTTGTGTGTGTGTAGATTTGTTTTCTTTCCTCACCTTCTTGTCATCCTTATTGAAGGTGTTGTACAGGTAGACAGACCACGCCTTCACGAACAGACCCCCCACGAACTGCGTCAGTCCAACCAGCAGCAGGGCCGGGTACACCTGGAAGAAATCAACCGTGACGGAAATAGCAACTACATGGTTAGAGTTTACAACAACATGGCAAGAATTTGCAGCTACGCGGTTCCACTTAAAGTTGTGTGGTGAGATCGTTTATCGTTTATGTTCAAATGTCCATTGAATCAACATCACCGATACTATAAATCAGTTTCTCCAACTCCGTAAGCTAATTTTCCAAACTCATAATTTCTCGAATAACATATCAAATGCCAAAGTGACATAAACTGTAGCAAGTACGATCAAGTCAGTAAATATTGTCCATATTGTACATACAGTTTCGGAAATACAGATAAAAATGCTTTAATAGTAACGTGGACCGAATTTAATCACCAGTTTCAGCAGGTCGACATTTTCAACAACATGGTTAGAAAGAACAACTGTTTTGTTCGACTACATTGGCCGAATGAACGATTGCATGGTTGTATTTAGTGTAACGTGGTTCGGATACACAGTGGCTATTGACTGGTTCTACTCTTGTCATAGATAAATATATTACTTTTACCATGTAACTATATGAATCAACATTGCTTACATTATGATACCATTACCCCGATGTACCAGTTAGACTCGAAGTTTGACACTTACGTCGCAAAGTGTCTCGAGTGTGTCTTCGCTCGTCGTTGACTTGGTGCCCCGAATGAGAACTGCAACAAAGATTCGTCATCATTTCTTATTACAGTAAACAAAAATAACGCAACCAGTCACAGTATCGAATACTTAAAATCTCATTACTATAGTAATGCGATTTTAAAGAAGAACGTTAATATTTTAACATTTGGGAGTTACAATATGTGTCATTATCACATCAACATTCATTACAGTCTGACATTATGGAAGTTATGCATTATTTTCCACGGTACACAAAACTATGGAAGGTAAATGTTATGTTTGTATATATATATGTGTTTACAACCTATGCGTATCAACATATGAGATGTTATGTATCGGGCATTTGACCAATTTTGTTAATGTTACTCGATGTGACGTAATTTCCGGCTTCAGCAGCGGGGTGGTGGTGGTATTTCATTGTAAACAATTACCGTTACTCCAGAAGTGATCTTTAAGCCGGTTCGACAATTATTCGAAGCTGTCGGGTTGATGCGGAAAATCGTAGACTACTGTAAACGACCTGTGTTATCAACTGCGCCAAGTTTGCATGCGAGAGCACTTTAGTGCGAAGACTCGACTCATATGGTTAGCTTACCTGTTACACACAAGAGAATAGCTCCAACTTGGACGCTCAAGTCGATCGACTCGCCTGGCCTGAAACAGAACGATGCATCAACCACTGAAGCAACACACATATGAAGATCTCCGGCTGAGTTGTTCCAATTGGTGACGAATACGTTAATAAAAACACCATTTTGATTTCACATTATCTATTTACAACATAAATATGGCTTCATTATAACGACCTTGAAGCATTTTTTCCATCATTTTGATTGTTCTCTAAACTGTGTTGCAATTTCAGCATAGCATGCACATGGTTGTTGAAACGGCGCGAATATGCTTAAAACAAAACTGATCAAACACATCTAAGAAATGCGGCTTTTCCAAAGAAATCACTGTACTTTCTATGGAGAATACACCAAAACTAGTTTGGTCACTTGATATTTGGAGTTTTTGCCTTGGATGAAAATCTTATTACTTACTTAATAATGTGCTTACTTGTATACTTAATTACTTATTTAATTTACTTATGTCGCCCTCTTAACGTGTTGACAAGTGGCAATCTTAAATCCTCGCAAATCCGGCAAAACAATTATAAAATCAATATACTGCTACACGGCGCCACTAGGCGAGGTGGACAGAACTGACTTACATGGACTTTCTATTCGAGCATAGTTGTACGAGCAGGCCGATCACGGCAAGTAGCGCGACCACACCTGTGGCGGCGCAGAAGACGTAGAAGACGATCCGGTCGATGTCGTAGAAACCTTCTAACCACATATTCGGTTAGGCTTTATGGCGCGATCTGAAAACATGCGAATGAAGACAGCATGAGCATGTTCCCGTGAAGTGGTGATGTCTCGCGGTCAGACGGATGTGGGTAGAGTGGTCAAGATATTACCAGAGCACGAGCAGTGATCGTGTCAGGTATGGCAACGGTTGTCGTAAACACCCGCGAGACATTTTAGTATTGACCTGACAAACGGGTTCGGTGAGGATTATGGATATGTGAGGGACGGTGGTAACGTTATTTTCAGGCGGTTAGTTATTGTTTAGAAAAAATCTAAGCTGTCTGCGATTAGTTATTTAACATGTATCTCTGGTCTTCTTATTTTGATATATTGGCAGACGTAATTCCCCACAAATATGTGGTTAATTATATACCTATTATTAGGCTGATCGTACTATACGCGAGAGACATGGTTACCGGCGCGAGAAGATGTTAAACATTAGGGGTACTGAAGCTCACTAAAACACTTGATCTGCACTCACTTTAGGTTCACCATAACCCCCAACTGCATCGTCCATTCAGATTCAACAATAATTAATTTTTGGGGGACAAGTTATAGGTCTGGCCCAAGAGATATACCTGGGGGTAGCTGCCTTGTGTTCCCACCCTCGTTCACGCGCCTATGGCCATGATGGTCACTGGGGCATGGAAGTTCATTTAAGTACGCCCACGCGTTACTTGTTAATAACACCGACGCATGCGCATTCAATCTATTGAATGCGCTTCCGTTGCTCCGGGGGTAGTGGGATACCTTCTCAATTGCTGGAGCCCCTTGACCGCAGCATTGGCGTGCGGACTTGCCAAATCAGATATGATATCTACCGCGGCGTCTATGATAAGCTATCGACATTGCTGGCTATTTTTGTGTTATTACTCCCACGGTCCGACGAGAACCGTATCTTCATGTGCTTGTAGGTGTATATTCTGCGATGTTAATTCAATAATTGGTGGTCCGTTATATACACATTGTCCGTTATGGTCAAGTGTCCGTTACAATCGCCAACAATGTTGTGACCATGTGTCGAGTTACTTTCCGTTGCGGTTGGTTATGATCGAGGCTCGCTGCACTATCAATATGTTTTCGTATTAGTAGTGCCACGTGAATGAGGAAAAAACTACTTTACAGTGACACCAACTATGTTATGCCACCTTAAACGTGTGCCAGGCTACTATATACTGTTTAACTTGTCGCTTACAGAAACAAGTTCTGGGAAATAATGCTTAAAGGCTTACGAATTCAGGCGTTCGCCTAAAGATGCTCTAATTCAAATGCATACTTTGTGTACTTATAGTCTGTTCTAGTGCAGGCAAATATAATAAGTACAGAATACACTGTGTGATAGTAGTACGTTAGGTCAGACCTAACATACTATTTATAATATTTCACCAGTAACTTTCGTCCTGTAACTCAAAATAAATGTTGGTGCGATGGGACATACTCACACCCGCATTAGACAGGTACGTTATGGTCATGTACTTGTTTTAGATGGCATTTTATTGGACATATGCTTAAAACAATGAATACAGCCACTGCCTGAAGACTCTAAGGTTAATGCCAAAACGGAAGTTGAAAGTGGGTAGTCCTAAGACAACCTGGCGAACAGCCGTTGAGAAAGAAATAACACTGGGGTTGTAAACAGACAAATGGTGCTTTGTGGACACGCAGTTGCTACAGCCACGACTTCCGTTGCGACAATGTTGGGGTAGTAATGGCAGTGAATCACCTTTCTTCAGACACCCGTACTGAGACGAGATTTCATAGTCACTGTGACATTGTTGGTGTCGTCAAAAAAGTGGCACCCAATTATTGACAACTGATACAGAAGAAAGAAAAAAGAAGGAACTAAATGGTCAAGTCACGGGAAGATATGACAATGCAAGACCATTATGATGCCGCCATAACTTCGGCATTACTCATCAGTGGCGACAAGTTAGACAAGACTGTGGTGGGTACGTCTACGGTTCGGGTATCGTGGGTCGGGGGAGTGCGGTGTTTTGTTCTAGAACTATGATGTTTATCGACATTTCGCTTCTTTGCTTCCCTTGTCCTGTCTATCAACCCGTCTCGTCTCATCTAGTCACCGGGCGAGTTACCGCTCATTGTGTGCTCGGATGACACATCGTTACATAAATACGCTTCAATGATTGCGGGGTAAACGTAGCGACTCTTGACAAATAATACAATGAAACGAAATGTAGGAACAAATGAGAGAAGTATGCGTGTTCCGTGTCAGACTTCCGCTTTTCCTACGATCCAAACACCGGTGAAAGTTTCCGTAGTCGCTACAATGTGGATCTGTTCCTTTGCTAGTTCATTGCCGAGAGGTGCATTGGCATGTACGACTCTCTAGCAGTGGATGTCTTTTGTTAAACCGTGTTGTCAGACGTGGAGTAGGTAGCAAAACGACAGAGGCATTCTGCCTTCCCTCGATCATGGGTGGGTACATCAGATGTCAAGCCTCCTCTGTGTTTTCCTCTTCATTGGTATATTCCCAATAATTTCCCATGTCGGGTTTCGTCTCTTGGAAACGGCTGTTATATCTTTCTCGTTTCGTTGGCTACACTGGGTGTTTTGTTCTTCGTTATGTTTTCAACTTCACCCACTTGTGTAAAACTGTCTTTTCCCACGAGTCTGCACATTGTCAGTGTATGATGTAACGAGTGAATTTCCCTCTTCCAAGTACACATTTCTTACTAAGTCATAATGTACGCGACATTGTGCTTCTCTAAATCAGAACAATCGACTCAGAACCGGGCAGTCTTTCGCTATGATCCTCTTTGTTCATCTGCCAATATACATACTGAGTGCCTCGGCCACCGTAATCCTGGAAAATACTATACAGCTATATGTAACCTCTCTGCTACACGTACCTGATATCGTTATATATCTCCTAGTGGATCACCAAAATTCGTCGTTTACAGAACTCGGATTAACGAAACACGACGACTGATCGAAAGCAAGCAAATCACATACGCTGTCACCGCGCCGAGCGAGTTTTATATTATGGTCACCAACGTTAAGCGGCAGACTCTCCAAGTAGGCCAAATCTGACAAACAAGGGTGACTCAGCCGCCAAAGGCGTGGGTCGGCGGGGGCAATGCGGGTTTCACAAGCCAACAGATAACCTCGGGCTAGAACGTGTGTACACTAAAGCTTTCATTGAGTTCGAACTACCTGGTGCTTCTAGGTCATATGTGTGGCGTTCACTTCACCCACAGAAAGACAACACATAAAATGCGATTGTTATCGAAGCGATAACTTGTGTGTAAATTAAACAGTTAATGTGATTTCTCCAAACAATTACAAAACATAGCACAGCGATATGAAAAGCTGCATGTGTGTACAAGTGTATTTAGTTTGTATTAATATTTTAATATATTACGATGTTACAGTACTATAACGATTTATTTGTTGGTGGGGTATATGCATGTATTATATTTATTTTGCTGCACATAATTTTAAAACAACATGTCGTAATCTATGTCATTTTCACTTCAATAAAGTATTAATAAGTGAAGAAATTGTTTATATTCGCGTTTCACTTTTGAAGAGAAGAACCGTTTCACATATTGCAAAGCGGACCCAATTACAGTGTTGTCGGACCCAGTTCCGGTTTATCCCAATCGCCACAATTTCTAAAACATTATAAATAGGCTTATACATTGTTATAAGAGTCCATTATTGAAGTTGCGAGCCAGCGTTTCTTTCCATTCTATGTTAGCGACGCTACCTCTGACAGTTTGTACTTCAAGCGCGTCACGATATGGCAATGAATCATCGGTGGTGAAACATTGGAATGTCGTTTGACGGTGCTTGCTGACAGCCGTCACGGTTGGCTGCACACTGCAGACTCTGTACAGTCAATACCCCACTGCCAGTGGGCCAAATGTGACCGACCTGGGCTTCAGGTAGAACAGATTGTAGCTGTAGATGGGTAGAAGAATAAAACTGAGGGGTGCGTCATGCCATACGTCAAAGAAGACCACCATTGATCAGTGTTCAGTCGATACAAGATATATCATACTGTTAGGGCTAATGTTGCGTTCCAATCACCTCGTGTATATCGCTAATACGACTTCGTAACCACTACTTGACCCAGTTGCATAAATGTACAGATGGTAAACTGGAGGAGTACGTGAACTTCCCAGTTCGCAAGTCGTGTTTACGGTATACACGAGCCCATTGGATCGCAGCATAAGGCACGTTTTAGTGTCACCTATCAGTATGTAGTTTGGTTGTGGTTATCCAGTTTGTTCAGGGCAATGTAGTTGAGAAGCCTGGAACTGAATGGTATTTTTCCGTAGTCTTTATGCATACACGCATGTCCGAAATTGTGGTAGATGATCGAATCACGGAAAACATTACAGCAAATAACACGATTGTGGTTTGTAAACAAAACTTATTTGAAATAAATATAAAAGTTACAGAAAAATGCCATATTTGTTTGAAATGTATTGCAGACTGATGTTGTTGACATTTCGATAATGTGGTTGAGGTTTCAACAACACTGCCGTCGCGGGATGTTTTGTTAATGTAATAATATAATTAAGTAACAAGCGTTAAACATTTGTACGATGTGTATGCTTTCTATAATTGTTAGCTTTACAAACGTTTAAGAAAACTATGCACGCTAGTCTTTTGGTCACTTACAGGGAGTGTCTAAAGTGTCAGAAAAAGTAGTTTTTTTCAGACACGAAGACAAATTATGTTGGTAAGATTTTACAAATATGTTGTGAGCAACGGTATTAACAAAGTTGATGCGGCATAGTGTGTGTTGTTGCCCAAAGTATAAAAAAACAATGACACGAGAATGCATAGTGCACACAAAGAAACACCAGTCTAAATATCATCGTCATTAAGTTAATGGAGCTAATAATAGACTTTTGTAACGGCGAGACGGCGAATATATCACAAAATTAGCGTCCGTATACTAAATACAAATGTAACATTAATCACCGTAACATATTAGCAATATCTGCATGTAAAATAAACTATTTTCTGTATAAACGTGTGTGTTTGCTTTGTGAATATGCATTAATTCACAACGCATCATAATCGGTTTTGTTGACCTATTTTAATTTCACCGCCGAGATAAATTCAGTTTCAACATGGCAATTATGGGAGTGTTTGTTACACGTACAGCTCAATTAATTCTGGGAATATCTCAACGGGAAACGTCTTTTTAGAACCATTGACCAAAACATATATGACTCAATAGTATTGTGTGTGGTGTGTGTGGGGCGTGTGGTGCGTGTGGTGCGCGTGGTGTGTGTGGTGTGTGTGTGTGGTGTGTGTGTGTGGTGTGTGTGTGTGTGATGTGTGTGGTGTGTGTGGTGCGTGGTGTGTGTGTGTGGTGTGTGTGGTGTGTGTGGTGTGTGTGGTGTGTGTGGTGTGTGTGGTGTGTGTGGTGTGTGTGGTGTGTGTGGTGTGTGTGGTGTGTGTGGTGTGTGTGGTGTGTGTGGTGTGTGTGGGGTGTGTGGTGTGTGTGGGGTGTGTGGGGTGTGTGGGGTGTGGGGTGTGTGTGGTGTGTGTGGTGCGTGGTGTGTGGTGCGTGTGGTGTGTGTGGTGTGTGTGGTGTGTGTGGTGTGTGTGGGGTGTGGGGTGTGTGGTGTGTGTGGTGTGTGTGGTGCGTGGTGTGTGGTGCGTGTGTGGTGTGTGTGGTGTGTGTGGTGTGTGTGGGGTGTGTGGTGTGTGTGGGGTGTGTGGGGTGTGGGGTGTGTGGTGTGTGTGGGGATAATCGCTGGTAAGACCCAACATATCCGTGAAGAAGACAAAGAATAGAACAGAAGTTTGCATGTATGTACAGCTGTATGTATGTATCAATATGTGACCAAGTCACCGTGACACTGGTTATAAGGGGTATGAATGAATGCATGCTCGGGGGTATCAACCTTCCATTCATATTCGCCTATTGCCTACGGATGTGTACGTGGAAATACCTGCACCTCATTGGTGGGTGTTTCGCCTGTGTGGGCAGTTTTCAGCAGGCGTATAATAGCCTCTCTTTGGTCACAATAGAATGCCCGGACGTATGTCAGATCCTGCGAGTGACCGCAACTTTAATAACCATTCTTACAATTTATTGGTGGATTGTGAACACGCCTTGTACGGGGGTGTTCAGCGAGCCGTGACCAAGAGTGCGTTGTGGTGTAGGTGCCGTCACAGGTGAAGACGCATCGATAGAGTTACTAATAATTGTTCTAAAGTTATTTATGGGCGCATTTTTATTAAATCTACACCATTTTTGAAAATGTGACGTAAGTTTATTGATTAAGACAATAAGATTGATTATGATAAATGTGTTTCGAGTCAAGACCATATGTGACCCAACACAGTGAACCGGGCATTAAATCACCCAGGCCTTTTCAGCAGACGAGCCAACACAGCTGCCTACGTCACGTCCCATAAATTTTGTGATTTTGCCATGCGTATCTTATAATCTTATCTTTCAATGTCCAGTTTATTTTCCTGTAGAAGTAATACAACACTAATTAAATACATTACGAGCCGACATTAAATAATAACAGACATAGCTCATATATCGCCAAAATGTACCACATAGGTCTAACTGAACCACCGCGACGAGTTAGAGTGCGTTCTCCGTAATGACCATGAAAGGAATCTGAAAAATGCGCGTACTGTATCCTGCCATGACTGGTAAAGTTGTTGTCATCGTTACAAGACAGTGCCTTTGATTGCGGTACGGAACAGCGCTTATGTAACCTTCTATTATTACCAACACCAATCCTGGAATTGTTTCTTGGCGCGAAGGTTTCGCCGACGGAGCGTATCTTGTTTAAAAAACTCACTACATTAACACGTGTCTTTACTACAAATTACTTGCACTACGTTTGGTTATTATCTACACCATCTTACGCTTCATGCTTGCTACGAGATTGATGTATTTACAACACCAATAGACTAAAGTGTGTGTGTGTGTGTGTGTGTGTGTGTGTGTGTGTGTGTGTGTGTGTGTGTGTGTGTGTGTGTGTGTGTGCGTGCGTGTGCGTGTGTGTGTGTGCGTGCGCATGACCACACTGTGTGTGCGTTTGTGTACACATGCATACCTGTTTACGCTAACTCGACGTTAGATTGTTTTCATTAGTTTTTGACAAACATCAGTACTAAATATCCAATGACCAAAGCTCGTTTGTGTTAGCAAACGTGTAACTGTGAAACTGTGTCACGTTACGCGAACTTTCCAACCAGAGCTTATGCTGCGTGCTAATAACCTCGTGTACACCTTGAATATGACTCCATAACCCCTACTTGACCCAGTTGCATAAATTTACAAGTGGTAAAAAGGAGGAGGTCGTGAACTTTCCACTTCGCCGAGTCGTGTTTACGGTATAAACGAGCCCATTGGAACGCAGCATTAGTTGTGACCTTCCAGTGAATGTCAACACATATTTTGGAGGATTGCCGGACTGTCCGATTGCAATCGGAAATTATGGTCATGTTCTCAAGACGTATTATGGCAATAACGGTGACGGCTACAATGAAAAGGATGAAAGTGGTCGTGGTTCGGTTTGTTCTAAGACGAAACTAAAACGAAGTGTTAGAAAAAAATTCCGACAGAAACTGGAAACACAACTTTGTACTGCAAGAAACCCGACGAACGATATGTTTCATACAACAAAACAAGAAATTCGGACGGATTTTACAAATATGCTTATGCATATAAATATTAGTAATTTCTCGTCTGCATGAAGTTGTGGAACGTACTGGATGTTCACGCATAATAGATACGTTATAATGTTCAGTAGCGGTTTATTGTTGGTCATTAGTACAATTACGTTTTTGAGGGATGGACTACCTCGACTATGGATCACCTGCGCAAAGCCCCCAATACGCCAATAATTGGCGAGATTTGTTATCGACCGCCTGCTACATTTAACGCTTGTTGATTCTCAGCTAGCGTGTGTATTGTGACAATTTACCCAGACCAAGACACAACACTTGGGGACTGTGTTTACAATACATGACACCAACATAATGTCTATAACCATGGGAATGTTCAAGCGATTCACATCGGGACGTTTCAATCAAGAGAGCGTACTCTTACGAAGACGATCTGGATAATGATGCACCTTTATCGTAATTTATACAGCCTTCAGTCTGCCAACTATGTATGCAACAGGCGGTCGGTGGTAAGTAGGGCCTAAAGTGGATGCTGTACGCACTATATGAACGGACTGCAAGTGTAGGTATGATTGCATCTAATTGACGATTGATCCCATTGCTAAGATTCAATTAAGAGTCAAACAAGTAATGTTAGACAACCGTCGTGTTGCTAGCGAAGTCATCCCCACAACGAAAGACTTCAAGCTTGGTTTTTTTAGCCTGGACTCCTGCAACACATCAGATAACGTTTGGGAATCGGATATTTCTATCTATATATGTCAACTTTCTTCACTGCAAAGCTTGCGATGAGGGCACCCAACTGGACAAGTTAGAAGCACAGACCGTACTACGTCACGTACCGTATCGATGGCTGCTATAACAGGCTTCATAAAATAGGACTATTGCAAGCCATTGCCCATAACACGAAGATGTATCGAAGATGACGACTTATTGAAGAAGAAGAACAAGCTAATGATGACAATAACGATGACATATTTAATGGAATATATTTAACTATGATAGACCTGTGAAGGTATAATGCTAAACTTTCTTAGGGTCCATGACATGCAAACGAACAATGGCAGCAGTAACTGGGTCAAGTTAAAATGAGGAAGTTTCTGATTCACCGAAAACAGCCGGTTGCGGAAAACATGACGTAAACTCGAGATATAATGTTGTAAAAACGTGTTCCTTTTGGTCAAACAGAACGGACTGGAGCAACACAGGAAGAGAATGTAGTAGGTCTAGGAATAGTACCACGGTGCTTGAAACATACATACATATGTGTGTTGGTTGTGAAATGGTTAGCTAAACTAGGAACAGAATATTCATTGTCTTGTAAAGGTCATACACACGCACACACACTCTATCTCTCTCTCTCTCTCTCTCTCTCTCTCTCTCTCTCTCTCTCTCTCTCTCTCTCTCTCTCTCTCTCTCTCTCTCTCTCTCTCTCTCTCTCTCTCTCTCTCTCTCTCTCTCTCTCTCTCTCTCTCTCTCTCTCTCTCTCTCTTCTCTCTCTCTCTCTCTCTCTCTCTCTCTCTCTCTCCTCTCTCTCTCTCTCTCTCTCTCTCTCTCTCTCTCTCTCTCTCTCTCTCTCTCTCTCTCTCTCTCTCTCTCTCTCTCTCTCTCTCTCTCACACACACACACACACACTCACACACACACACTCTCTCTCTCTTACACACACACACGCGCGCACACACACACACACACACTCACTTGTGTGCAACAACGAGGGGATCAAAACAAAAGTCAACATGGTGAGTCCTAGCCACTGTTGTGCAATGGATACACGCTACATTGTCGTGCAAAGACTGTGCTTGTACGCTCTTGCATCATTGCTTATTGTATCGTGTACGATTTCTGTTAAAATATTATGCACGGGGTTGTAGAATAGATATATAATTTCGATTCAACTGTTAGATTGGGCAATAACTTCATCCACGCTCACCATGTACTGGGATTTTTTTGAATGAACCTTCTTGTCTTGCCAGAATAGATAATAATGTTCCATTATGTGTGAAATAACGTATTTATTTATAATGGCTACGAAACAATATTTAACTAACACCATAAACCAAACCAACTGCAACGTGCACATTCTACAATACGCTAGTCACTTAGTTGTATGCGACCTGAAAGAGGACGTGGTGTAATCAAAACGGAATGGATTCCAACAAAAGATGTCAAACTGTTAAAGCGACCTCGTTTGGTGATAAGAAAAGAAATGTTGAACATTCGTGAATATTACCAACTGTCGTTTGTTGGGAAACATGTACGCAATATGAGCCACATATGTACGTTGGGAAACATGTACGCATCACCTGGATCTATTTAGTGAAACAGCACACCAGAACTGGTACGCAGTTAAGATGTTATCAATATTTAGAAATTATTGCTTTTCAAGTTATTATTGTGCACGTGTAATTTATACCTCTCGATATACTGGGCCGGCGGTTTCAACAATAATCATATCTATGTAAATATGTTGAGCTATGTTGAGCCTATTTAGAACGTCTAACAAAGAGACGGTGTCCGTTCTGTTTACAGGTGTCGGTGATCAGTGTATGGTTGGTATGGTATGTCAGCTAACTAGTTGGAAAGCATACCGTTTACAAAGACATATTCAATAGATATCACAAATGGAGACTGTAGTCTTGTTTTAAAAATATATGTATCCCAATGGTGGAACCAAAATGGTACATATTTTTTAAATAAGTCGACCTATGGTACTTTCTATTGGAATTACGTCTGAACTCACAGGCAGCGCCTGTCGTCGGTAAATAAACGAAACACCTCTCAATGATTAATTCGCATAAGTCTCATTCTGTCGGCGACATGCTCTAATTATCTGGCGTCTTTGCGATTCACTAAATGACGGATTCACAAGAGAAAATAAAATGACGCCACTCTCCTCGCATCGTTTATGCTACGTTCTTTGTTAGCACACCAGTTTCCGGGACCAAATTGGGCCCGCCCGTTGTTACTTTGTCAGAGCAACAGCCAGAGTAAACTGCTGGAATAGTACGAACTCTTTGTGTAAGAAGCTTACGCGAGACACGTTTTCACAAGAACAGGTCCAGAGCCTACCCGGTACTCTGGGGATAACGGCTTATTGTACCCCTGGCCCCCATGTGCATCCAAAAACGGCATAACAAACACTTCACCATTCACGCATGACGTGAGAGTCTCGAAGCCAGACTACAGCAGGCAAAGACAGTCTTGGCGTACACAATCACACACAAGAAACACAATCAATACATTTACTACAAATAACAGCATCATAAAGAATATTTCCTACCCACTCTATAAGTCCAATTATTAATGTAATTCACACTAATGATGATAAGGAGGCAAACAATCGGATAGATCCTATAATGTGGCTGACTAAAGCGATAATTGTCTTTGAATATGTATTTTAAAGACTTCGATGTTAAGAGAATTGAAAACGTAACAGATTTTCGCCCACTGCGTGCATGACGCATTTTCGGCGGCATCAAACACAACATGACTTGCACAATGCACATAGTATCTGTCGAATTCTTTGCCTCATTATCTTCCTCAGATGCAAATGAGACGATCACTGGACGATACGTATTGCTTGAATTTTAAATACCGTGTGATACTATTTCATACTCATGTACCATTTGGCATAAATCGTTCGCTTCGGATACATCTGGTACGAACAATAAAAGTTAAGTTCGGACTGTCAGTTAACACTGGAAACGTTTGATGACTCACTAGAAATGGCCTGGCGATCCAAAGTTGGGTCGCGGCCAGGCCTGGGGCCGAGTACATTTTCATGAGTACGAGTACTTTGATGATGGATGAGTACGAGTACAAGTACGAGTACGAGTAAAGTACGAATACATAAAAAAAAAAAATTATAACTATTTTAAAATTATTAATTAATCTAATTTATATAACTCGGGACAAGTGAATATGTAATGGCAGTTGTCCAATTTTTTGCTGATATTAGAAGTTTGCAATTTATATTTTCTGATCGTAGACTACTGGTTCTGAGAGGATTAGCACATGTTCATATAACAGGCTCAAAATCCTCTTTGATTTTTTTAGCCAGGCTGCTGGCACAGGATTATACTAGTGTAGGAGGCAGTCTGACTTTGAGCCACTTTATTTCTACAAAGGAAGACTGGCAGTTCTTGTTCTTCGCAGTTAGCACTGTCAGCCAGTGCCAACTGGCATGGTCTTCAGACTACATCAAAGGCATATCCGATAAGGCAAAACACGAAAAATGAGACAAACAAAAGAGTGTGATCACCATGCAATCGTCGCTTTATTGCTTCTGCAACATGGTGTTGTAAAGGTGAGTCGCCTTTCCAACCGACTCCAGCAAATCTGGCGACATCTGCAACTGGTAGCATGCAAAGGAAATATCGATTTTGCACGCCAACAAGGGAATCATGGACTCATGCCCTAGCGACGGCCAAAATTTTGTGTCGATCTCCTTTCCACCGGAGCCTGGTCGTAGGGGGGAGGATGAGGAGGGCCTGGACGAGGCGACTTAGGCACTTGACGGACGCCCACCACAGGTCGGTGAAGGAAGGCAGGTAATGGGCCACCTGGAAGCCCTGCCACTCAGCTTGGCCTGCACGCCTCACCACTTTGTATCGACCACTTTGTCCTTGTGTTTTTTGCTCAACACGTGTTTCTCCACATCATTTCTGCACACATGACTGACGAAGAAGTCGTCCTGACAGATAGTACATAAAGCAAACGTGTCCTCTTTAGAGCTTTTTCGAATTCCCGCAAACTTGTCCGCCCATGTTTGCTGCCATTTGGAAGCATACTTCCTCGCCGTTCTCTTTGCATGGTTGTCATGGTCGTCTGCATGACGCTTCTCGTTCTTCATTTTCAATTTCCAGTGAAGAGTAAAAGTGATCGCGGCGAAGTATAGTACAAAATGGCGTCGACCGGAAGTTTCGAGCGAACACAAATTTATGCTGTGGGGTCAATTTGAGCTTTGCTAAAAGAGGCCGCTGCAGTGCAGTTTTTGAGTTTTCGAATAAAATTGGGAGATTTGTATCCTAATTCGGGAGATGGGGAGACTTTCTAGATTCTGTCAAAAATTCGGGAGATCTCCCGCCAAATCGGGAGACGTTGAAGCTCTGGGAATAGTTACATGCTGGAGATTGGTCATTGAAATAAACACACGCTGTAGGCGATTGTGCGGCCACTTCAGTTCAGATGTTCGCGACCTGAACCGATGCCTATACAACCTTGTCTATGGGACCGTTTATCGGGTTCGTTCATCGCATGGACTGCCAGCCGCAGCACTGTTACCAGTCAGTGTGACACATGGAAAAGTCCGGCTCAGGTGAAACACAGCAAAAGGATGTAGAAATGGTCTTTGTTCTTTCCTATCTTGTTTACAAAACGAACCGGTCCACTGTGCCTTAGGTTGCTGGCAATTTGAAAACAAATCGTGTAGCTTATTATTACTATGACTTAAATGTCAGATTGTGTTGATTCAAAGACGGGCCATGTCAAGGGAAAACATAAAAAGAATGAAAAATACTTGTGAATCACCAGTTATTTTCATTTCAGTTATGATTACCCTGTGGAAGTATTTCGTTTTGTTAATAATACCCATGTTACTTCTCAATATCACTTGAATAACATCGCGTAACATTAACTTTTTAAAGACAAATATGTATAAATTTAGACATTGATACAAAGTGTAATCACCTATAAATTGTGATCCCAATGTCAAGCCTAAAAAAGAACTGCATAGTTACTGCGTTATTTTAATTTAATAGACAGTAACATTCTTTGACACTTACACTCCCCGTCATCTCGTATGACCGTGGGGGTGTCTGTATTTTAGATCGTCCCGTTCGCAGATGCAGATTAGTTTAATTGCCCAAATTCCAGACCAATGTTGCAAACGTTTATTTCAGTTGTTGTTTGACGGGACTTAAATGCGTAGGCTACTTTGACACCTAGCTGTCATCCTGGATGTTAGTACGATTCTATCGTGTCCTATACAGAGTTTGGCCAATCGTCATTCTGTGTCAATCATCCGGAAGTGTAAAGACAAACGTGTTGTGAATCGTGACGTGACGCACGTTGATAATGGAAAGATAGAGACGAATGCTATATACTCGACACTAAGGAATGAGTGGAACTGTCTTATACACTGCTAGAGAAATATGTGAAGACCAAGAACCAAAATCTAAGAAACACAAAATACCAAAACAAATGACTGATACACGATTGGGTGTGCATGAATCACGTTTGATTTGGTGATCGCTCAATTACTTATATTACACATGCAAACTTTACACAACCCATCCCTCAAAATCCCTCCGTTTGGGCTCGTGTCAAAGAATTACGTAAACGAGTTATCTAATATCAGAACGGAAACATATTCCATATATTGACAAACACGACGCATTCAAGAAGATATACTCTGCATTGCTACACAAAATAGACGATTGAAACATGGATGTACGACCTCGGGAGGTATGGTTGTCATAGTTTACTCCTGTTCAATTGTTTTATAGCAATAAATGCAATACTACCCATATTAATCATGTGTTATATAGACCAAGACTTTGACTTATCAATCGTATCGTTTAGCTTATGTAATCTAGAGTTGGTCTAAACAGTAAATAATATCTTATCTACTATATATCAATCATCGGTATTTCACATTCATAGTTACAGTCAGGCGGAATACAGAGGGGCATTTTAAAGATGGTCTATGTTCCTTCCTATCTTGTTTAATAAAATAAGAAGTCAACTGTGTCTCGTTTTGGGTTGTTAACAAGTTGCAGAAAGCATGTAGTTAAAGGCAGACCGATCCTTATGAATCACCAGTTATTTTTATTTAAGTCATTTGTTACTCCCAGTTATGTTTACCGTGTGGAAAAATTTTAAGTTGTGTTAATAATGGTATCCACGTTACTTATCAATATCACTTAAATTACATCAAGTAACACTACCATTTTAAAGAAAAATATTTATAAATTAAATATTAATACAGACAATAATCATATGTAAATCGCGATCCCAATGACAAGCCTCACGGGCTTAGAACTTCTTGTGTAAAGGCAAATGTTGTGATGCACGTGATGCACGTCGATAACAGAATGACAGACAGTGAACAGAATACTCGACAGCAAGGAATGGGTGGACATATATTATACACTGCTAGAGAAAAAGAATTATAAATGTTTGTGGAACAAAATCAAAATTAGAGAAATACAAGACATCAACAAAGTTAATTATAGACTAAATGATTACATGATCATTCAGTTACGTAGAAAACATAGAAACTAAAGAAACATTACACAACACATCCATTAGAATTTGTAGACTTTCTTTCGGCACGCGATAAAGAATAATTTAAAGGGGTACAGCATACAGTTACCACAGAACGATCTTCCATTCTGATAAACACTGAGCAAGTGGAAACGTACAGAAAGGCCTATTCTGTTTTAGAGAGGGGTTACATGGCTACTAATACTACTATCATTGAAACACGGAAATACGTCTACGGAAGGTATGAATCATAATAGTTTACTCATAGTCACAGTTTCGATACAGATATAAGTGTATTTCTATCAATGTAATTAAAGTGTTATAATTATACAGACCACGACTTTGATTAGTCATCAAATCGTTTACCTTCTGTAACCTAGAATTAGTCTTAACTGTTAACATTCTCTTGTGCATACATAATCACGCACACGACATCACTACGTGCTAAATATGTCATGCAGTATGAATTTAAAGCCGATTGATGTTGTCTTCGGTATGAGAATGTAACGTTTTACAGTCTATTGCCGACTGACGGGCAAATTCAATTAATAAATAAGTCAAACATATCGCCGGTATTCACCATGGTTTGTTGTTTTACATGTTTACAAAACACGTTAGTCCGTTGACAACAACGTTGGTATCATATTGCACACTTTTACGTATTATTTTAAACCGTATTTCACGCGCTCGCATTCACACTGTCTTTTTGACAAACACACACGCACACAAGTACAAGTACGCACGCGCGCGGGCACATACACACAAACACGCGCACACACACACACACACACACACACACACACACACACACACACACACACACACACACACACACACACACACACACACACACACACACACACACACACACACACACACACACATACGCACACACAAAGCAGTACAAATTAGTTGTTAATAATGAATGACGAACTTGTTGTGAATATCTAATCAACACAACGGACGTCTGATAAATATTGTACAACGTTATGCGCCGAACAAAGACAGGTTGCTCCCTAAATATACATTGTGAAGGAAAGAAACCAAGACGGACAGGATGGGAAAGGCGTGTGATCGTCTTGTGCGTAGTGGCAAAAATGTACATGGCATTCAACTATATAACACTACAACAAACCAACTCCGGCGGTGTAATTCTACTACCGAGGTCGGCTCACTGGGAATGATTACATCACACAGCTGAGCCGACGAATAACAAAGCGGCGTACCACTACATATAAATCATTATAAATCAGCTTCGTGTCGACACAGTGCGAACACGACGATTTGTCTGCCCGACTTGTAGACCACGCCTTCAGCGTTCGACTATTCTATCTCACGTACCTGGTGAATATTCGACGTAGACAACCTACAGAGCTTGTTACAGCAGATGCGAAATGTTGCGAACGACGACGAAACACGCCCTTCGGTAGTTCCGACGTTCGACAAGACAGCGCCAACCAGTAGCGGCGCGCGCGATCAACTGTGTCGACGGCGTGGTCCGTGTTCGCTTCGCTGCACGTCAGCTAGCGCTAAAATTGGAACGATTGTTATGCTCGGCTGTCGACACTGCTCGTAAACTGGTTTGGTCGACGTCCGTCAGGTAGTTCAGCGCTTGCGTGCCTAGCCACGCGTGACGACATAAGCTGTCGTAGCGCGGTGCGTCGTGAGCAGTCACGCGTGACGATTGAAGCTGGTGCACTGTACGCGTTGCATCGTAGCAAATTCTTTCGTGTCTTCTAGTAATTATGCTGCGCTCCAATTACCTCGTATACTCGGGGTGCTGTTTGGCAACAAAGAGAAGTAGGTCGCGCATGCGCATGTTCGCGTAGGGCAGAAAGACGTAAACAAACAGACGCGCTAAGCCGGCGTCTGTTGTGTTATGTAGATTAGTTGTAGTTTATCAGTTGTTTGTGTGGATGGGTAAATATGAATAATGGCGCAGTTGGTTGACCAAACAAGCCACATTGACAGCGTGTCGTTTAATTATTATCGTCCTTATATACACACTGACACAGTGGGGACTGGATAATGAGGCAGATGCCGTCACTGTTTATGAGACAATTGTCAGACCATACCACACGGTGGCCAGGCTGAAGATATCTGAGAGATACATCTATTTTGGTGCCTCTCCAGACAGTGTGAGATTATGTGGTTGTCACAACGATAATCTGTTTGAAGTAAAGTGCCCATTTTCATTGAAGGGGTATGATTCTGCATTGGCAGACGAGGGAATTTGAAGAAAGGTCACATGCATTACTCACTGATTCAATTGCAGGTGGAAGTCGCTGGTATGGCTGAGTCTTATCTGGTCATTTATACAGGTGTTGCCAACAAGATTTACATAACTTCAATAACAAAGGATGATGACTTTTGCAGAGACATGATTAATAAGTGTTTAATCATGTGATGCCTGAGTTGCTGTCTATAACATTTGAACAAAACTTGAGCAAACCAACAGAGACCATGGAAATTTGCTTTTGTGGAAAACATGTTTCTTTATTTTCTTGTATTTTCTCTTCCTCGGTTTTCTGGACCATTCTTATTTTTTGCTCTCTGGAATCTTTCTTCACCCACGTGACGCTTGCAACCAACTGCGGTTGTCTTGAAAGCAAACAATGAAGGGACATAATCTAGATAAGTAGGATCAGTTTAACAAAAAAACGATGCATAAGTGATCGCTACAAATCCTGGTGTGTTAATTCTTTGGGCGTCCAATGCATGCGATGGATAGATGTGATCCATTTCGCTTCTTTTTCACAATCAAGTGGTATTCTATTAAATCTAACAGTACACACTTTTTACAAACGATTTGTACATCCAACAGCACGACAACCTGATAGCATTGTGAAGTATATTTCATGGGAGCTCCAAAACAAAAACACGAAATTTTCGTGTTGAGCGCCTGCAGCGAGAGCGTTTTGCCCTACAAACAAACCGCTACGTGCTTTTAATTTTTCCATGACGTCAAAACGCAACCCCGAATACCGTGAGTTGCATAAATGTACAAGTGGTAAACTGGAGGAGCTCGTGAACCTTCCTGTTCGCCAAGTCGTGTTTACGGTGACATTTCAGCCATGTGATGTACAATTATCATACCCATAAGATGTATAATAAATATTGTATAATGGTTTGTGCGTGACCACGCCTTCAGCAATTTCTATAGAAAAATAGTTTTCGCAGAAATAAGCAAAGGATTAAAATGAGTGATTTCACACAAAAGAATGTATGTACTGCAATGCTGTCACATATATTAGTCATATCTAGGGATGTCATCCAACATTCTGGTGCAATAAGAACCTCGAAGGAGGATACATGTGGTTATTAGCCAGAATTTTAAGTCATTTTTTTAAACCTGAATGCTGTGGATTGCATTTTGAGATGTGGTAGATAAAATACCACAACATCCACAATTCTCAAGGAATGAAAATAATTTTGATATGTTTGGAAAGCATGACATAAAAACCACATGTTATCCAATTTTCATTCTACTGAGATGTGTAGTAAATATTCCATAGTAGTTTGTGTATGGGCCCCCATTAGCAATTTCATAGAAAATTTGTTGTCGCAGATATGGGGATAGCAGATATGCGAATATGGGAGTGCTGCAATGCTATCACCTATTTTCCATCTCTACGGATGTAGGCCTAGCCAGAAATCACTATGAGCATTCGTCCCTAAAAATGTACCAACAAACACTCTGGCTCATGGCCTATATGTATTGTTCTAGTATAGGGTTGAAAGTGTACCAGGGTGATAAGGAAAAGATAACATGTTTGTTCAATTTTTTGGGGGGTATCAACTGAGGAAGGGTTTTGTGACAGAAAGTAGTTTTATATTTGTTCATTTAGCTATATTCCTTATTTTTTTATTGTGTAATTTGACTGGACAAGTAACATCCTTTCGATACACTACACCTACGTATGATTTACGCTACTGCCTAATGCTGAATCGCCGACAACCATTTGGAAACTGAAACTCTATTCCCCATATTAGTTGTCCGCAGTTGGCATAAATGTTGTTATTCTCGTCTTCTTTCCCTGTATGTCAGTGGTGAAGCTAGCCCTGATACATATCCTCGATTTATATTTTCTTCTCCTCCCCCCCCCCCCCCCCACTATTCTTGCACGGTTGTCTCCACCAATCTATATGGTGCTTTCATTTTCCACTCCTCTCACAATCCCTCCAAAGTCAAAATCTAAATTTAAGGAATCCTCCCAACGCAGTCTAGGTCGTCACCGTCTACTATTTTCGTCCACTCTCCGGGCATCTACTATCTTTGCCAACTGGACATCGCCAATTCGCTCCACATGCCCAGGCCACGTTCGTATACCCCTCACCAGCTTCTTCGTAAATCTTTCTGGTCATACCAAAAAGGTATTTTTTCAAGTCAATAGTTTCGCAAATACTTAAACAAATTCTAAAAACTTTAATCTTACGGTGAAAACGCGATGCGGTTATACCTGTGTTTTTGCATGTTAATTTATGTTTTCTACTTTCCTTGCTATTTCGAAAACTACGTGGGTGATGAATAGTACTCAGTGAGTTGAAGGCTAAATATTGCCTGGACAATTGGCTTTGGCAAGTTACCAGATGTAATAAAAGTTTGTTTTCACAACGTAGAAAATCTAGCACATGCAGAAGCGTTAGTAAAATATCAGGTCAGATTGGATATCAAAAAGTATTTTCTTCTCACAGATGACCAAATTAGTTATTGATTATAAAATATTCGCAGTGTGAATAAATCTACGTTAAAAACAAAATTGGCAATACTGCGCAAAGGCATGTGAATAGACTAATAATTGCCGAACTATCAATAAATCGGTGGCTTCCTCGTCTGGAGTTTGGTGCCAGTCTTGTTCAATGTTTTGTGAAATCGCCTGTTTAATATGTTAATATATAATATATGCATATTTATATAGCGCCATTTTCAGCCTAAACTGCTCAAAGGCGCTTTACAAATTCATTGAAGCAATACGTACAAATATATATAAAAAAAACATCGAAACATAAAAAATAGTATATATCTATATAATAAACTATGGAAAATTAAAACTAGATGTCTAAGATATATAAATAAGTAAATAAAGTATATATAAATAAAGTAACTCTAAAATAAACACACACAGAACTATCTATGAACAATACAGGTGTTTTATATAAAATGTCATAAATAATTAAAACTGTATTAAAAAGCTTTGCAAAACAAGTAACTATTTAACTGTCTTTTGAATACATCCGTCGATGGCGCCTGGCGAATGTTCCACAGCGTGGGTGCAGCCACAGAGAAGGCCCTGTCCCCCTGTAGCGTCTTTGACATGGTCACAGCCAGCAGCAACTTGCTCTCAGACTGAAGTGATCTTCTCGGATTGTGTTGCACCAGCAAGTCTTTGATGTAGGATGGGCCTTCGTCGTGGATTGCCTTGTAGGTCAGTGTGAGCAATTTGAATTGCACACGATACCTCACAGACATCCTCGCGCGCGGCTGTGTTCTGCACTCGTTGTAACTTGGCCAGCTGCCATGCGGGGAGGCCATGCAGTAATCCATTCAAGTAGTCCTGTTTTGACGTGACGAGGGCGTGGGTGGCTATCTGGGCCGTACTCACATCCAGATATTTTCGGATCTTCCAGATGCTTCGGAGATGGTAGTAAGTTGACAGACACACAATATTTACATGTGCCTGCAGTCCATAGTTTGAGTCAATAATTGGACCAATATTCCTCACTTTCAGTATTGCCGGGATAGTGCTCTCCCCATTGGAGATGTCTGTCACGGCCGCTTTGGCGAGCTGCCCGTTAGTTAAATACTTTGCACCTTTAGCATTATAACTCTTCAGTACCTAGTGATCAGTTATTAATCTTGTAATGCTTACAGTTGGGTGTTCGAATCCCATGAAAATAACTTTTTATCAAACATTATTATAGTCAGTGTCATATTAGATGTTAGGAGCATTAATCCATTATCCCAGGGGAGGGATCTGCAAAAAAATTAAAGTAGCTTTACCATATTTATAATGGTGCATGTCGATTGTAGGCATAATAAGATACAATTTACAGAATTTAAATATCTTCATTCAGTCAAAAATGATGACAATTTAATTTTTTAGAAAATTATACAAAATTTTTGACCTCTGCACAGCATACGTTCATGCTGGGTGCTGAATCACAGCATGGAAATACAGCTCAAAACTGCTATAACATTATAACTTGTCAAAATATATTTGTAAAAATATTTCTCCGTAAAGGTGACCTCAATATGGTGTTACTTTGAGATGGGTATGACTTTGAGATTACACTTTATGCTCGATATTACCTAGATTTGGTCTAGGAATATCCTATAAATTCAAATTTAGGTATTTTTTTCATTCAACTGTCTTCGAGGGCCCAGTAAATATTTGTCTGCACCCACGAGGGAGGAGTACCTTTAACATTTTCATGTGAAACATTTCAGTGACCTAATTATTTTACTACATTTACTGATTGGTGTTATTATTTTTTTCTAATTTCATTGAATATTTATTAAATACATATGTCAGTAGCAGGAAATGGAAATACATTCTGGACCAATGTAAGTCCCCATTGGGGTAGGGACAACACATTATATGTACCAATATTATTATTAAAGTATATAGACTAAATTATATAGAGTAATATTTTAATGGATGTTTTGGTAAAATATCATAAACTTTGTATTTACTTTGTGTTTACAGACAGATTAATTATGGTCATGAATAATAAAAAACAAGTCATATATTATAAAAAAATATATAAAAAATCACTTAATATTAGCTAATTAACACAAACAAACACATTTCAATGATTGACCATAACTTCTATCATTGTGAAGATGTTTGTATATTTGTTGCAGATGCTAAAGCATGTAACACAGCGAGAACATTTCCTTAATACGACTCCCTCCCTCCCTCCCTCCCTCCCTCCCTCCCTCCCTCCCTCCCTCCCTCCCTCCCTCCCTCCCTCCCTCCCTCCCTCCCTCCCTCCCTCCCTCCCTCCCTCCCTTTACATAGGCGACCATTATAACGTTTCCTTCATTTCCTGCAAAATTTGTCTTAGAATTTTCTTGACAATTTCACAGCATATTTAACCTCCATTGATATTGCTTTAGAAAACTCGTGAAATTCTCATACCTCATGTAGAAAACTCGTGAAATTCTCATACCTCATTTTCCAGAAAAATCTACCCAAATCTAACACCTCAATTTCGCCCCAATCTGGTGACGGATTTTGAAATATTGGTGCGTGCTGCAAAATAGCCACTGTGCGAATACGTAAGTGACTAGCGTATATTTATTGCTACCTCGTGAACAACCTAATGCAGTAGTATATTCAGTATTCACTGGACAACCTTGTGCCATGTCAAAGTGCTCGAAACAAACTTCACACATCACACCAAAATGGTATTGTCAAGGGCACTCTTTCGGTAATGGCGGACGAATCCTTAATGTGGTCTTACCCCTGCAAACTGCAACCGACCTACCGACGGGCCCCTTGCGGATTCGCAGGGAAACAAACGCTACCCACCGACTTGACTTTAACCGATCAGTGACGCCCTCTGGCGGATACAGTGTTTATTAGATTGTGCAGAACAGGTAATATGGCGTCTTGAATACTTAGTACATTGTCGCGAAACCCTGTTAAAGAGTTCTCCAGCGAGAAAGGAAGGACATTGACTGTATAAAATGGACATGTGACTCGTGAAGTCGACCACCCACAAGATATGTAGACTTTGTTTTCATAGTGAACGTAGTCTTGTTTTTTAGTCGGATGAGATTTTTTTGATGCGTGTCCGCGTGTTCCCGTATACTGTTTGCATCGTAGTGGCTATACCAGCGCGAAGGAGCTCAGACGACCATTGAAGCAGGCCACTATTACTACTTATACTACTGCTGTTGATACCGCTACCTCCACCTCTACTGCTGTTGCTACTGCTGCTACAACTACTACTACTACTCCTGCAGCCACTGCTGCTGCTGCTGCTGCAGCTGTTACTACTACTACTACTACTACTACTACTACTACTACTACTACTATTGTTACTGCTGCTGATGCTGCTACTACTGTTATTGCTGCTGCTGTTGCTACTGCTGCTGCTACTACTTCTACATTTACTATTGTTGTTGCTACTACTACTGGTACTGCTGCTGCTTCTGTCGCTGCTACTACTACTGGTGCTACTGTACTGGTGCAGCAGCCTCTGCTGCTACTATTACTGCTACTGCTGCTGCTGCTACTACTATTACTGCTACTGCTGCTGCTGCTGCTACTACTATTACTGGCTACTACTGCTGCTGCTGCTGCTGCTACTACTACTACTATTACTGCTACTACTACTGTTGTTGCTGGTTCTGTTGGAATTGGATCCACTGGACAGTTTTAGTAATCAGTAGGGCGCACGTCTTAACTTAAGTATCACAAAAAGACATATCTTGATGAAACCGTCATGCATATCATGCTGTAATATAACCACTAAAGAATCGCGATTTTGTGTAAATATTCCATTTTTCACTATTGAAGAGATTTTGTCTTTCTGTCCCCGTGAATAAAATAGCTTGATTTTTCTTTTGCATTTTCGATCAGGTGCTGGCGTCTTTAATACCCAGCAGGTTAATATCTTTCCGCTTGCGTTTGCGTGTCCAGGTGATCTTGCGCAATGTTCAATGTCTCATTCTTCATTGAATTCCTGGAACTTTTGTGTGTGCTGTACTGAGGTCCGTTAACTGGGATCAAGGCAGATGATACGCCACAAAGAGCTAACTGCGAATCCAAGGCACACACCAGTGCTATGTAGACCCGTGCCTGTAGCGGCATGCCGTTCCCGCAGGTGGGACGTACAGAAACCGTTGCTTGGTTTACCTACGCATGCCTTGTTATGTAACGAGATCACGCGCTCTCCTTTCAAAGCCAATACACCAGGTACTGCAAGTTAATTACGCAAAGAATCGAACGTATTACTGAATATATTTCTTCGTAAAGTGTTCGGATTCAGCTGGAGTGGAAGTAACAGCGCTAGTCGAAGTAAGGACAAAAGAAAGAGCAACTAGCAGCAGAGAGGGCAGCAACATTGTCATCATCATTGGCAGAAGCAACAGCAGCAGCAATATCAGAAGCAGCAGCTGCAGCAGAAGCAGCAATACCACCAACGCCAGCAACAACAATAGCATCATCATCGACAACAACAATAATAACCACCACAACAACAACAACAATATAATCATAATCATCATCAACAACAACATCATCATCATCAACAACAGCGACGGCGGCAGCGGCGACAACGACAATAAAGGCATTTGTTAGGGGAAACAGCAAACTTCCAGAGATGTCGCACCGGTTGTAAATGCATCGACAAGAGAACTAGGCGTAACACAAAAACAAGAAACACAAGAAACACAAGAAAAAAAACGAAAAAAAAACAAAAACAAGGAATAAACGAGGAACGTTTGTGGACCAAACGCCTTTGTGTTCTTCTGGATTAAGCACCCAACTTCGTACCACGTGGCATTGACATTGAGATGTGTCGATTTCTAATTTCATTGTCTACAGAGCAGTTTTGTGAAAAAAGTACCTGTGTTTGCAAAATGAACACCGTCGCAGCTGGGAATAAATTTGATAAAATTAACTAAAAACATATTTAAAAAACAAGTGAAAAACACTGTGTAGATGGGTTTATAACACATCTGCCAATGTTGGGACGTCTGTGACAAGTAGTTATCGAACGAGGCTGATGTCATTTTGAATTCAAGAGAGACAATATGTTAAAATGTGTTGAAAAATCCTGTAAAAAAACCACCATGTGGACTTTGACATACCTCCCAATGTTTCAGCTCTCTGAGTCAAAAAGAAAATGACACATAACATGTGTTGTCTGAAGCTGAAATTATGGTTCCAGTTCGCTGCTGATCGGGGAAGAAAGAATGATAACGAATGGTGTGGTCGTATCTCTTCGGCATCGATAACTAACGAATGGACTTCAGATATAGCCGTGATGGAGTAACTATTTCCAGCGGCAATATTGCTCAAATGTTTTGAAAACTATACATGGTGGTTGCCTTATACTTATACATACACGCCACTATATATATATATATATATATATATATATATATATATATATATATATCTGAAGAGATCCTGCGATCTTGGCGTCATTCCAAGCAACAATTGGAGGGAAGTTTGCACCATTGCTCACGCTTGAAGAAGATCTAGAAGCGATGACTACCAACTTTAATGCAGTGATGACAGAAACAACAAATTATATCCTATGGAAACAGCGCCGAAAGGCCCAACCCTGGACCACAGAAGAAATTCTGGAAATGTGTGACACAGAGATTTGAAGAAAGACAAGTACATGGAAGAAGGAGCAGCAAAGTACAGTGAGATCAACAAGAAGATCAGAAAAGGAATGACAAAAGCCAAAGAAAAATGGATTGAAGAACGGTGCACGGAAATTGAAGACTGCCTCACCAACAACAACAGCAAAAGAACGTACCAAGTCGTGAGAGAACTGACAAAGCAAAGGCAGGAGAAAGTCAACACAATTCAAGACAAAGAAGCTAAATACCTCACCGAAGAAAAAAACATTATCAACAGATGGACGGAATACTGTTCGGAGTTATACAACTTCCAGACCAACGGAGATCCAAATGTTCTAGTCAGCCAAGAATCATAAAATGAGGACGATTTTCCAATTTTACGTGAAGAAGTGGAGATAACTGTGAAATCATCGAAGAAGGGAAAAGCTGCTGGATTTGACAACATCCCAGCAGAACTTAACATGAACGGAGGAGAAACGGTGATAGACATCCTCACCAACATCTGCAACAAAATCTGGCAGACTGGAGAGTGGCCAACAACATGGACTCAATCACTGATAATTACTCTCCCCAAGAAAGGCAACCTATAACAATGTCAAAACTACCGAACCATCAGCCTCATTAGCCATGCGAGCAAAGTGACGCTGAGAGTCATATTGAACACATTGTAACCACACGTAGAAGAGATCATCGCCGAAGAACAGGCTGACTTTCCCAGTGGAAGAAGCACCTCGGAACAAATATTCAATCTTCGTGTTCTGGGTGAGATGTACCTGCAACATCAACAGGAACTATTCCATGTCTCCATTGATTTCAAGAAGGCATTTGACAGGGCGTGGCATACCGCACTATGGACGACATTGAAAAACTACAATATTGAACGAAAACTAGTACACACCATCGAGCAGCTACACGCTAAAGCTAGCAGCGCAGTACTGGTGCAAAGCGCTGTAGGTGAATGGTTCCACACATCAGTCGGAGTCCGTCAAGGATGCCTCTTGTCACCTACGTTATTCAACATGTTCCTGAAACGAATAATGACAGATGCCCTGGAAGATCACACTGGCACAGTCAACATTGGAGGTCGCACCATCACCAACCTACGGTTCGCTGATGACATCGACGGGTTGGCTGGAAGTGATGAGGAACTTGCTAACCTGGTGAACCGACTGGACGAAACATCAGCCAGACATGGAATGGAAATTAGCACAGAAAAAAACAAGCTAATGACAAACAGCAAAAATGCAATGAAGTCCCGAGTAACTGCCAATGGACGCGAACTGGAAACAGTTAGTCAGTTCAAGTACCTCGGAGCTATCATCAATGACGAGGGTTCCAGGAACGAAATCCTTGCAAGGTCTGCGCAAACATTAGCAGCACTGGAATCCAAACTTAAACTAGTACGTACACTGGTCCTGTCCATCTGTCTGTATGCATGCGAATCGTGGGCCATCACAGCGGAACTGCAAAGAAGAATTGCTGCAGTGGAAATGAAATGCCACCGAAGAATCCTCGGTATTTCCTACACTGACCACATCACAAACGATGAAATAAGGAAAATCATCACTCAACATGTGGGACATTACGAAGACCTGCTGACCACAGTAAAAAAAGAGGAAACTGAGATGGTATGGTCATGTAACACAATCAAGCGAGCTCATAAAAACCAATACTACAAGGAGCAGTGCCGGGGTAAAGAAGACAGGGAAGATAGAGGAAGAGATGGTCAGACAATATTGCAGGATGGACTGGGAAGACCTTCGCAGAAACTCAGACATTAGCACACAACCGCGAAGACTGGCGTCGACTGGTGAAACATTCAGCAATGCAGCGCCCCTATGACCCAGGCGGGTTACGGGGTCAGTAAGTAAGTAAGTAAGTAAGTAAGTAAGTAAGTAAGTAAGTACGTCCTGTAGAACATTGTCTCTTCAACATGTTCGCCAGATACGAGTGGTGCCATGCCGGTGAAACATGATACTATATGCATAAGGATCTTATATTTGATTCGATATTTGCCGGGTAGCTAGTGCACTTATTTCAATTGGGTATATAAGTATGACCGCGATGAGGTGTGGATGTCATCATTCTTGCCGTTAAGCAGTTTTGAATACGTTTGAGTTTATTTCGGTGATCAAATGATATCTAGCAAACAGCGCATCTCCGTAATCCAATCTGAACATGGCGAAAACGTGGACTAATAATTTGGTCGCATCTAATGTAAGGTAACGCCTGGTGCAACTATGAATGTACATATTGGTTGTTCCGCAGATAGCAAATGGCTCTCTCATACAGAAGGGTGACTGGTGAGTCGAATACAGCACCACGGTTGCGAACATTATATGATGCGCTCAGAGTTGATTCATCAATGGACGACCTTCAATGGTGTCAACTTTTGTTTGGTACCGAAGATTACAACATCCGTCTTCCGATCATCCAACATCAATACGTGGCCTGCGGCGATTCCTCTATTTCTTCGAGGCAACTACACAGACGGTCAGCTCCACCAGGACAAAACGAAATGTATAGCTGCGTGTCATCTGCGTTAAGGTGATAATCCATGCCAAATTGCTTGATGGTGTCACCGAGCGGTGAGGTGTATGCAATAAATAGCAACGCCCCAAGCACAGAGCCTTGCAACACGCCAAAAAGGCACAGGCGTTGGTGAAGATGTGCCAATACTGATACGCGCGGGCTGTTGCCACTGAACTACTCGTGTGCAGCGCTGATCGCATTCAGAATGTCACTGTGCTGTTTCAGCGGAGTGATCTTGTCGATTGGCTGATTGAAACTGGTTGTGGAAATTGATTTCGTTTAATTGCTTTGCTACAACACGCTTATTCACTTTCGAGACTGATGCCAGATTTGAGACAGGTCGATAGTTTCGCACCAATACTGTATTTATCCGATTTATCTTGTTTATCTATGGCAATATGTAACTGATCGTACATTGATCGGGAACGTCAGACGGCTGGGTCTAGGTCGCATGATTTAGGTGGTGTATCCATGATGCTTTTCTTTATATATCCTGTTGTTGGCTGGAAAAGACGACATATACCCTTACAACCCCCCAATGTTTATTGATATGTAGATGTATGTCTTCATTTGCAGGGATTGTCTCAGGACAGAACAGACAAGTCCCTGAACTTAGAGAAATGCTAGGCGCGCCTACAAACGCGACGGGCGTCTCTGGTCACAAACAGCATCTACAACTTCACATTCTTATCGCACATAAACTACTTCATGTGTTAACAAATCATACTTTCAAGCAATGATTTAATGTAATTTGAAGATATTATAGAGGAGAAAATGTGCCGGTGTAGGACGTTCCCTCGTTCAAAAAACACCAGAATGATGTCAACTTAAGTTCAAAGCACTGTTGAAAATATGTAATATTCTTGCATTTGAACATCGAGTTTGAAACCAAGTCTGAATCAGACACATTTGAACGGTTAACATGTTTGAATTGAAATTTAGTAAAGTGCTTGTATAATAAAAAAAAACAATGAAGATATGATAACAATAATTACGTTCGACATTGAGTGTTTTGAACTTAAGCTAAAACACTTTAGAGTGGTTGATCCTGTGGAATGTGTTCTAAAGTTCGTGGTGTCAGGCTACCATACGAATAGCTATTTTCTTATTGTCCTATGTATACGAAGACCACACGTAATTTCATATTTGACATAGTATGGTAATCTAGACATTGACACACGTTGACGCTGTCAGCGTTTGCAGGTACCGAGTGACAGAGCCACCAGACGGGCAGTGGGGAGTCATAGATGGCAACAATACACGGAACGGCATGGTCACTAACCAGGTGACACATGTGGCGCGCGCGCGCACGCGTATGTGTGTGTGTGCGTTCGTGCGTGTGCCCGCGCGTTAGTGTTCCCGTGTGCGTGCGTGTGTGTGTGTGTATCCGCGCGCGTGTAAGTGTTCCTGTGTGCGTGACTGCGTGCGTATGTTTGTGTCTACGCGCGTGAAAGAGTGCGTTTCTACCTACTTCATATATATTAGTCTAGTTGGAATAATCTAATGTAAAAAACTAAACAGGATTATTAAACAATAGGTAATTTGCAACGCTGTATCCGATAATCACATACGTTTAACAAAAGTAAACTATGGGGCCCTGGACGCCCACTATCAGCCGGTTTAATTTGGAAATTAGTGTTTCGTCGATACAATAAAACACAACTGGCGCTAAGCAATCGAGTGCAATCTAGAGTTTGTCAACCCTACACATACGAACAGACTAACAACCTAACGACTAGTGTATGACACGTGTTTTTTTTTGGGTACTAATATCAACCCTCACTGAAAAGAAAACCTTTGGGTCATAACCTGACTTTAAACTTTGTTTTCTGTTATTCTTAGGAGGTAGACTTCGCCGCAGTGTCTGCCTTCGTCACGGTTCCGCACCTGCAAGTTGTCGACTTCGCGGAACCGTATGTCCGAGATAGCATCTCAATCCTTATTCAACGACCTCACGAGGTAAGCATAGCAGTAGGTAAATATCAACATCATTTGTCAGTTCACAGTCTAGGAAAGATAACAACATAAAAAGACGAAAATTGTTTTAAAAGAGCAATTTTTTGTTACGTTCTTACCGTGTTTTATGTTAAAAATATGTTGCACCAGTTGACAACATCAACCTTATTTCAGAAATTAATGAATTTAATGAAGATGTTATTTATGTTATCATTATAGCAGCGAGATGTTATTTTGTGTTTGGCTTGTTGATCGTTCCTCGTCTTTACCTTCTACCACCTCTTCTACTCTCTTTGTTAATGTCTCCTCATTCCTTGGTCCTGCCCATCTCTGTCTGCTTCCAACTACATCATCTTCCTTGTCTGTTCTGCAATAATTTGATAGGCCTTTCATTGTCCCTTGCGCACTGATTAGATGACGAAAGATTACAGTTTTCACTGTTGTGTATTTATATTGCGACACGATAGTGACCACATTTTACTTTAGTATGAATATCCCGTTCCATAGCAAACATTGATTGCTTTAAATTTGTATTCTTTTATTGCCACATTAATGCCTATTATTTTGCATATTATTTATTAGTTGAGTTTGTTATATATTTTAATATGTATAATTAATCGTGAATATTGTATTAATTATATTATTTGTTAATGTCCGTGATTTATTATTTGCTGTTGTGACAAACCAACTATCTCTCTCCCTCTCATTTAGTTGCGGGCGCGATGTGATTTCCGGTTGTTATGTCAGTCAACTCTATATAACATTCAAACACATTTCGACTTCTGTAGACGGCGGACAAGTCTCACATGGTGTGGCTGACGCCGGTCGCCTCACTGCTGCTAGGAGGCGTCGTCCTGTGATTCACTAGTGGCGTCTCTGTCTGAAGCAAACTGCAGATGAGAGTCGACACGCATGGCTGCCTACAGATGAGAGTCGACACGCGTGACCACCCACGGACGATAGGCGACACGCATGGCTGCCATCAAGATGAAATCTTCGATCTACACAACTCGCCTTGGATTATCTTCGGTGTCAACATAGTACAGTGTAGAGAAATGTCAAGCGAGCGAGCGAGCGAGCTAGAATTAAACCTATCAATTAATTAATCAATAATCAATCAACTAATCAATCAACTAATCAATCAACCAACCGATCAATCACTTTGTTAATTAATTAATCACCGATCAATCACTCTTATATTTGTGTATGTATTATAATAATAATGTTTTAGTTATGACAACCAAGCAGTATTTTCCAAACAATAATAATAAATACTGTATATTAAAAAATAATATAAAGGTAAGATACACTTATGTCGGAATTTCAACTTACATACTTACATTAACTAACTAACAAATTGATAAATATATATATATATATAAAGTATATATATATATATACTTATGCACATACATACTTAAGTAACGTACATGTTATTATAGACGTGTATGCCTGCGTACTGATGGAACCTGGAAGCCGACCTCGTGGTATAGTCGCATCGTCATCGGCGCCTTCCTCATTTCCTCCGTCTGTATCGTATCGACCTACACGAGTAAACTGGTCGCCTTCCTCGCTGTCACCACCTTCCGCCTACCTGTCAACACCATCGACGAGATGGTCCATCAAGACACGGTCGAGTGGGTAACAGTCGATGGTGTATCTTTCTACTATATCCTTCAGGTTAGTGCTTTGATTTTGGTACTCTGCGAATTGTTTCTAATGAGTAATGGTCATCAAGAGGTAAAAATTGCACAAGTGATATGCAAGGCGAAACTACTAACTGACCAGAGCCGGCCGAAAACCACTGCCAAATCTCTATCTCTCCACACTATACAAAAACTAGCTGAGTTACCCGGCGTTGCCCGGGGAATGACAGTAGTCGTATGTACCAGACATCTCAAACCCATCCCAAATGTTTCTACACTACCCGCATTAATAAATGATAACTGGTCACTTGCCTGGTTGTTAGAACAACCTTTTGCCAGAAATTTCAATCTCAATCGCTCACCCGTCTAACTGACGTAACCAGCAACAGCGGATGCTGGGTTGAAATGTCAGCCCGATGCATGCAAAACTAACGGAAATGTGGGTGCACAAACAAACAGAGGACGAACTGTTTTATACTATAGATATTCTTAGTTATCCAATATAACTTTTGACACTTACATAATACACTAACTTGTCAGGCGATAATGTCGACGCTAAATGACAAAATAACAGCTCCATCTGTAGAAAATATATGAAATGCGATAGAGGGCGCTACTTGGAAGCATGCAGACGTGATAAAAGACAGGTAGACCTGGTGCATGTTAAAGGAACTAAAACAAGGCATTAGCTAAAATCCGTTTTCATTGTGTACACAAAGTTTAACATTATATGTAACATTCGAGAACATTAAAACAATACAGAAAAATACATTTGTAGCATAAATTCGATTTTAAACCAGTCTGTGTAGCGATTACCGCGGAAAAAATTATGAGCTAAGCGATCACATATGACTCACGCTCGCATCAGGCAGACTCTTTCCATGCATTCAGAGCATGTTTACAAGGTTACATATTACTTTATTACATATGTTTACATATTACTTCGTGAAAACATTTTTAAAATGTAAAGAAAATCAATGATTTGGTGTCAGGATTTAACCGGCGTCGCCCGATTGTAAAATGAATGATAAGAAACTAACGCGTTTACCAACTGAGCTAGCGGCACCGACAGAAATTCACTGACTGATTTAAGTTTAAGATAAATTGTACAACTCGTCTTTCATACATCGATATTCTAGTGATATTATGAGATTATACATGTTACTTTCTGTAGCTGGATACAATATATGTTTGCTATGTACGTTTATTGGTGTAGATTATCTCCCGTTGGTTGCATTCGGTATAATTATTCTGAAAACGAGCCCAAGCTCTGCGAAACCTAGTCGACTTGTAGGCCAATTCGCATTCGTTGTTTTGAATCTAATTTGATTCATGTGGAACCGTAAGATAACTGCTTGTTCCTCTATGATGACCAGTGTTTATATTACATCGGAATATCGCACAATAACTCATTCTGACGCTCGTTTCGACCCGAAAGCTATTTTTGTAAACATGCTCCGAATGGATGGAAAGAGTCGGCTTGATGCGAGTATGGGTCATATGTGACGTCACGTCTCGGCATCCCGAAAAGTGCGCCAAAAATATGCATATTCGAAAATGTCCGGCTGCACAGCATAAAATGTGGAATTTCTAATTCATTGAATTTTTTGAATTTTTTTGGCTTGATGGACATGGAAATAGATAGCAGGATGTAATATAATATGAATTCAAGCAATATATGTTTTTATTCCCTTGCGCTGAGGATTTTCAAACGTCAATAACATTATTCAAAATGTCTGCATACATCCAGCGACATATTTGTAGATGACATAATTATCGTTTATTATAGAAAAACATTAAATTCCACGGCTATGTTGAGCCCCCACGTTCACCACCAGACGAATTTCGAAAATGTCGATTCATGCAATACTGACGGAGATTTGGGAGCACATACAAACAGAGAACAAACTGTTTTATAATATAGATGAGGACAAGAAATAACATAAGTGTAGAAACGTTGCTGATTAAATATCAGAAAGTGTTCATTCTCACAAAGGACAATAAGTTAATCAACCAGTTTATCTAGCATTGTGTGGGTGCTAGCAGCCTGAATATATTTACAAACAAAATCGACATAAACCTCACAAAGACGGGATACGCATAGATTAAAAATAAACAATTTGACTCTCGATAAGCCAAAGGCTTCCTTACGTACTTGGCAATCTGGGTGGCAACCGTGTGAAATCTCCTTAAAAGACGTTTGTTTAATTCCGGTTATGTCACAGAGCTCGACGATTGAGCCTTATAAATCTGTCTTCGCCAAGTTGAAAACGGCGAAAAACTACGGTAAGTTGTTGGTTCTTGGGCACACGTCAAATGGGTTATCTCAATGGTTGCAGCAAACATCACAGCAAAGTTCTTTGAGTCATGTGTATTGTGCATTGATTCATAATTATATATTGTGCATTCAATCGAATACATTGTGCATTGATTTGTATGCTCTGGGTACTGATACATATACATTATGCATTGTTTCATATACATTGTGCATTAATCCATACGCCATAGTGCATTTATTCGCTTACATTGTGCATATATTCGTATAAACTGTGATTTGATTTGTGTATATTGTGCATTGCTTCATATTCATTGTGGATTGATCCATATATACAGTTTGCATTGATCCTTATAAATCAGGAGCGGATCCAGAAAGCGAGTCTAGGGGCATAAAAACCTCCATTAGCGGCCGAACCAATTGGTGTAGACAAGTTTTCGCTGCCGCGCCGCAGTATTTTCAACTCTTCTTCATCGTCTCCGCTGACTCGCAGCAGGCTAGACTGTAAAGGGGGCGGGGGGGGGGGGGGGTAGGTGTGCTGTCGAAAACAATTGTAATTGTAACCTGGACGGGGGCACATTTCAAAAGGCATAGAGGCACGGTTACGACCGTCCGAACGTCCGACCGACCGACCGACCGACCGACCGACCGACCGACCGACCGACCGACCGACCGACCGACCGACCGACCGACCGACCGACCGACCGACCGACCGACCGATGTTTTCATTAGGTTTTATAGCGTGTTTACTATGATGCGTTTTCTTCTTCAGGTAACTTCTCGTTTCTCGTTTCTTCGTTGTATTCAGAACTGCACCACCAAGCTTAAGAGCTACTTCAAACCCGGTTTTTTTTATCAGAAAAACATTATCTGCGATTTTACTCTGTTAAGCAATATGTAATTGTCATACCCATAATTGTATGCTACATCTAGTAGTCTTTGCAACCCCTTAGCCGATGGAGCCATTAGTACAATGTCATCAGCTTACATGAGGTGATTAGCAGTTGTATCGCCACAATAGCATCCGATGGGTAGTTTCATAAGTAGCAAACTCAAATCATTCATGTATAAATTAAATAAAAAAGGAGATAGCATACCCCCTTGTTTAACTTCATTAGTCACAGAGAAGAACTTGGAAAATATCGAACCCCATTTAACACGCATAGTCTGACTACACTACCACTGACATATCACTTTAATTAAATATTTAGGCACTTCAAGCTTAAGTAGCTTCATAAATAATTGTGTGTGGTTCAACCTGTCAAATGCCTTGGAGGCATCAAGGTAGGCAACATACATGCATGACCCATGGTTAATGTAATATCGAAGTAGCTCCTTCATCACAAATACACACATTTCTGTCCCGTGCTTGGGTTTGAACCCAAATTGGTTACGTCTAGTTCGTTTCCATTATACTCTTGTGAATACATTTGACATACATATCGGTCTATAGTTATCTCTGTCGCTGACAAGTTTATTTTTATCCTTAATAATGGGAACAATGATAGTGCAGACACCCGTTCGACCCGCGCTACAATTGCAAGACGACACACTCGACTTCCTGGAATACCGACATAATTACCAGTTCGACCATACTCACGAGCCGCTGAACGGTATTTTGTATTCAAGTAACTACCACTTACTTCTACTTTCCAAACATTACTAGTAGCATAAGCAGAAGTTGACTGAAACGAAAACGAGCCAAACATTCTGGCACAAATGATATTAGTGGCTGAGCTTAACTTGAGCATTCCACAAGGCAATCTGCCAGTGGGTACTGAGGCTGGTGCAATCTGCCAGTGGGTACTGAGACTGAAGTAATCTGCCAATGGGTACTGAGATTGATGCAATCTGCCAGTGGGTACTGAGCCTGATGCAATCTGCCAGTGGGTATTGAGACTGATGCAATCTGCCAGTGGGTATTGAGAGTGATGCAATCTGCCAGTGGGTACTGAAGGCTGATGTAATCTGCCAGTGGGTACTGAGACTGATGTAATTAACAACGCCCCCTTAGGGCACCAGGATGGCCGGGATCGCTAAACATGCATGTACGGCAGTTACACAGCTATTGCACGCACACTGAGTTACAAGTTCACTCCGTGATGCGCCTCTCAGCACCCACTACCACACAGATTACTGCGGCGTGACTCGTGTATCTACTATAAACCCGGTGTGACTTCGTTACTCAATGCGTTTTCGACTTGCAGCTAAAAATGTGCATGCACATCGTGTGTTCCGGTGCACGTGTGCTTTTGTGTGAAGCAAAGTTAATGGAAGAGTAATAGTAATATTGGACCTATGCTTTTATTTCAGATCAACAATCAATATGTCGATATAGAAAATATAGACATCAATAAAATAATGCATATTTTGTGCATATTGTATTTTATTCCAAATTACCATCCTCAGCGGTAATAGGTTATACGAGAGACCAAACCGAAGAACCCGCCACAGGAGCGAGAGCGATGCAATCTGGCGGCTCTCGTATAAACAGGACGACTTCGGTTGATGTGTAGTTAATGTATTGCTACTGCGTTTGTCCCTCTACCTATCACGTATGTTATACATGTTCACATTTCACATTTCCACAATGGCGCAACAAACCACTCGTTTATATTGGTGCCATATGGTGAATTGATCACCATTCACTTCTCTCAGGGAGGAGAAAGGCATTCCAGAAAAAGCATATCATATATACAAATACGTTGTAAAACTCTAAATATTTGTAAATATCTTATTTAGATATTTAACTATTTTTTTTATAAATCTTTATTTTTTCTCTGAAACGCATGACCAACATAAACGTAAGAGGCAAATGGCAAAGGAAAGGAATGCACATCGAAACAGATGAGTGAGTGGGCCGCGGCACCGCGGATGTGATGCACCTACAATGATCCAACGTTAGCGCATTAATGTATATATTGGCTTACGCCCGCCCACGTAGCAACAAACCAAGTGCATAGAGACAAAACAATAGTACAAAATACACTTTAAAGATTCCTGCCTAAATGATATGACTCGGTGCCTAAATAACCCAAACTAAACGTTTTGCACTCTCTACCACCTGTATGTATAATGTATACCTACCAACTTTAGCGCTTCAAAATCCTCGAAAATGTCAGGCTCACAAAAAACCTACAACTACACCTCCCCTTAGGACCTCCGACTGGGGCACAACAAACCTCGAACTGCACCCTTTTGGGACTTCGAAATGCACGCCCTTGAGGCTCACCACCAATCGGTATTCACCAATATATATATATATATATATAGTCCATAGGGCGCCACTGTAGCTATACGTTCGCTTTGCCTGGAATATTTAACACGCCTGAATTGGCGACTGCAGACATTACAAGGTCAGGGGAAATTGTTATGTCTGGTATGGTGCTCAATGAATGAGTGTAGACTAGTAGAGAAAACAGTCGAATTTATCTGTTTTAATGTGATTTATTAACTCACATTTGTGCGTTCAAAATGTTACAATACACGCACACACACGCACACAAACGCACACACACGCACACACGCATGCACACACACACACACACCCACACACACAGCCACGCGCAAACACACACACACTCGTGGCGGACAGAGAAAGTGACATACTGACACTATTGTATGCTGTTGCTGCTAGTGTTGCGGTAGCTGCTGCTGCTGCTGCTGCTGCTGCATGCTAGACTGGTTCAATGTTGCTTTAAAATGGGGAAATGCCCCCAGTCCTTTCATTGTCTCGCCCCACGTCAGGCCTTTTTGTCCCTTAAACCGCCCCTATTCTACTTCATAAGTCCCTGTTAATGCAGATTCTTGTTGTCAGCGTATTTAAGAAAACCATGACCGATAGCAAGCCCCCGAAGGGGCAGTTCCAACGCAACAAGAACGCAACATATTTTATGAAAGGGCAACTTTGTGATATTACAATGACCAAACAGAGCATGCTCCAAATATGCACATTTATTCATAACACAATAATATTTGCCGACGGGGCCCAATGGAGCACTTTCAGTGGTAACACTAATGCAATTTCCAATAAACGGATTATATTCTGGATGTGCAAATTGGTCTTTCAGTGATCAGAATATATTCTGAAAGTGTGTTCCATTAAAACACGGTTTATTCGTGGGGATACAATCCAAGGGGAATATTTTCTATGATCAGTAGTTTGTGTTTACTTCTTCACGGATATCATTTAGTAGTCTGACCAGTAAAATCGCCACTTTATGTGGTGTTCCCCAGAGTTCTGTTCTTGGGCGTTTGCTTTCACTGTCTACACAACACCACTAAGCTATGTTATTAACAGTCATAATCTAAACCATCATCTTTACGCAAATGATACCCAGACTTACATTTCTTTATCTACGCATAATACTAATTTCTCCTTAGATCAACTCAGAAATTGTCTTAATGACATTTTCGTTTGGGTGACTGAGAATAGATTAAAGTCAAATGCTCATAAAACAGAGTTTCTTATGATTTGTACACAGAGGCAGCGTGACAAAATTAAAAGCTTTTCCTCACACCTATGCTTAGCCAGTATGTTACGCCTCCAGCGCGAAATTTTGGAATAAACTTTGATGAAAATTTCAATTTTAGACGGCATATTTCTCTAACGTGTCGCTGCTGCTATTAGCATATTCGTGATTTACGACGTCGCCGGAATTTGCTTCTATATTTATATTCATTGCTTACTCCTGTAAAAAGCCTATCTAGCTTCGATCATCTAGTTCTGATTTACTTTTTGTTCATAGAATCAATGCTAATATTGATACTTGGGCAATTTCTATTGCTGCACCAACTCTCTGGAATTTGCTCCCTCTTAGTGTTAGTTCAGTTGAAAATATTACACAATTTCGCCGTCATTTTTAAAGTTACCTTTATAACCTTGCGTATCCACCTTAGCTCCCTGGCGTACCGATCCATCTGTTGACGACTTTAATATGGCTTGTCGATTCTGATATTGACTAACCCTTTTGTAATGATGCGCCTCTGAGGATTTAGGCGCAAACTAAGTTACCTTGTTATTACTACAATTATTACTATATTTTGTAAGTGTCTTATTTTACCACTGAAAACTCCGTCTTGAGATTCCCCGTGAAAAAAACCTCATTGATTTATCCTTCTTTTTATTTTTTCGGTTACGTGTTTGGCGCCTTACCTAAGTGCATTTCGCCGTTAGCGTTAGCGTGCCCAGCGGTTTTTGCTCAATATTCAAAGTTTCTCTCATCGATGGATTCCTGGAACTTTTGTGTACTTCGATTTGTCCTTCGTTTTTCATTTTCAATTACGTGCATGCGACTTATCCAGCTGTGTTTTGCGTTAGCGTTAGAATGCCCAGCTACTCTTGCGCATTGTTCAACGTCTCCTTAATCGATGAATTCCTGGAACTTGTGCATAGGGCACAGCGGTCCACTAACGCTTATCGTCGCAGTTAATACGCTCCAGTTAGCAATCAGAAATGCGCCGTTTCACGGCACATATCACTGCAGAAGATGTCATACGTATACGGAGCAGCACGTTGTCTCTCCGTGCTTCATTTACTTACGAATGCCTTGTGGCGCGACCACATGCTCTCATTTCAAAGACAATCCATGATGTATATTCTTCCATGACCTGGTTATCACGTAAAAATGGGACGTATTATTTAATATATTGCTCCTTAAAGTTTGGTTGTCTGTTGCTTGGCCCATAATCGTTATGGATGGATATTATAAACAGGCATTCGCTAAATTGTTTTTCTTCATTCCGGGAATATTGGTACATTGGTGAACGTCAACGAGCTTCCCGGTTATACTAACTGGTTTCCGTTATACTGACAGTAGAGTTGTTTATTTTCTTAATGTTTTGTTTAAATATTAAAATAGCGAAAAACATTATTTCGGGTTCATTCAACGAATTTTGGCGGGTAGCATATCCTCCACAAAATGAAAACCATTTAAACAAACATAAGCATACAACCTGAAGTGAGAAATGAGTATTACAATGCTACACATATCCCATAATAATAATAATATACTTCTATAGCGCCAACATCTCCAGGAATCTGAGCTCAGAGGCGCGACATACAAGAATCATTGGGCAAAATCGTTAACAGGGACAAGCAAGGGTCGTCATTAGAGTAGGGGACCGCCGAAGGTTAGGGTGAGATTGCAATTTCAAATAAATAAGTCTTGAGTTGTTTTACGAAAGTGACAGGGAGTTGTTTCCAGATTTTGGGTGCCGCTGCAGAAAAAGCACGTTTGCCAATGTTAAGTTTGGTTTTAGGAACAACACATTATTATGAAACAGATGATCTGAGTTTCCTGGGGATATAAAAAAAACGAAGGAGATTGACCAATTAGGATGGCTGTTGTGTAGAAAGGGCGCGGCATGTGATAGGGGGTAATTTGAATTTTATTCGATATGCAACTGGAAGCCAGTGTAACTGTTTAATTAGGGGCAATGGTGATGCTAAATGAGAGGCTTTAAGCACCACACGTGCTAAACAATTCTGTTCACGTTTGGAGTTTAGCTAAGTCTTCTTTTTTAGCAATATTGTTTAGGAGAGAGTTGCAGTAGTCCAGACGACTGCTAATTAGAGCTACTGATATTGTCTTAGCAGTAAATAAAGACAAATGACGCCGAATTCGACGGAAATCACGTATATGGTAGAAATAGGATTTACATATTTGAATGTTCTGGTAAAAGCTGAAATCACCGTCAAAGACAACACCTACATTATGGTGATGTATCATTTCCAAATAATTTAACTGGAAAATAGTTAACAATCTAGTTTCGTGGTTGTTTTGTGCCGATACTAATTAGATCAGTTTTATGTAGGTTTAGTTTCAATTTACATTCAATTTGTCAATGAGACAGTCATGTAAAGATGATATAGATGACTGTGTAACAGTTGTTGAAAGTGATACATACACCAGGTGTCGTCAGCATACAAGTGATTATTGATATTATGATTAATAGGTCTGATTTGATGTCGTGTTCCAGCATCCGGAGTGAAAGGAGTCTGGTTCCTTCTGTAGGAAGGTCAGATCATTGGCAGATGCCCAGTATGTCAGACATTCACTGTCGTCGCTGTTATTGTGTCTTTAGCCCTATTCGATATGTTGACAGTTGAAATCATCTGCGTATATGCAGAGAGAGGTGACAATAGGAATAATTGTTGTTTGCAATTTCGTTGGTGGCGGTTTGTACCACTCAGTGTCTGCATTGACGAAGGTTGAAATGCCGTGGTGTTTACTAGCTGTGTAGGCTGCTAGTTTAAAGCCTGGTATGTTTAACTTGTCTGTTGTTTCGCATTGTGTTTCCTGAAGCAGAATTGCGAGTGCCTTGTTGTTGTAGGCTAGGTGTTCAATAATGTTGAGCTTGGTGTTGGTAAGGCCCTCAACGTTAATCTGCAGGATGGTTACACCTTTGACGAATGTCTCCGCCCGCCCTGAAGAGGGCGCAATGCCAGGCGCAGGTTCACCATCATTATGTTGGCGGTTTGGCTGTAGACATGTTGACGGCTTTCTGATGAATCGGTCGTATCTGTCTCATAGTAGCACGTCCAGGTGTTTCGTTGCGCGGTGGAATAGCTTGCAGTAAGTTTTGGCAACCAGAGGGCACAACACACATAATACTATTTGTTTACTGTTCTATGATGAAGAGTAAACTACAATATGTAAGACCACTGAGCAAAACGATCCAAGTTTATCCAGCATAGCATTGCAATAAATAATCACAAATAAAACACTGTCACGGTTATACATGCATACTTGTTTTCAAATGTATCTTCCTAAACTGCAACAACAGAAGAACCACAAAGCTCTTGCCGTTGTTCGAAGCCTGTGGTTGCTGCCGTGTATCAGTCGATACAGTGTCGGTATTGTTGCTGCTGGCATCTTCTCGTTCTTAGTGATGATATGTAGTGCTGTCAGGACATCGTTGGTCGTTGCGGGTCAGATGTAGAAGCTGGTGATCGATTTCCGTCGTCATGATAGTCGCCGTCGGTCGGAGGATGGTAATCAACTACCTGCAATCCGACGCATGTCCAGTGCATATATAATTGGAAACAGTCAACATTAAGGCAACTGCAAATAGAGGTTACTAACTATGAAAAAGTTATAAAACTTACGCAAAAAGAATCAGGCCTCTCTTAAAGTCGATTAATCGTTTCTGTCGTCCAGTAGATGCCACAGTCCGATGATGAGTCGTCTCCTCTCGCGTCGTATCGTCTGACTCCGTGAATGTCGCCTCGTCGCCGCTCAGGAGTCCTCTGAGTTTCTGCAACTGTAAATGGAAACAATCTACATGCACTAGAACAGTCCACAAGTTAGCTACTATCGAAAAGTGATGATCGGAATAAAACAGCATAACAATTCTACCAAGCAAACAGGACAACAGAATAGAACGAAATTACTTACTCCATGACGTCGGGTTTTCCGATTCCTCAGTTGGTGAAGAGCAAACGTTACGTCCGTATCCATGTTGTTGATCTGAGAAAGAACTGCAGGAGGGAACCGCCGCAGGAAACTATCTCTGTTGCGACCACTGGAGCTGAAAACGAAAGCAATCATACTCATGTCATGCTATTGAGCATTCATTGTGAACTGCGCTCATTAAATGGAGACCAAGTAAAATAAAAAATACCTCATTATCAAACCGAATGCAGGCAGATATGATATGTGACGGCAAAATTATATACTTGCCGGAAATGTAACGTTGAGTCGTCCTGTGCGGTGCTGAACACACGTCGAGCTCAGCAGCCGAATATGTTGAGCTGGGCATATCTTCGGAGACGCGGGCCATCTTCATATGCTGGTCTTGTGGTCGTTCTTCTTCCTGTCGGTCGCGATCTGAAAGAAAAGAAACATAGGTGGCCGTGTCGTCGTCTTCGTGGCTGCGAGCTGTCGTCTCGTGTTGATCTTCTTCCGGTCGGTCGATATTTGAAATCACAAACCCAGAGTTGAAAACAAAGACACAGGGATGGAAACAAAATACAGAGAGATGGACGTATCGTCGTTATCTTCGTGGCTGCGAGCAGTCGTCTCATGATGTTCTTCTTTCTGTTGGTCGCGACCTGGAACAAAAGAAACAGAGGTCGCCGTGTACACCACCGAAATGCTTTGAAATCTGTCATGTTGTCATCAATAGAGTGAAATGTCAGCATTGACAGTCAAAGGGGTAGTGAAATATCAGGATTTTATAGCAGCTTGATGATTTGGTCCAGAGTCATTCAAGAAGTGTTTTCCTTGTCGGGCCAGGTGTAGTGTGTCCTCCTTGTCGGGCCAGGTGTAGTGTGTCCTCCTTGTCGGGCCAGGTGTAGTGTGTCCTCCTTGTCGGGCCAGGTGTAGTGTGTCCTCCTTGTCGGGCCAGGTGTAGTGTGTCCTCCTTGTCGGGCCAGGTGTAGTGTGTCCTCCTTGTCGGGCCAGGTGTAGTGTGTCTTCCTTGTCGGGTCAGGTGTAGTGTGTCCTCCTTGTCGGGCCAGGTGTAGTGTGTCCTCCTTGTCGGGCCAGGTGTAGTGAGTCCTCCTTGTCGGGCCAGGTGTAGTGTGTCCTCCTTGTCGGGCCAGGTGTAGTGTGTCCTCATTGTCGTGCCAGGTGTAGTGTGTCCTCCTTGTCGGGCCAGGTGTAATGTGTACCACTTCTTGTTATGTACATAAGCTGCACTTCTTCGGCATCCTCATCAGTGCTCAGGACTTGAAACAAAGTTTTTATTCTGAATGGTAAGTTAATAAACTACAACTATTGAAAAATATCTGCGCCTTTGTTGCACACGCAACTCCGAGAACGCGCGCGTGGCGTTTTGCTTAGGTACGAGACAATGCTCCGAAAGTTGCTTCAAATAAACAAACCTCCCAAAGAATAAGCAAACAAAGAGAACTTAGAGTCATTTACACCTATTTCGTACAATACCATGCAACAATGTACGCACTGCAGGCAAACGTAATTAGGTAATTAACGACAACATTAAAAAGCATGCTGTTGCTTGACCTGAATGGCAGACCCGACTTTCGCTTCAAATTCACTTCACAAGGACACAAATCAGTTGGAAACGTCCAAATATCATAACATGTCACTGTATCAATATAAACAAAAATGTTCATTCTTAAAAACGAATTGAAATTTCACCCAAAAGCCTGAAAACATACCTGAAACTGCTTCAACCGGTGGTCAAAAATGGCGATCGTCTCACACGCAACACGTTCGTGTCGGTCGGATGCCTCGAGTTCCAACCTTTTTGTAACTTCCCAACTGAAGCTTGCTACACAGCAATAAGTACTGACCACGCGGGGAATGATCTCGAAAACGCTGTATTCGTGCGGCGTGTCCATTCAAAGAAGAACGTACAGAAAAAGTTGGTCACTACATTTCCTCGCACGTAACACATTTTTCGGACGTCATCTCGTCGCTGCGCACAAAATGTCGCAAGAAACGGCCTTAATTCTTCTTTTCATGACATTGCTTGTTCCAGAACTTCAAAATGTGATACTTGTTTACATTCAGTAAAAAACGTAGTGCCCACATGCACTGTTCAACGCTGTGCGAAGCACAGAAGTTGTTTGTGTTTCAGGACACCATATGCTACGTATGAGACGCAGTTTTTTCGTTCGATTGTTTTTAAACGAAAACATTATTAGTGCTATTGAACATGTTTACACTTTATGACAACTATACTTCTTGCATGCTGGCTACTTTTAGCCACATCATTGTTTGCGTAATTTAAGTAGTAGTGGCGACTTCCAATTCTGACGTGACTGCATGTCACAAATGGCCGACGAAAACAACTAGGATTTTAGAACGAAAACGATTCGAAGCACAAAACAAACGCCACATTTGCTCACATAAACTGATTTCAGCGATCTCTGTAACCGATTTTCTGTTTATACATGTGTAAGCTACACAACTAATTTTTTTCCAATCTCTCTTTATTTCCATTTCAATGTACCCACTGGTGCTGAGGCTGTTTTCATGAGAGTGAGCCAACACACACACACACACACACACACACACACACACACACACACACACACACACACACACACACACACACACACACACACACACACACACACACACACACACACACACACACACACACACACACACACACACACACACACACACACACACACACACACACACACACACACACACACACACACACACACACACATATGATCTACGTGCTTTGCTATAATATATATATATATATAATAAGGATGTTGGATTCGCTTGTGCGATTTCAATAATCTGCTTCATCAGTTTGAGCCATTCAACGCGGTTGAGAGCAGGTACCTGTCTGAGGTCCCCGGAACTGCGCAGTTGCAAGCCAACTTTGTTCAAGTCCCCGTTCAGCATCGTTGGCAATGTCACCCGAAGTCGTCCACGAAAGCCGCCCTTGTCCGGCTTGAAGTATTCTTCTATGGCAAGCTGGGCAGGGACGTTCGTTGGCAAACGTAGCACGTGTCCGAAGTGTCGCCACCGGACTTTTCGGAACAACCGGCTGATTGACTCGCACTGGCACCGACGATATAAGGTTTCTGTAGTCATCTTCTGTGGGTAACGAACACCGATTATCGCAAATGACGGCGATGGTATGAATCCAGTCGGTTTAACTCCGTTTGAGTCAGACCCCAGGTGCCCATGTCGTAGGTCAGCACTGTCAGAACGAATGATGCATAAAGGCGGAGCCGTAGCTTCAAACTGAACTGATTCCGCCTGAACCAGACTGTCCACAGTTTCTGAAATTCTACATTTGCGAGCTGTATGCAGCGTGCGACATCCTCTGCGTCTCCCAGAAGTGAGCTTAGCTTCTTTATCATCCGCCACTCCTCAGATATTCGGTCTAGCGTCTTTGTCATCCGCCACTCCTTAGATATTCGGTCGGTATGTCTCTGGACAGATGTTCTTTCTGTTTTGGATTCGTTGATGGCGAAGGACCATTCTGCCAAGCTGCGTGGGGCAATTTCTTAAATTCGGTCCAGGAAAATTCGGGAAAACTGACAAAGGCTGTGTTATCTGCGTAATCAATGTCAAGTGGCAGGTCGATGTCAGAGACTGGTCATTGAGGCATTTCTCAAGGTCGCCTTAAGGTAGACGATAAACAGCACGTTGAGGTGTGCCTATCCTTGTCACAAAAGAAGGACATTCACCAACCCGTGGTTCGAACGACGTGTCTGCAAGGAGAAGTCTTATCATTCAAATTTCCAACTCTTCGAGGAAGGTTGAACGTATATCCATCAGCTTGTCTCGCCGGATGGTATCGAATGCTTGGCTCATGTCTATTCCAAGAATCTCGACTGCTATAAACAAAACCGTATTAAGATTATATTGATATGTCTTTGCTATAAGGGTATGAATCATGGCCAATAACTAAAAGATCACGAAGGGTCGTAGAAGCAACAAAAATGTGGTTCCTGAGAAAAATGCTGAGAATACGATAAACATAAAAGACAATTAATTCTAAGTTGCGTTTTGGCGTCACGAATAAAATCGCATGAATTGGACGGTCAAACGAACACAAAGGGCATGTAGTAATAACGTTTGTACTGGTTTGTAAAGCTCGTTCACTGGCGTCGGAACGTCGTGAATATTCGAGGGGCTGACGCTCACCACAAACACAAAATGCACCTTTTCTGAGACTCACAAAACACCTCAAATTGCGCCCCACAATGCACCCCTCTTTCCTAAATATCGGGGGCTTATCTTATATCCAGCTAATCTTATATCCAATCCCCCTTCCTCCCATTCCAGCGCCTTAGTTGTTAGGTTTTCATATGATACATTATACTAATTGCAATGTTATTAGTAATTATTAATTTTATGACTTGATTGATTCAGACCATGATGTAGGCATTCAAGCTCTTGTTTTCACACTATTAAACTACAGAAAACACAACATCATAAATATGCATCACATATTTAAACTTCAACGCCTCATCAATCCATTCCACCCAGTCCAGTTTGTACGGAGCTGGGACATCGCATCCAAATGATGACAGTTTGTGCCCATATTGCTAACATGATGCGCCATGAAGAGAATGTTTGCTTGGAAACACTTGCTATCGCTCCATCTCTCATACAACCCACCAAACAAAGATACATCTTAGAACAGCGAAAACAAAACAAAACGTAGCAACGAATAGGTTACAAGTAGTGCAAGCTTTCTTTTCGCCACTTAGAATGATGTCGCCATCGGTAGGTCCACGCCCTGGTCGGATGACATCATCGACTACATACATGTCCGTAGTTTCCCTTGTCAATAGTTTGATTGCCGCTCTGTTTTTACCCCTTTTATGTGTCTTCTCCTTCTGTTAATTCCATACATGCTGTCCATCATAACATGTTCAGTATACATTTACATATTTAATCTAGCTTTATATATTAACACTACTTTCACTCTCTCCCGGGTCAGCCGTAACGTAGTGATGAAACCTTCTTCGTAGGAGGCAAAAGTCTACACAAGAGGTAAAGTATTCGTTGGATATGTAAAAAGAAATATATTCAATAAAATTAGTCATCATGAACAATGTTCAGTAATCAAGGATAGGATAATGCGACCGTTCGTCGTTGCCTTGTCGTCAGCAGTCTTATCGTTATTCAATGTGGTGATATCCCCTACGAGGCGAGCGCCCACTGGTGCTTCTGGGCACGGTCTTTGCTGAAGATAAAAACGTATTTTTTATAAAGCGCGAAATTAAGTCCTATGGGTTGTTACATTTCATTCCTCGTGTGTTCAGCATCAGCATCAGCCTAGTCACATGATGCAGTCCCGTCCATATCATTGTCATCACACCGTGAGTTTGTAATGACTTGCAAATATACTCCATTCGCAAAGTGACCCCAATCATTAACACCAGGTCTATAGCCCCGGGAGAATTCACTCTTGACCTTGCATTTCTGTAGCCTTCTCCTTAGGCAGACACATCTGTACTTTCATTTCAGGATTTCGATTTCGCAAAACGCACCGTATGTTGTGTTGTCTGGTGTAGTGCGTGTGTTCTGAAATCGGATCCCTGTGTATTTCCGAATGGTTTATATGTGCGTCTTCGGTTTGCATGTTTTTCTCACGCCAATTTGTGTGCGTCTTCATTGTCTTCTGGGATTCTAAGTTGTGATGCGCGGTTGGAATTATTTCAACATATCTAGTGAGATCGAGGTTTCGCACCTAAAGGTACGCGTGTCTGAGTGTTTTCACCCCGAAGACAACACGTAACAGCCCAAAGATGTTTTTATGTAGCTGCAGCAGTTGCATGTCTGTGACTATCTACTGCAACGTGGGGATTTGTTTTTATAATCAATTGAGGTTCGTGCATATGAGGTGATATGTTACTGTTCAAATATCTCGTTTTTGTACGAGGATAGGAACATGCCGTGCTGTGGTGTTAAGATCGATTTTGTTAGTATCTTCTGAGTCGTAAGTGATGCACGTCTATCACCTTTCTATCGTCATGGGCCATGGTGGACATCCTCAAGGCATCAGAGAGTGACTCGTGTCGTCGATCAGCTGTTGCTGTGTTGATGGTAATTGTTTCCATGGATACTAGTTTGTTGTTGTATTGTTAAAGGTGCCTCCTCAATTCGATTTTTCGCTAGTGACATTTCAAATTCATTGTGAGAAAACGTAAAACTACCTAATATCCACAACTTAATGTTGGTTCGTTTGTGTGACTTTGTGTATGTAGTTTTGGCAAAAATCATCAGGCAAACTATATAATTCCTACCCAGGACTTTATTAAATGATTATCACCATTAGACTCTTCCTGTGAATGCGCTTTACGATGATGTGTTTCTGTGTCGATGTTGTTGACTTGTCTTGCTCTCTCAAAATATGAGACTCAAATATTCAGTGGGTTGAACGCAAAACGTTGTTCGAGCAATTGATGAAGTTAAACAAGATATAATGTCCATTGTTTATTAATTCAACAGTTTAAGCAAGAATACGCACTATTGTATTAAACCAACTTCCAATAGTGTTTACACTGTTCGCACTTAACATATTTGGACGTGAAAGAACCAGATTCGTGACGTGCTAAACCAGCTGATAAAGCAGTTTTAATGTTGGCTAGGGCGGAAGACCATTGAACACTTGTTGATACATGCAGTAACATTCTATTTGTCACCACCGCCAGATATTAGTTCTGATGTTAATGGGTATTGATGTCATTCCGTTTGACATCGCCACCAGATTTTAGATCTAGTGTTGGTGGCCGTGCGGTGATATTCACTTTACCATCATCACCAGACAGTGTTCAATGCATACAACTGCAAGGGTCGGCTCAGATATCAGCCACGATCGGATGTAATATTGCTTGCGGCAGTTTGGTTGTATTAACTTACCTAGAGATGGTTACTTCCGACAGTCTAGTAACGGATGACTTCATTATTTTATCGCAGACATGATTGACCAACAACGCATTGTATTGAGGACTACTACGCAAAGGTCGTAGCGTAAACGTGAACGCTTTATGTCAGCGGCAGATGTTCTATGAGCAATATATTAGTGACAGTGACGCCTGAGCCGAATCCCCGAGCGACTTTCGTATGATGCACCAGTTCTCATCGGCCATGTGTTTTACAGAATCTCCTCAAGCTCGGGACGGGTACTTCCGTCTACGATGGAGAAATCCCCTCTGGACATTCATTGGTGATGACGTCAGCACAGCGCTGGCTTGATGATGCAGCATTTTCTTCGTGTTCTTGTTGAGCCGATCGTGCACAGTTTTGCGGCGTTGAGGCGCATCAGTGTGTTTGGATGACAACCGGTAGTGGCACAACAATCGATAACCCCGCCACCGCGTGTTTGCCCGTTGCAATCGAGTCGTGAATTAATCGCAGCTTCGATGAGCGGAGGTTGTGCGTGGATACAAGGAGTCACTCTCCCGCCTTTCGTCATCGGAGTCAGCTGCGGCAGAACCAAAAGTGTTAGTCGATGTACACACAAAAGAAACAACACCCAGCAGCATGCAGAGAGGATAAGGATAACAACATTGTCATCATCAGTTTCTTCAACAGAAGCAAGCTGTAGTTGCAGAAGCTGTTGTAGTAAATGTAAATGTAACAACACTAGCGGTAGAACAAAGGAAAACAAACACACCAGACATCGCGCAAGTTGAGAAACAAAATCAAACAAGGATCAATTGCGTATGTCCTCTGAATTTCGGTGACGCAACCAACCTCGAGCCAACGAATCCCGCGTGGCACTAAGATGTGGCAATTTCGAGCGTCGTTTTTCTTGGTACTGAACGTGTTTGCATTGCTCGGGAAAGTCGTCGTCAACATGGATAGCAAAGGCCATCAACGTGGCCGGCCCACAACAGTCGGTGAGTGTATCATTCCTTCTCACGTTCTCATAAAGGGCCTAATACACATGTCGACGGCAACGGCAAAACCTCGACGGCAAAGAGGCAAACCCATCCTCGCGCGTCAAGGGTCGCTGCTGCTGATTACGTCAGTGCCAGCCAGCCAGCAGTATCCCCTGGCTAATCGCTTTGCGAAACTCTGAATTTAAGCTCAGCCTATGAAATCGCTCACTAAGTCAGTGGATCTCGGCAGGTCACGTGATCATAATAAAACTACTTTCAACCAACCGTGGCTCGTGTTGCATGCAATGTTTAGGAAGTAGAAGCAATTATTCGAATACACAGTACCCCTCAGCTGATCATGCTAATGGGCGAACAGGTCATCATATATTGGGATTCCTAGAAGTCGTTTATCCATCTTCAAATTGGGGCGGGTATTTGCGCTGTTCTCACGGGTGATGCAGTCGCGACTGGCGAAGTCAATTACTAGTTTGACTCACCTAACTTCCGCACTTCGCGTAGGGGACAGCCAGGGCTAGTTATGCCTGGCAAACAGCCCTGGCTTGTGAGGATGGGCCTACTACACATAGCGCGGTAATCTTCGACGGCATATGCAAATTGGTCACATGAGCAGTTTGTGGACGCTAAAAAAAATATAATTTATAATCGGGATGGGATGGGACATATACGCATCAGTTTCTCTGTCGACATCTTGGATTTTGTAAGGCTTGTCAACAGACCGCGCCGCTAATTCAGTCGAACACGAATCCGTTCGATTTTACCTTGCATCCGTGTAATTACTTATTGTTAACATATTTTGTTATTTTGGAATAACAGTATAAAAAATATGTTCCTTCCGCAAATAATTGAATGTTGAACTCCTAAATAAACATGATATTCACTGGATTACTTAACTTTCCTCAAAATCAAATCAAAATATATATATTAAAAAAAATATCAACAATGAATCTGCAATTTTAGTTTGTGTTTATATTGCTACATTGGAACATATGTAATTTGACGTCACACCAAAACAACAGCGTTGATTGGCCAAAGAGTACATTTGCGGCGCGGCAATTTAGGGTAAATCGCTTTTGTTTCGATTCGTCGAGCGGTTTGCCGCCGTATGTGTACTAGGCCGTATGTGTACTAGGCTCTGTGTTATTTCAATTAGAGCGATATTTTTATTTGGCCGTCGAGGTTTGCAGTTGTCATCAACATATATACTTGGCCTTTTACTCTCTTTTCATGTTCTGTTAGAGGGCTGGGCTCTTGCTAACGTGTTTAGCACCGCGAGACACGTACTGTGGTATGGCGGCCTGTTTGCCTGTTAATTAAAAATAAGTTTAAGACCAAGGTAGATCAATGACAGTTAATACGCTAACTTTTGGGCAGTCTGGCAGTAACTTCTTCCCGGGGTCGAGGTTCACGCACCTCTTTCTATGTTCACTCGCGTCCTTGGCCCATTGGCGTCTGATCTACCAACTGGCGTCTCATTTCCAAATACACACAGGTAGTTACTAAGAGTTATTGACATGTTACGTGTTTTCTGCTGCTGACGAGCCACTCTTCAGAGTGCCCCTCTGTTCTTGCGTTTGCTTTACGAAGAAATGGAGTATCTACCTGAAATGTTGACTCCCAGAAATGTCCATTGCGGTCTGAAATCTCAGGATGGTCTCACACGTACCATAGACAAAGCGGAAAAGTCCGGAGATCGCGCTTTTAAAGTGGTTGTGCCTAAACTATTATTTACATAAACATTACCTACATAAACATATGCGCAATAATAACAATGTCAGTGTTTAAAGAACAAATTGAAGACTCAGTATCTTAGCATAGCATACGACTGTTATCAATTTAATAATTTAACTAGTTTTACCATTTTCATATAATAATTTGTGTTATATCATATGTTTCTATTGTTTTTACTAAATATGCTGTAAGGAACAACAGAATATCACTGTATAAATATTGTGCTATAGAAACTAATAAACATTTATATTTACTAACACTCCCGTAATTGGTGATTATAGAAATGAAATGACCAACGAAACGAGTTAAAACAAAGTATGTAATGATGGTAAATGTTGAGTTTGGTTTGTTGTTCCGTTATTGGGTGTATGTTGGTAGGGCCTAATGCTTAAACAAAGAACACAGTACAACGAATGATTATACAGCATAGATAGTAAAGCTAATATTATGTCCATGTTCCTAAGGTAAGCTACAAAACTGATCGCGCATCACTGTAATGGGAATATAACATTTCGAATATTAACGACGGATTATATAACAAATTATGAGATGACTCAGCACCCGGCAATTACACTTCTGACCTTCAAGCATGCCGTGTGTATACGTGTTATTACATATACTTGCTTTATGGCAAATCAATTGCAGGCAATATGATACAATTGTGATTCTGTAGTATCATGATACAAATGCGATTTTGTAATGCCATCATCCCAGATAGCCGACTATAACATACCCGCAATAGGAAAAACATATTTATAATGTTACAGCTTGACCATACATTCGTTTGACCTCTGGACATTCTAGATAAGAGTTATTAACTGCATTTGTTACAACACCTAAATTGGGAGAATTTCAAGGAAATAGAATAATATGTTTCTGATAAATTACGAATGAAATTTCAGACGTTTTCAACCAGGTAGAAAGGATCTGCGGCAGTTACTATATCATCAAAAGGAAACATTTCCAAATTCCAATACTCTTATGGCTGTTATAGAGGAGTTGACAGTTAATATCCAATTGCGACAGGACGGGCCGCAAGAAAGGTTCATGGAAGTAGAATGACGGGTGTAAATTGATCACAGTGATAACGATTACGTAGCGACAAGGGTGCCCAATAAGGAGTGAAATGCAGATGTCATTGTCACATCTCTTTGTACGTTGTATAACAGCACCGATGTAAATATCACTTAAACTGAGAAAACGTGTACTACAATGCTACATAGAGTCAACCAGGTGTGATTCGTGGTTAACAAACTAAACGATCAGACAAGACCACAAAATGAGACGGAGATGTGGCTAATGGGTGAAGAGCTTAGAGCATCATAAACATAACAGAACAGAACAGTAAATCAGCAATCCTTTGTACAGCAAACACTATAATAAAGAAGGAGCAAGCAAGATGTTTAGGTTATGTCATGAGAAAGCGAAATTGTAATCACACACACGCACGCACGCACGCACGCACGCACACACAATGAGGGGACGGATATGATCGATCCAAAGCGTGCAACAGAAAATGCGCCTGGGAAAAAATAACCATTTAACCTAAACTCTGGCATTAGTTTGAAGAAAAACACAAACACACCCTGACATACCCCTTGTCTTTAACTATAACTAAAACATATGCTGACCCAACATGGATAATTTGGAAATCGCGTAAGATAATTTCCAACCACGTTTTAACAATTTCAAACCGTTGTTTTGACATTTTAAAAACGTTGTTAGAAGTTAACTCTATCAGTCTTATAGAAACAAACCGTTTCTTATTCCTGTCCTAAATGTGCTTTTAGTCGACGTGTCCTAAATTATTTACACATATCTAATAACGAGCCGTCTACGTCGTGCATTTTATTGCTATTGCAAGAGCAACGCATGGCAACTGAGCTGATTAATTCCGTACAGCTCCACAACGTGTGCCATAGAAGAAGAAAGCCTATTAGGGGTGACTAGTATGGATAATTTTAGTAATGCGATAGTGTGCTGCAATGGCTGCAAAACACTACCACTGTTGCAATGCTGTGGCAGTAGTGGCATGGCCATCGCGATAGTATCACGGAATGGTTAGTAGGTCCTACCCATGCAGTAAATAAGTTCCAAACCATAATTTGTTGTTTAATATAGCAGTAGCATTGTATAGGCTCTAAGGGATTATTTTAATGTGTCAAGATTATCGGGATAGTGTTCTGACAATATCACCGAATAGCGAGTACCCAACAAAAACGTTGTCCAAATCCATAATTCATGGTGTGGCGTACAGTGTGTGTGTGTGTGTGTGTGTGTGTGTGTGTGTGTGTGTGTGTGTGTGTGTGTGTGTGTGTGTGTGTGTGTCTGTGTCTGTGTGCGAGCGTGCATGCATGCGTGTGAGCATAACCCACATTACCGTTGTGACATTGCAGATTATATTCACCCGTTGGCGCTATTTCAGGAGGACTGATTTCGAAATAATTGCTATACTAGCCAGACAGTATGACCAGTTCGTGATACTGTCTGCAAAAATCGATCACTATCTTCCGTTTCTGGCAAAGTGCAAATTGACAAAGTACCTGATCGAGAATATAACCAGGAGAAAATCAATTACTAGATAAATTGCATTGGAATTATAATTATTTGTACCAACGAGATTTGATTTATGCATAACGACAATATAGAACACATATTTATCGAGAGGCGACGCTCGATCGCAATCAGTATAAAAACGCCAGACTCAGCTGATGCTTATGAACATGACCACTCGCATACTTGCTTATCATGCGCTATGCACCCCATGGATGAAGGCACTCGTAATTCATGCTTTCATGTGAATATTCATATATACCTTTTCGGTGTCGAGGAGCTCCATCTTGCTGCCGAGGGGCTCCGTCTCAATTTGCAGAAACTCCTTCTAATTGCCAAAAGATCGTTGTTAGTGCCAATAAGTGTTTCTTAGTGGCGAGGAGCTCATTCTAATTACATTCTCACGTTCCTTGTCATATTTGATATATATTACATACTATGATAACTGCATAGTATGTAACATTGAACTATTAATTAAATAATGTTGTTATAATCATTACTTACTTTCTTCTTCCATATACAAATTTATAGACATGTTTGACTCTGATATCCTCAGCTTCCACTTGCAACATTAAACACGTTATTCACAAACAATGTTTCTGCAATGTGAGATTGTCATTGTCATCCCCAGCTTGGTACATGTATGCAAGTTTGTCTTCACACCAAGACAACAATGCTGATTTATCAACGAGTATATCTACTGCGCGTTATTTTTTGGAAAATCGTTTTGATATCGTTCGAAACACCGCGGTAAACCGTGTAGCAGCTTTACGGCGCCGCGGTTTACCGCGACATTAATGCTTGACCATGGACTATTCCAGTTTCAGCGAGTTTTTATTACGGCGCGGTTTGCCGTTACCGCTGGTATGTGTAGGGCCTTTAGAGCCGTTGTCTTTCTTCGTGCCGATAAGTCGTTTTTATCAAGGAGCGCCATCTTTGTGACGTGGAGCTCCTTTTCATAGCATAGTTCTACAGAAACATATATATTGTATTCTTCAGCTGCTTTGACTGAAAAAGCATCCACATACTCATTTGAGTAACAACCAATAAGAACCTAGGTGAGAACACAATCAGTGATTACTTATGCTTAAGAACATTCATTATTCGACCGTCCAAATTGTCTTCCTCGCAACATGAATATAACAACAACGATCAACAATAGATACCAACCTAAACCAACTCCCATGGGGCACCTCAATATTTTCCCGATAAGTGACAAAGTAAATACGTAACTACGTACGTAATTAAGTCGAAATAAGACCGTTTAAATGCATCGCTAACTGGTAAGTGAGAGGCCATTGATCCAAGGACGCGAATGAACATAGAAAGAGGAGAGTGGACATCGGCGCCTGGAGGGAGATGCACTTACACGCCCCGAAGTTAGCTTATTGATATGTAGATGTAGGTCTTGATTTGCCGGGATTGTTTCAGGACGAGTAAACAGACAAGTCCCCGAACTTAGGGAGAAGCTAGATGCGGCAACAAACGTGACCGGCGTCGTCCTGGTCACAAACACCAACAACAGCTTCACCTTTTTGTCGCACATCAACTACTTCGAATATTTCGTGAACGGTAATAACACTTATGTTACTAAACCTCTGTGTGTATGAGATAGTTATGTAATGCGATTTACAATTAAACATCTAAGTTAACAACACATGATTTGCTGTTGTATGTTCGTGTGTGTAATAGTATATGCTGCCAACTGCTTGCGAAAACACAGAATTGTATTTAAATTAAATTTTGTAGCACTGGTTATCTGACGAACGGCAGACAGAGCAGCGTATCGTGGGGTCATCCTGGCAGCTACCTCTCGCATATATATGCTGAACTGAAGAAGAAGGTTATCAGTCAGGTCAAAGTGACTAAATCCAACTAATTCCTTTGTTAGATCATTACGGACTGTCATTGGCTTGACTCGTCAACAGCGCTGTACTATATGAAACCATAAGTTTTGCATCAATTGAGGCTCATGTGTTTTCGAAACAAACTCCCTTTTGTTTCGTATGCAGTTTGTCGGGCTGTGTCCAGCGGCGAAATAACAGCCCTTCTTGGTTCGGTCAACTGCGACGAACTGCAAACGATGTCGTCCATATTGAACCGTGTGCGGACGCCATTCATCAACAGCGCACCGAGCGCATGCGCTGTATCAAAACGAGGCTGCGACGGCTACGTGTGTCACGTGTCGGTCGGCAAGACTGACGTGGGCCGGGTGTTCGCGGAGTTGGTCACGTTTCACCGGTGGACGGCCGTGCACGTATTGTACGACGACAGCGCCAGTATGACCATGATTGTATAGTAGTAGTAGTAGTAGTAGTAGTAGTAGTAGTAGTAGTAGTAGTAATAGTAGTAGTAGTATTAGTAGTATTAGTAGTAGTAGTAGTAGTAGTAGTAGTAGTAATAACAATAATAATAATAACAACAACGACAGGAATTTGTATAGCACATGGATCCTCTTAAAATAAAATGCTCTTTAATATTGAACATACCAATTGTGTATAAGAATCATATATCTAATTAAAAGCAAACTGTATTACCTAAAAAAACTTATTAAGACACGTAATAAACCGACATAAAATAATTAAATAAAACAATCAATAAATATATATATACATACAGTAGAAAAGATTAATATTGATAATATATTTCAAGTCACCAAATTGCACGAAATGTGATGCGTTCATGTTATTCCTCATACGATAATTTTAAAAAGACGTGCTTTTATGATGTTCCTGCTGAGAATCTTGTCTAACAAATAATTTGTTTAATGGTCTCGGGCAGGTCGTTCCGTAGTTTTGCCGAGTGTCGACAATAACGGCTTCATCATAAGTGAGAGTCGGCAATAGAGGTATAACAAAGGACTTCTTTGTTGATCTAAACACTTACAGAGTAAATTGGCAGGTGTTTTATTTTTCCTCAAAGTGTCATTCACGTATGACGACCCTTTGAGCACATTGTCTATCATATACGCATGTCGATGATATTTGTTGTTGTTTCCTCTGCTTGTGCTGCAATAGCTGCTACTGCAGTTATGGTCGCTACGGATAAAGTTGTTGCTGCTGCTATTGCTGTTGCTGCTGCTGCTGCTGTTGCTGCTGCTGCTGCTGTAGCAGCAGCAGTAGTAGTAGTAGTAGTTGATGCTGCTGTTGTGGCTGTTACTGTGTTACAGCTGCAACTGTTATTCTTGTTATATATCTATATTAACTTGCATTATATGTGCGTGGTAGTCAAACTCAATGATTGCTATTCAAAAAAATATATTATACATATACATATATATATATATATATATGTATATGTATAATATATATATACATATATATATATATATATATATATGTATGTATATATATATATTATACATATACATATATATATATATATATGTATAATATATATATACATATATATATATATATATATGTATATGTATAATAAATTTTTTTGAATAGCAATCATTGAGTTTGACTACCACGCACATATAATGCAAGTTAATATACATATATAACAAGAATAACAGTTGCAGCTGTAACACAGTAACAGCCACAACAGCAGCAGGAGCAGCATATATATATATATATATAGTAGTACTAATAGTAATAACAAACGGTAGACAGTAGTAACATTGTCAACCTAATGTCAACCTGTCCTGTCTTCTCCCGACAGTTGGATCTCAAGTAGACAATGTTGTCGCCCATCTGTTACGCGACGCTGGAGTCACCATATCACTACACGAAGTCAGTGACGACGACGTCATCACGGCCCTGTCACTTGTCAGCCAAATGAACGAGCGCCACCTACCGATCATTTTAGTCTGCAGCCCTGACGTCGTCGCAGACATTCTGATCAAAGTACGTTTTATTGCAGACGATCAACTCTAGGTAATAGTGAGCCAACTTTAAAAGGAAGCCGTCTGTTCCGAGTTTTTCCTTTATAAATTAATATAATGTTTTAAAGATAAGATACATTTTAATTATCTTTGAAACTGCGTATGCGTAAACTTAATACTCTTGTCAAGTAATGTGCCAAATATGAAGCGTGTTCACTGTAAACTCATGTCACTACGCCCGCACAAACATGGTCATTTGCGTATCAGCTCGTCAGATGTCATAGGTAGGGCCCCTGAGCGCGCCCTATCCTTTAGCACGGCGAGCGGGGGTGCGGAGTGTTGTTTCAGACTGTATATGGAAATGCAATAGCGGAATTTAATATTTTTTTGAAATCACCGATAATACTCTTATTTACAAGTTTGTTGCTGGATGTACGCAGGAGTTGTGTTAACTTGTTTAGTTATTGCCGTTTGAACATCACGAGTGCTAAACCTTGCATTATTGCAGATTAAGCAATCACGATGTTCAAACGGCCATAACTCAACAAATAAAACCAAATCCTGGATACATCCAGCGGGATATTAATTTTGTAGATACGATTATTTTCTTTTTCTGTCATATAACAAATATTAAATCTCATTGCAAGTTTGGACATTCGCAGTGTTCAAACGGCAATAGCTCAAAAAGTAAACATAATTCCTGTGTTCATCCAGCGACACATTTGTAGGTAAGATTATGACCTTTACTGTGGTATAAAAATACTGAATTCCGCGATTGCAATCTTAGTTACGGTCTTACACACCAACCCGCATATATGCGCGCCATGCTAAATCCTAGCGGTGCTACCGGTGACGTCATAACGACCGCTAGGTGTCGCAACAAACTGTGCAGAAAATGTACAGAAAAGCCATACAAAAAGGGGCCTTGAACAAGGTGACGGAGGGAGTTAAAATTAGTTGAATATCAGGAAACTATTTTAGAGTATATTTAATTCAGATTGGGAATAAAAAACGTTAATTTCGCTTAGTCTTTACGAATGCCACTCGACGGTCATCTCTGCCGCTAATAAAATCCACCGTCCACTCTTACTGTGTAGGCCGTCGACTTTGATTTGCGGCGCATGGACCAGTTCTGGTTAGCATATGGTAACAGTGGAACGATAATGGAGGTGATGACCTTGCTCAAGGTCACTGACAACGTCGCCATCGTCACAGCGGGAACGCAGATGGAGGGTTCATGGGAAGAAACGGCACAGGTTAGCAGTTGCTGTCAGCCACGTGTCATATTTTCTTCAATGATTTCAATCAAGAGTAAAATCTACATATCCTGTCGAAATGACAAAGTTGCCCATGTCAGCCAAGCACATTATCATGTGCTCACTATGTGGCGTGCCAGTATTCAAGTCGGGTATTAAGGAAAATAATAATAAGACGTGAAAGGACGCAATAGTCTACGTGTTAAATGGCTAATGTTTTCAACCAACCGAAATGTTATAAATCCAGTTGTACCCATACATTTTCGAAAATAAAACAGCCGTTCGGGTACCCAATGAATTTTTTTGTAAATTCCCTTTTGACACTTGGTCTTATCAAGACATCACGAACACATAAATGTAATATCCGATTCCCTAATACTGTGCTTAGTTGAAATAGGTGTCTGCTTGTATTAACTGTGCATGTGTATGTATTCGCGTGTTCGCCGCATGCGTGCGTAGGGGAAGGTGGGGTAAGACGGCCCAACTAACAAACCGAAGGGCATAGAGAGAAAAAAAAAGTACTTATATTGTAACAGTAAATGTGCTTTATTGAAGACTTGGTTAATGCGAACAACATATGCAATAACGAACTGGCTTTATTAAGTATTGTTGTGGTTATCACATAAACAAAATATGTGTTACCGGAGACCGTTTTACCCGCTAGTGAGGGTAAACGTCCCCTTATCGGGAAGCAAAACGATCCCCACAAATATTAACTAATGAACCAAATTACATTCACGACAAATCCCCAAAACAATTACCTGTTAGATATCCCGTCTTCACACTACCACGTGATCGGTCTACTTGTCAATCGAGGAGAGATCGGGGCGCGGTACAGGTGTGTTTGGTAGATGAACAGAAAAAGAAAGATTTTGTGGACTATGACCATGATGATGTTGAGAATGACAATGTCAATCAGGTTGTGATGCAGCCAGTAGGAAATGTCGTGATCCCAAACAATCGTGGACTGATAGAAGAATCAAAAGGATTAACATCACAAACAATCTGTAATCAGAGGTTTAAGCGTTATCGTTACTACTGGTCACTCACATCTGTTGGTTTGATAATGTAAATGTATGGACAATTCGTATGAACTTTGGTTTATTGTTTATATTCTTCAATGGCAGACAGTTTTATTTCACTTTTATTCCATTGCCCAGGTGTACAATCACTAAAATGGATTTTAAGTGAAAAACATCCAAGCAGCAGAGTATATTTTTCCCAACACTGTGATATAAATAACCGTTGTTGCTTTAATGTTTTGATGATTGGCTTCCTAAAAAAACTGAAATAGATTATTGTGGCTAGTTATATGGTAACCTAGAACTTTTAATCTTGCAAACCCTAAATGTATAAGTGTTTTAAAAGGAGTGATATACAAAAACAAAAAGGCTGTCTCAAAGCATTATATTTTTATACTTTTATTACGTCAACTTGTTTTTATCACGAAAATAAATTCACTAGAATAAATGCAAACTTGTGTTCTAATTATATAGTCAACTAACGTCGCCATCTTGAACCGCATGACACCCTCCCAAACTGGACGAGCAATCCGTGCTACACCGGATTGATGCGTGCGGGTCAAACAAATGCTAAATATGCAGAACGGGTGCACCGCGTGCTACAGCGGTTTGACCAATCGAGTGCAGCCATTGTTTCTGGCGTGGTTGATGACGTTGATGCTCTTTGTGCGTGGGGAGACCATCGAGTATAAGCAACATCGGGTTATGCTTGAAAGTACCTGTCACCCTTACAAATTGCTCAAACCACTGCATAAAGATGTCACTTTGCATCCACCCACTCGTGCGGCATAGAAAGATCGATCCATTTGGTGCGCCGTTCATTAATTCGGCCTTCATCCCTTTTCGCGGGAACTCGGAGAGGGGTGGAATGAAAGAGCCAGTAGCATTCATGAATGTCTCAATGGTGACTATACACTTTGTAGTTCAATGTTTAACCAGAAGACTTTATCATGTCTCCTTAAAATAACTTCTTTGCATTTTTGATTAGACCATGTCATCCAGTAAAAAAATCCACTGGGTGTGGACTTCACACCCGCTTGCCTTTTTCAGAATCCAAGATGGCCGCCGAAATGCTAGAAATGACATAACTTCTGAACGAATTGACATAGGAAGGTGATCATGGTGTTTAGGCATAGGTTTGTTGGGGCAAGGAATCTATTTCTGCGGTTTTCATCAAGATTTGTTGAATTATGATTGTAGAACAATCCCATATGACTGCCAAAATTACTGCCGAAATTGTTGGTATTTGTCTGTTGATACAAAATAATTAAATTGAAAGGGTTACAGTCCATTATGAACTCTTCAGCGTATTATCAGTAAACATATAGTGTAAGTGACAGTGACTTGTGACCGTTTCAGAAAACCTACATATCAAAATATTATTATTATAAAAATATTACTTCGATTTCATGATAGAGCACATCAGGTAGCTGCAAACAACACTATCCAAGTACAATACAACTATTGGATGATCAACTGGACACAAGTATACCAAAAATATACCAAAAAGGATTATGTGCCTTATTAACATTATGGCACAATTACTCCTGATCATCATTAGACTCACTACTAGCATACTGATTCTCATCTGACACATCCTCGTCATCTTCATCCTCATTAGACGCCTTCCTATTGAATGGGTTGTTGCATTCAAGTCCTCCCCCACAGGCACAAAAGATGGTCCGTTCGACTTGGTGCCCAGTACATCCGCAGTTGTTGCTTTCACAGGGTCGCTCTGACTCACAATTGCATCGTATGAGCTTGAGTAAAGACTCAGGAGCTAGGGGAACTCCCCCAGCAACAGTGCGAGGACATAGGGCTTTGTTGGCATGGTCTGCCTCCCATTCCAACTCTCCTGGGTTGAGGGATGGGGTGTCCGATTCTAGGGCTCCATACCATTGTGCAACCTGTCAATATCATCTGAGCACATTCTAGACAAATGCTTGAGTTGTTGGTGGGAGAAAGCATAGTTGGGGGGCAGAGGCAGTATTCGTTCCAGTTTTCAGCGCCCACATGCGCTGACGGCACTCTCTCATGGAGTCACACTTCAGCTTGCTACCATAACATGCAACCATAAATGCGCAATAAAAAGATAACTTGTATGGACATTTGTATACCTCGGACAGGAACTGATGGTCTAAAAGTATAATGACTCAAGTGCAGAGTGGGCTACATTACGTATACATTATTTTGCAGGTAGTGTTTATCATTGTGACAAAGATTCATGGAATGCAACAAGGTGACGAGATTGTGACAAGTGCAGCACACTGAAGAGTCATATGTCACACAGTTTGACCAGTTAATGGTCTAGCTATGGCATTATAAAGATTTTAGGACGCCAAATGACCTTGACCTTTGCCTCAGCATGTGACTTTACCTTCAGGTGTACATATTATGTAGGTATTTGGATTCGTCATCATCAAAACCCCCATGAAAGAGGCTTTGATTTGTTTTGCTGCATCTTTAACGCTCAAATTATAAAATATTTAAAGGGTTTCAGGACCCCAAATTACCTTGATTTCGACCTATTTGATATGACCTTATCGTCTAAGCATCGCCAAGCTTACCCCAATGAACTTATCATCCTAAAAAAACATGATTTTTATACCGACATCAACACACTATCTCATATCATTCTAACGTTATGAGAATTTTAAGGAGTTTTGGCGTTTCGGCAGTCAGTTTGGCAGCCATATTGGATTTTTCTGCAATAAGAACTCAACCAATATTGATGACAACCTTAGAAATAGATTCCTTGCCCCAAAAAACCTATGTCTAAACGTTTCACCACACCGTTGAGGGGGCCTTTTTACACTACAGTGACAGCGCATTAAATGACCCGGCTTGGACAAACGTGTGTGTATATTCACGGTGTAAGTTAAGACTGTCCATCGTGGATTAGTTATCAATCGTATACCAAGGTATAAGCAATATCTGCTTGATAGTCTTCATAAATGCTTAAGAAGTCACGACACTCGATCACCTTACATCAGTGCAGAGTATTTTTGATTTTTTGAATTATCCGGCAACTCAACACCGTCGCGTGTGGAAAGCCATATGCGATGTGACCTAGGTCAAGGTCAGAAACGTTGTATCTGATCGGCAAAACGCGACAGGGTATTACAGATGAGATATAAAAGGGTGTCCGTCTTAGACGGGGGCCCGTTTTACCCCATCTTCCCCTACTCGCATGTGTGGTGTTAAAGCGGCAAAGGTCGTCATGGCAGCCAATGTCGTCTTCAGCTCACGTAGTCATTCCGTATACCGTTCTAGGAAAACATCGTGCAACTGTCGCATGTCTTTAGTGAAGTTGCTAATTCTGATGAATGGCGGTATCCTGCGGCACCCGTCAACACCAGCTGTGCGTCGAGGTATTCGCGGAACTTTACAGATCTCCTCCTGGCACAAATACAGGTGATTAGCCATATTTCGCTTGGGGAAAACACAGCCGTAACATAAGAGTAGTCATGTTTGAACTCGTTGAGATAGCAGTATAGCACGATCGCACTGTGGCATTTGAAGAAGCGGAACCTCCTTTCATATTTTTATATTTAATGCACATTATAGCTGTTTATAATATAACGTTGCATTCTGAGTTCGTCCGTCTTGTAAATAAAAAATTTCAGTGAATCATCACTTTCCTGAACACCATATAAACTTCAATATTTACATAATACGTAATTTTAAGATAGAACGGCGAAAAATACGAAACATTATATCCGCGTGTGATATGTTATATACATATATTATTCTGCTGGCCGGACCTGGCGATCGATAGTTTTGCAACATATCAAATGCCAAAGTGACACATCGTAGCCAGTGAGATCAAATAAGTAAATACTGTTCATGTTGTGCACATGCTTTCTGAAATTTAGTTGAAATGGTTGGTAGTTTAACTCAGCATGCAACTTAAAAAATATGAATGCATACACTCTCAGTGCTAATAGTCCTAGCGTGATTCCGATAACATAGCCGCTGCATTGCACCTTCTCTTACCATTTTGATTGACATTATTATCACATGGTTTTGGCAAATTTTCACTTACTTGCTATGTGTGTATTTTTGCGATTGTTTTAGGTTACCTCCTACGATATATATATATATATATATATATAAAGATAAACTTTGTTTTATATATATATATATATATAATACAAAGTGTATCTTAGTTGCAAAGATACAAGTAAATATAAAACAGATAGAAAATAGGAATGTAATATAAATAGTGTAATTCTTAGCAAACCCGCAAAGGCTTATAGCGAAACCATCTGTGTTTGTAGATACTTATTGTTATACAGCAAATCCTAATTTATATTCATATATATTTCCGGACATTCAAGCAAAGATTTCCGTCGTATACATTTACTTATATTTGGTTCTTATTCATTTCCATGTCATGAAGGTTTCTTACTGTGTTGGTGTCCACCAGACCTGCCTGATGCCGGACTACGATGAACCACACAGCATCGAGTATGTCATCTACAGCTCGGTCCGAAGACAGTCCGACTACACCCCGCAGATGACTGTCGCTGGTACATGGCAAAAGCATGGCTCACTGCGCATGCTTGACGAACTTTTTCCAAATTCGAAACGGGACTTCCGGAACCAGCTATTCACAGTGACGACACTAGAGGTAGGATAGATAATTGGAAGAAAGATATCTGGGTCAGGTCAACATTTTACATCCAGGTTCACATCAGAAGAATAAAATGCCGCTGATTTTGACACACACGCATTTTTCAAGGATTTTTGTACCCTGAACATAACATATAGTTATGGACTGAAAAAAGGCACTTTTCTGGCTACATCACTTGTGTTTCGTGCACATTTTATTCTCGTTGTTGTTTGCGAGTATGCGCACATACAAATGATGGAAGGGTTCCCATGTATGACAACAACATTCGGGTCGTTTAAATTGTAGGATTTTACGAAAACGCTACTGCGGATCGCTGACAAAATGCAAGTCTAAAAGTATTGTTTTAACTGACTCGGAATTTATTTTGCGCGGAATGTGGAGTTGCCTGACTCGCGGTTAGCATTCGTTCCAATGGAGAAAACAATAGTGGTCTTATGCCTGATGATAAGGTTGCGCCAATGTCAACTCGACCTCAGATGTAGTTTGCATCAGTACATGACTTCCAATGTGTGTTTGAACAGAAACACAACGAATTAACAAGATAACGCTGTGGTTAATCGATCCTGTGTTGGAGTAGAGTTCTTGCAGTTACTGGGTCTTTGTCCTCCGATCGATTAGATTAGATGGAGACATTTGCTCCAGCGTGATATTGAACAAGTTCGCGTTGCGGCTTCTACATTGATGCAGCTGCCGCCATGGCGAGTTTCGGCTCCATTCGCCTATCCACGATGATGCGTTGCCGTCACTATGCGTGCGTGGTTAAATAATAATAATAATAATAATAACTTTATTTAGAAACTCATTTCAAAAGTACAACTATGTTCAATGGTGTTGACAATGTTCATAAAATACTAATACGTATGTAATTTAATACGTGACTTATATATACTAAGAAAAATGCCCGCCACCTAACGTGATGCTGCGGTAGATGGCAGTCGTGATAATGATATTAACCAAATGTTGAAAACACAAGCATCCTTACATAAAAAAATCCATAACGTGCTGGCAGATACTCGTTGTCTGTTCAAATTTACGAAAGTCGGAGAGAACGTGAAGTTCACGTCCGTCGATAGGCCCTAGTCGTGATAGTGTAGAATTGTCAAAAAAGAACAGGGATTATTATATTTTAAAAAAGGTACTCATGCTCACAGAGGACTATACATTAATTTGACATATTATCAACTGATTGTGCAATTGCTATTTGTGCGACTATATTTAAAAGCACTTTCTATAAATAGCTCAGAAGAACGGGTTTCGTATTAAAAAATGTTGGATTCTCAAAAAGCGAAAGGCTTGTTTGTCCACCTACCATCTGGATGTTAATCTTGTTAACTGTAGGTAAGTATTGTATTATGGTCATGAAAATAGCGTTATTGTGTATATGTGACAATATGACTGTAATAGTGTCATGAAAATAGCGTTATTTTGTATATGTTATAATCTATCAAATAGAATATTTCAATCATTAACATGTTGCGTTTTGGTGTCAGTGAGGCACCTTATCATCAGTCCGTCATTTGATATGTTCCAACTACTCCGAATATGATATTATTGTTTCAGTATTCCATCTTCCAAACTAAGACTGTCTTGGACAATGGAGACGTGCTTTGGGGAGGAATAACCTTTGACCTTCTTGACTTCCTCGCCAGTGATCTCAACTTCAGGTAACTCTATAAGCAGTATTCAAAATCTCTACTCGTGACGCCAAACACCGAATCGAAGACCACATGAAATAATTCCAGATTTCTCATCAGTACGCTCCTTAGGTGCTGCAAAAATGTGATTTTAATGTACTTATTCCTCTAAGTACATGTTTCCGCGCAAAAATGAAAACTATGATTCGTATCAGGCCAAATGAATGTCTCCACGGATTGCTGAACATTCTTCAGGATAGTTTATTTCTATGGAAATATCTCCAAGAGTTTGCAGCTTGTATGACATTCTGTCGGTTGACATCTTCCGGTGTTGATTGTTGATTAGAATAACCCGTTTGATAATCGCTAAAACCCCCATCATTGTACAATGAAAAGCGCATCCTTTATTTGCTTTTTGACACTGTTCTGGTGAGAAACAGGGAATTATTTTATATGGCCTAATGAAAGTCATGTGAGAGCGTAAATGTTTCTTAAAGACCAATACTAGGAATTCTATCGACTACATGAAACCCTTGGCGCCATTGCCTTGTCTATATTTTGATACACTAACTTTGGGGTATTGTAAGAACATCTCCCAGGCGCCGAGGTTCACTCGCCTCCATCTATGTTCACTCGCGTCATTGTACCATTGGCCTCTGATCTAGCAACATTAGTGGTATTTCCGAAAACACAACGGCAGTTATTTTCAGTTATTTCCTGACGTGCTGTTGATATGCTTTGCTTTTCCAGAGGGTATGTCTCATATCTGAGATAATTGAGCAGTGTTTTCCTTATTTCATATGTGATATAAATTACAGTGATCTAAACATTAACACGTTGGCGCTGGCACCGTTTGCAGGTACCGGGTGACTGAACCACCAGACGGGCAGTGGGGAGTCATGGATGGCAACAATACGTGGAACGGCATGATCGGTTTGGTCGCTAACCAGGTGACACATGTGGAATGTGTGTTTGTGTGTGTGTGCGCGCGCGTGTGTGCGTGCGTGTGTGTATGCGTGTGTGTGCGTGCGTGTGTGTATGTATGCAAACGTTTGAATAACCAAATAATGAAACAGATGCACCAACTAAATTATAATGTATTTCTGCGATATTCTATTAAGCTAGCAGCTGTTTGCCCACACCCCATGTTGCTGCTTGACTATCAACATAACGTCTGTATATCATTATACGTCCAATTAGCAATCTAACACTAGTGAAGTGTCAAAATTAACCACACGCATGCATTAAATGCGACACAAAAGTAATGTTGATGTCAATCGGCGTAGTTGCGGTCAATGTTGCGCATTGAGCAAATAACTCAATTGTGCGGAGCTCTCTCTCTCTCTCTCTCTCCTCTCTCTCTCTCTCTCTCTCTCTCTCTCTCTCTCTCTCTCTCTCTCTCTCTCTCTCTCTCTCTCTCTCTCTCTCTCTCTCTCTCTCTCTCTCTCTCTCTCTCTCTCTCTCTCTCTCTCTCTCTCTCTCTCTCTCTCTCTCTCTCTCTCTCTCTCTCTCTCTCTCTCTCTCTCTCTCTCTCTCTCTCTCTCTCTCTCTCTCTCTCTCTCTCTCTCTCTCTCTCTCTCTCTCTCTCTCTCTCTCTCTCTCTCTCTCTCTCTCTCTCTCTCTCTCTCTCTCTCTCTCTCTCTCTCTCTCTCTCTCTCTCTCTCTCTCTCTCTCTCTCTCTCTCTCTCTCTCTCTCTCTCTCTCTCTCTCTCTCTCTGAGTGTGTGCTTGCGTGCGTGCGTGTGTGTTTTCGTTCGTCTCGCTTCAAATTTATTTATAAAACAATCCCAGCTAGTACCTACTACGAAACGATAGCCCGTTTGTACGATTGATTTGATAGTTTTTCTGAACGTGAAGTAGATACTCTCCTACATGTAACGTAGATAACGTCATCCACAACTGAAGCAGATACTCTCCTACCTGTGAAGTAGATACTCCCCTACCCGTGAAGTAGATAGTCTCCTACCTGTGGACAAACTATTCAATTGTTTTCACCGGATCAAAATTGGGCAAATAATTGACGCACGTGGTTCGACTCTATTTTACTATGTCATATCGATATGCGCAATTTTGCAAGCTACGTGAGTGCTAACGATTAAAATAAGTACTTTGGGTTATTTTAACGAAAGTCCGCCATCTTTTGTCAGAAAAACTGCGCTTGTTCATACACGGTACATATAAACATCCATGAACATCCACGAACAAGATTCACGATGGGTTCAATCAATTGATGCTGGGTTTATGTTTCGTGGGAACAGACACAGCCCATCACTGACACACTCTCAGGGACAAGCCCTTAGGGCATAACCTAATTTTTTTTAATGGTTTTAGGAGGTAGACTTCGCCGCAGTGTCCGCCTTCATTACGGTACCACGCCTACAAGTTGTCGACTTCCCGGAGCCCTATTTACGAGATAGCATCTCCATTCTTATCCAGCGCCCACACGAGGTAGGCATAGCATTAGGTCAATGTTAACATAATGTGACAGTTCACAGTCGAGCAAAGACATCGACATGAAACAAGTAAGAACTATGCTATTTTTGTCTTGTTATTTCAATGTTTTATTTTTAGAATGTGTTGCATCAGTTGATAATAACGTTACAGGTACTTCTGAAATTAATTAATTTACTAATTGTTAATACAAATTATTGTTATTATTATAATGACAGGAACAGAACATATTTATTTGTTCCAAAGACATAATACAACAAAGTATTTGATGCAGAAACCACATAATATATTACATTCTAATCGGCAAGAACAAAACCAAATGGTACGTATAAAATATATGGTCGGAAAAAAAGACAATGCAATATAGGAGACGGGAGGCTCCCACTTAGACTATATTTAGTCGCTGTTGCAGGAGCCATGCATATGCTTGAAATAAAAGTATTCTTATACGTATAGTCAACCCCTTCGATTTATGTAGACGGTGGACAAACTGGCCTTCATGCGGCCGCTGTCTTACATGGTGTGGTTGACGCTGGTCGCCTCACTGCTGCTGGGAGGCGTCATTCTGTGGCTCGTCAGTCGCGTCTCTCCCTGCAGCAATCCACGGATGAGAGTCAACACGCATTGCTGCCCAAAGACGAAAGTCGACACTCATGACCACCGGCAGGCCGAGCTCCTAGACCTACACAACTCGCTGTGGGTTGTCTTCAGCGCTAACATATTACAGTGTAAGACAGCCTAGGGTAGCGGTTCTTAATTCCCGGGTCGCGACCCAAAATTGGGTTAAAAAGCTGCTTTGAGTGAGAGTTGTTAAGAATTGCTAAGTGCGACTGTCCAAACTACCTATTTGCACCTGTTTTCACATTGTTGCAGCAGTTGATAATTTGTTTGTTTCGTTTAACTGCTGTTAGTGTGTGTGTGTGTGTGTGTGTGTGTGTGTGTGTGTGTGTGTGTGTGTGAGTGTGTGTGTGTGTGTGTGTGTGTGTGTGTGTGTGTGTGTGTGTGTGTGTGTGTGTGTGTGTGTGTGTGTGTGTATGTGTCTGAGTGTGTGCATGTGAGCGTGAGTGTGTGTGTTAGTGCGTGCATGTGTATACATACTACATACGTACACGTACGCGTGCGTGCTTATGTACATGCGTTCTGTGTGTGCATGCGTTCATGAATGTGTATGTGTGTATACGAACTTACGTGTTTACTTATGCACGTATGCATGTGTTGATATATTCGTACAGGTGGAACCTGGATGCCGACTTCTTGGTCTGGTCGCATCATCATCGGCGCCTTCCTCATTTCCTCTGTCTGTATCGTGGCGACATACACGAGTAACCTGGTCGCCTTCCTCGCTGTCACCACCTTCAGTCTCCCTTTCAACACCCTCGACGAGATGGTCCAGCAACACACGATCGAGTGGGGGACGGTGGAGGGCATATCCCTCTTCTACTTTCTCAAGGTAAGTGTTTCACTTTTGTGCTCGGTACTCTGACTCTGCTCTTGTTCATTCGTATTAAATAAAACGTAATACGACTTATGTTGTAGAACTCAAGGATTGAGCCTTACAAGTCCGTCTTTGCCAACTTAAAGACGGTAAAGAATTACAAGATGGGTCTGGAAAGAGTGCGAGAAGACGGTAAGTTGTTGGTTCTTGGGCACACGTCAGATGGGAAATTTAGCGCCAAAGTTGTTGTTCAGTGCGTTTTTGGGTCAGCGCCCCACCCTGAGTTTGCTAGTTTTTGAAGCAGATTATTATTTGTGTTGATCTTAGCTTTGTATTGAGGGTGTGCCTTTGGAAAATCACGGTTGGTTAGAGCCATTGGTCATCCGCTCAGTGGGACGACATATCCGTGCATTTTGTGCATTGATGTGTATACATTTTGCATTGTATTGCAAACATGCGTTTACCCTATACACTGTGCATTGATTTGTATCCTTTGTACATTGATTTGTATAAATAAATATATATATATATATGTGTGTGTGTTAGTGTGTGTGTGTGTGTGTGTGTGTGTGTGTGTGTGTGTGTGTGTGTGTGTGTGTGTGTGTGTGTGTGTGTGTGTGTGTGTGTGTGTTTGTATATATATGTGTGTGTGTTTGTATATATATATGTGTGTGTGTGTGTATTGGTTTATATTGATTCGAATACTCTGTACGTTGTTTCGTATTACAGTGCCCGTTGATTCAAGTACAGTGTGAAATGTTTTTTTATACATAATTCATTGGTTGGTGTACATTGTGCGTTGATTCGTGTGCATAGGTCTAGTGCACTGAGATTGAATCATAAGAAATTTATACTTTATACTTTTCGCAATGAGGCCGACAAAAATTACAACCAAGAATCCAGAAATCATTATGGCATTGTGGTATATTCATGAAACACGATATGGTGTTCGTTAGTATTAGTTGGTAGTGAGTACACACGCCCTTTAAATCCAACTTGTCGTTTCCTAGTTTTGCACATTATCGTCCGTTTAATGTTTGCTGTTCTAAGGATTTCTTCTGTCCACGATACTTTCAGCAATGTTCTCAGAAACCACAATTCCGTAGCTTCTATGTTCTTTTTGTATGGATTCTACCATGTTTACTACATATAAATTTCTTCCTCAGATAACTTCGCCTTCCTTTCGGAGAAAGGTTGGTTTCACGGTATCCACGACTGTAACCTAACAATGACAAGCGAAGAATTCTTCATCAACGATGTCGCTTTTGCGCTGCCAAAGAACTCTTGGTACACCGACATATTCAGTGACAGGTAGGCTGTTTTAGCTCGTGTTTGTGTATTAGATAAGTTGTAATACCAGTATTGGAGTTGACGCAGTGAATGACGCACACGTAAACGCGTAAGCACACGCGTACGCATACGCACACACAAACACACATACATACAGAGATACGGACATTATACAGCTTAAACAAATTACTCAAATTTGTTGTTTAACAGGATACGGCGGTACCGCGAGTCAGGTTTGCTGATTCATTGGGTAAGGCAGAATCTGCCAAAAGAGAAATGCAACGATTTCAGCGGCCCCGTCACCGGCTCGACGACGGCCACAGTGAAGCACTTCTACGGCTCCTTCCTCCTTCTCTCGGCCGGCCTCTCTCTCGCCGCCCTCACCCTCCTCGCGGAGCACCTACTTCACAGGTAGGAGACTATCTACTACACGGGTAGGGGAGTATCTACTTCACAGGTAGGAGAGTATATGCTTCAGTTGTGGATGACGTTATCTACGTTACATGTAGGAGAGTATCTACTTCACGCGTTGAGGAGATTATCTACTTCACATTTAGGATAGTGTCTTCTTCACAGGTAGAAAAGTATATAATTCACCGGTATAAAAGTATCTACTTCACAGATAAAAGAATATTTAGTTTACGTATAGGAGATTATATATTTCAGATGTAGGAGAATATTCATTCACATAGCATATATTTCCATCGCTTCATGTGTTCTCTTACTGTTTTAAGGTTGGGGCTTACCACGAACTACGTTAATTGCGCATTGATTTGCGCAGCCTGGATGATACCTTTACCGACACTGTACTTGTACCCTCAACTGGCTTAGTGGTCAAACTTGAAGCAAGTGCCATGTCCGGCACCACAAAATACGTAACTTCTATATATTAATAGGCTAAGTAGGAGGAATTGTAAGTGTATCTCCTCCCAGGTGACGAAATCCATTAGCCTCGTTTTGTATTCATTCATGTCCTTTGATCACTGGCAGGTAATTGTAGAAAGGTTCACCTTTTGAATGAAAAAACGTATAGGTTAATCATTCGCCAGGTGACGCCAATGCGTGATTACGTTATCTGCTGCATGCGATGTTGTAATTGGCTACAGATGACATTAAGTAGTCATGGACATTCAAAATACGGCATTTGATTTGTTCGCGTTGCTCCTTGGGCGGTTGAAAGTTATGTATTGGTTTTATTATGATCGTCATCATCATTATCATCATTAAACGAAATCACACATGTGCATTCTCTACCTAGCGGTGTGTTTCAGAGCGTCGCATCGGCGGAAGGAGACAATCTCTGATGATCGTGAGAAGTCGCGGGCCTCGGACGACTGGCACTATTTCTCATACACCTAATCAGGATCACAACCCGTGCTAACATTACAGCAGTTGCACCGCTATTGCACGCATTGTGTTACGACAGATCGCTGGTTCCTTCTGCGGTGCCTATCGCTACCCTCTACGCCTCTACACCAATGCTGGTGTGAATTGAAAAACTCAGCATGCATGTAGTGTGTTCTGTAGCCATAAATACCAGTGTGCGTGACTATGCGTTCATTAAGCGTGTTGTGTGAAGCAAGATTATTAATTTCATCATTTACTTCCGAGAAGAATATTAATCAAAATGTTTAAATATTGTGCAATGCAATACAATACAATTTATTTATCCCTGTAAGGGCAATTACATTGTCGTTTGGGCGGGCATAGTGTATATATATATATATATATTAAAATATAACAGGTAACAGCGTATTACTGGCTCACTTCACCATGGTCACAAAAAGAATAATTTATCACATGAACACATGGAGTGCATTTCTTCACACTGTAACCACTAAATATATAGAACATACACTCGCACTACATTCATTCCACATCGTTAAAAGACTGATTGCAACAAGAATAACATATAAATTCTTACGGTTTGTTTTGCGCGAGGGGCCCGACGGCAGAGTCTCCAACATGGGATATAGAGCATGACTATCATTGACTAAAATAGAACGTGGCTTCCTAAGTACCTGTTGTTCACAAAACTGAGTTATGTGTCTTTCAGTCTCTCTAATTATGTTGGAGCTGACACGTACACACTTCTGTAAACTGTTCTTGTTTTTAACACTCCGATTGAAATACCAGCAGATAAACGAAAAGCAAAGAACACTCTCAATAAAAGACTTGTAAAACAGGTTTTTAATTGTTTTATTAACAGAAAAATGAGTTTAATTGTCTAAGAAAGTACAGGCGTTGCTGACATTTCTTGACGATTACTTCAGTGTTGTCATCCCATCTAAGTTTATTATCAAACACTGTACCTAATTATTTGTACTTGGTGACAATTGCAATCTCTTGATCGTGAATGGTGGTTTTTTTCAGGACTTTGACTGTGTTTTCTGAAACCTATTACTAACTCCTTAGTTTTACATACATTAAACTTTAAATATGAGTCATCACACCACTCAACAAAATCTCGTAGTGCCGGGCCATGATCTTGTTGGGAACCAAAGAGAAGTGAAAATAAGGCACTGTCATCAGCAAATTTAACTAGAAACCTGTCTTCGTGAGTACATCTGCAACTGTCAGTGTCCAAGGTGTTTAGGAGGGGTGAGAGACAACAACCCTGAGGCGAGCCCGTGTGTGTCAACCTCATGTCAGAAAACTTCCCATTCACAAAAACATACTGACGACAAAAAATAAACAATCCAGGCAACAAGCTGGTTTCCAAGATTAAAATCAGTTTATGAGTTTGTGGGCTAAGATATGAGGCTGTATCAAATTAAAAGCCGATGAGAAATCGGCGAAGAGAATCTTGGCATGTGCAGTTGGCTTCTCAAGGTGAATATACACTTTGTCCAGAATGAATAACTTCGCATCTTCAACACCTCTTCCAGCCCGGTACGCAAACTAGACTGGGTCTAATTGACTCTCGGTGATGGGCAGGATCAATGACTTTACTAGCTTTTCCAGGTTTTTTCTTAACAAGGGGTGTTAGAGCAACTGGTCTGAAGTCGTTTAACTGTTTTTTGTTGTTTGTGTTAGGAATGGGGATGGCAGTAGAAGTTTTCCAAGCAGTGGGAATACTAGCAGTGTCTAGAGAGGTCTGAAAGAGATGTTGAAAGACGCCACTAAGCTGATCTGCACAAAACGTCAGAGTTCTGCCACAGATGCCGTCAGGGCCTGGGCTTTTGTTTATGTTGATCATTTTAAGACAATTAGCTACACTCTCCTGATCAATGACAGCAGTTTTATCAAACGTCAAAGACGACTTTAGATCAAACATGTAGGATGAAAAGTGTGTTCTTCAAAACGTTTAAATAAATCATTAAACACTTCGAGCAAAAATTCCTCACTCACACCCGGCAGCCTGACTTCAGATCTAATTGGGTCCGTCATCATATTGACAGCTGCCATGTTATTTATCCCCTTCCAAGCGTCACGAAAATTACCACCAACAAACTTGAGTTCAGCCTTCTGTTTACATTGTTGTTTTGCCTGCCTGATTGCTGCTTTTACCTCTTTATTTACATGTTTTTTCTCTTCGGCCGTACCCTGAATAAAGACTCTTTTCTTTTATTTAGGATGGCTTTTAGATCTTTTGTGACCCAAGGTTTATTGTTTGGAAAAACAGTGATTTGTTTAGTTGGAATCACAGAGTCAACACAGAACGAAATATAAGATGAAATAACATAAACAAGTTCATTCAGATTTTCACACGTGTCGCATAACAGGTGCCGCTCTGTGCAGTCAAAGCAGCCCTGTAACGCAACAATACTTTCGGCAGTCCACCTTTTCACGGTTTTCATCACCCGCTCAAGTCTATGAAAGACCGGCTTGTACACGGGGGCTAGGAGTACACTGTTGTGGTCAGCTGATCCAGTAGGAGGTAACGCCATAGACGTGCAGGCCGCAGACACTGAACCGAAGCAAAGATCAATTGTCTTGTTTAGACGAGTCGGAAATGTAACATAAAGATGAAACGTCTTCAGTGTTTTGTCGAGGAGGCAGTGATTACAGTTCCCAGCACATATTTCGGAGCATCTGGAGAAATAGAGTCTAGTTTATTGATGTGAGTTCTGTAGCCCTTGCGACATTGGCACGTGGATGGATGTAAACAAGTGTGAAGAATAACTGGGGGAATTCCCTTGGTAGAATTCCCTTCGCGTTCTTTTCCAGTGTCACGTTTGTTTCTGTCTGAATGGGTGTTCCAAACCCATCGATAAATAAATCACTGTCTTGCACATGATCATCAAGCCAAGTCTCAGTGAAAGCAAGTAGACATGCCTGTCTATACTCGTACATATAGTTCAAGTTTGCTTGTAACTCGGCCATTTTTGAACGAAGTGAGCGGACGTTAGAATGGAGTACGGTGGAGAGGGGTGATTTGCAACTCTTCATCTTTTTCAATTTTTGTTTTATCCCTCCCCGTTTCCCTCTTTTCCGCTTCTTGCTGTCTGTGGTGTTTTTCTCTGTTTCTGAACGTAGCAATTCAGGAGGGAAATCAGAGTGTATCAATGGCCCAACAGCGCTGGAGCCCCCAGGCTCAACATGTACTCACGGGTGTATTGAAGAAAATGGCCGCCATTTTGTTGTCCGTGCACCGATCCAAGCAGGCACGAAAAAGTCACAGCACATGCACATGCCAACATCAATAATCTACGCATATCCTTCCTGGAACACTCCAAACACTCAGGAGTCACTCTGCCAGTTCAGACGACAAAAAGAAACTCAAAATACACAGTAAACATTTAACACAATAGCCCGTCCTCGCGAATGTGTCGCCACTCGTGCAGCGCCACTGATCCCATACACAATTGTCTAAATCGAAGAGCACATGACATACAGTTCAAAAACTGAACATCGCTCAACAGACAACTCTCTATCTTGGCATGCAGCTGTCTACATCAAACATTACACCCAAACGTATTAACAGAACAGACGCCGAGAGAGAGAGAGAGAGAGAGAGAGAGAGAGAGAGAGAGAGAGAGAGAGAGAGAGAGCGAGAGAGCGAGAGAGCGAGAGAGCGAGAGAGCGAGAGAGCGAGAGAGCGAGAGGGCGAGAGAGAGAGAGAGAGAGAGAGAGAGAGAGAGAGAGAGAGAGAGAGAGAGAGAGAGAGAGAGAGCGAGAGAGCGAGAGAGCGAGAGAGCGAGAGGGCGAGAGAGAGAGAGAGAGAGAGAGAGAGCGAGAGAGAGAGAGCGAGAGAGCGAGAGAGCGAGAGAGAGAGAGAGAGAGCGAGAGAGCGAGAGAGCGAGAGAGCGAGAGGGCGAGAGAGAGAGAGAGAGAGAGAGAGAGAGAGAGCGAGAGAGCGAGAGAGCGAGAGAGCGAGAGAGCGAGAGGGCGAGAGAGAGAGCGAGAGGGCGAGAGAGCGAGAGAGAGAGAGCGAGAGAGAGAGAGTAAAAGAAGCAAAGGTAACCGTTCGTCCGACCAGCCACTCATTATTGCTCCTAGGATAAACCTGGAACGGTTCGGCCCACGCGCATTTTACATTTTAGGTCCCATCCTCTGGAACTCTCTTCCACTAGAGCTAAGAACCCAGCGTGATTGCGGACGTTTTAGGAGGAACCTGAATTTTTTTCTCTTTAATCTGTTTTTGTTCGTAAGTTCTTTCTGTTATTCCAAAATATGAATTACATACTTTTTAATATATATATATCTTAATGACTTTGTAAGTGTTTCCGGTTCGGAGTACATGCGGTATTTCGAACGCTCGTTTCTCATTTGTGATATTGTTGTAATACATCTTGACATGGATATGTACCACAAGCAGAAGATGAGATCAACTGATCTGTAATACGCGCATGCTGATGTTGTCGCTTGTGGGAAAGTTGGTGAGCAGTGTAGACATAAAACTTTGACAGTCCTGTGTTATTGCCCTGGGTTATCGCCTACCTTCGCACGTAATGAAATGACTTCGACCAGAAAAGAGACGTGCTCAGGTTGTGGCCGGCAGCGTGCCGATGTCACCCTGAGGATAACTGACGACCGTCTCTGTCAGGACTGCGAAGACGTTAACAGAGCGGCCTGTGAGGGTCGGGTTGACAGCAACGAGCGCCGACGGCAACGAGCTCCGAAGCTATGATGATGTCCCTGAAACCGGGTCTGCGAATACTATTCCAGACTGCCCGAAGTCGGTAATACGTAATGAGCTCCTGTGCTACGTGCTCAATAAGATGGATCTGATCGTCCATGACGCACTCGTAAAGTTGTGCGTGGACTTCTACAACACCAAGGTGATCGAAGAGGCCAAACGAATATTGTTCAGGTGTGCCGCGGTGACTGACCTGGGTGTGAGACCCCAGCGAAGATAAGGTCCTAGAAAGGACAAGAGCAACATGGAAGATATTATCCTGATCTTCCACAAGTGCTCAAGCAGCAGGGGGCTTCCTGAATTTGTCGCCAGTGACTTGACATGTGTACCACCTCTTGACATGAACAACATCGACTTTGCCCACTTGCTGCATGAATTCTAGGGCATGCGCATGAGATGGCAAAGATAAGAGGAAACATCCAGCAGTGCAAACAGGCGTGTGCTCCTCAGCGTGATTCAGCGTGGTCGAAACGTGACACATCAGTGAACAAATCTGTGTTTTTGGTGGTCAATTTGCCCTTATCTTTGGAAACGAAGAAATCTCGCCTCCAAGATCGTGATCTGCCAGTGAAACAAGGTCAAAACCTCCTCGGCTTGTATAGAAGACCAAAAATGATCAGTGTTCAGCTGCCCCTGCAGCTGAGGCGCATGTACACAACAATGACGACAGCAGATCCAGTAACCCAACTGGGAAGGACACCGAAGGTTTCACTTTAGTGACTCGGAAAATAACGCCAAGAACAGGCCAAAAGTGGTCATTGGTACAGGCCGAGTATCAGCACTGAAAGCAAAATCCGGACGATTTGTTTCAGTGTTTGTGTCTAGGCTAGATCCTAGTACCACTGAACCTGATCTAGAACAGTTTGTGATGGACACGCATAAGTTAGCAGCGAAATGCAGCCAACTGAAAGCGAAGCACAACAGCTATGCGTCATTCAGGGTTGAAGTAATGTGTGGAAATGTAGCTGACTTCTACAGTCCTGAGAAGTGGCCTACAGGGGTATAACTCGGGAAGTTCTTCAACCAGAGAGCTTAAACATGGCTGTCAACTTTATTTGTCAACTTTTAAGTTTCAATTGTAATAGTTTCAAGAGTTTTGAACCCTACATTAATGAACTACTATCAAAATATGATATTCTCTGTTTACAAGGACTAATGCTGACTAAACAGGAATGTACGTTATTGAACAGTTCTCACTGTGATTGTTATGGTCATGGTGTTTCACCAGTTGATGCCTCATTAGGTGTTAAAACGGGCCGCCTTTTCGGTGGAGTAGGATTTATATGGAAAAACATTTAGATGCCAGCATTACTATAATTGAATGTGAATATGACTGGATATGTGGTATTAAAGTATGTGATGATAAGAAAGAATATATTCTGCTGAATGTATATTTACCATACGAATGCGACGACAACTTGGATGATTATAATGACTGTCTAACAAAATTAAATGTTGTTGTTAAAAATATCAACAGTACATGCATTACTGTTGTAGGTGATTTCAATGCCAATCTTTCTAAACAATCTATGGTTGGTGATATTTTGCAGAATTTTGCAGTGATAATAATCTTGATATTGTAGACTTAGGGATTCTCTCAGTGGACACATATACTTATGTTAGTCTAGCACGGGGCACCACATCATGGCTAGATCATGTGATATGCACGTCTGATGCTAAAGACTGTACAACAGGTATAGAAGTTATGTTTGATTGCATCTTTTCGGATCATCATTCAATGCTAGGCAGAATGAACATGTCCTGCCTGAGTATGGAGAGGAACACTCGAATGATCTAAAACAGCGTGTACATTGGTATAAGCTTTCCCCAGTAGAATTAAACATTACGATAGAAGTACTAATGATGGTTTCAATGATACTATTACTACAACTCATGCGTACTTCCAGCGATGACATACGGCGCAGAAACAGGCAAAACACAAGCTAGCAGCCACATATACATAGATAGAAAGAAGGATATCAAACATCACATATCGGGAGAGAAAAACAAACATCTGGGTAAGAGAGAAAACAAAGGTCATAGACGTGATAGAACAAATCAGAAGACAGAAGTGGACCTGGGCAGAGCACATCAGCAGACTACGAGATAACCGATGGACATCGCGTATCACAACCTGGATACCTTACGAAGGGAAACGATCTAGAGGAAGACCGGCGAGACGGTGGACAGACGAACTAGAAGGGCACCATCTGGCAGAGTATAGCGCAAGACAGGCATATTTGGAAACGACATGCTGAGGCCTTTGCTCAACCACGGGACACTACGGCTGATGATATGAATATATATATAAACATAGATTCAGGGATGTCTACAAAATAAAAAGGAAAAATATATTATGTAAGTCAATATAATATTACAATACTTATATTAAATAATGTAAAGCAATATAAAATCACATTGGGATATATATATATATATCCCTAAGTATTGTAATATTATATTGACTTACATAATATATTTTTCCTTTTTTATTTTGTAGACATCCCTGAATCTATGTTTTCGCGATATGTGGTGTCAAAGTTAATTTATTTTAATTTTACTCGCTATCACTGTTATCGACAATTTGACGTGTGAGCATACGAAGGCAATTGGCTGTCTAATGATCCACCTCAAATGCATGCATTCCATAGGAGCCCTACTCTGAAGCAAGCTAGCACTGCGTTGTCCATTCACTCACACTCTGTCAGCAAAGTGAGTTGGAGCCAGTACAAAGACGTGTGATGACCATTATCCGCCAAGATCTGTACGTCCTCTGCCGAAGCATTAACACATACGCAGTTGGTCATCCTAAAAGACAGACATCTACACCTCTATTGAAACACGTTGCATATCGTATGGGATTTTCCCCTTACCAAAGTGAACAAACTGGGCAAAGTACAGATTGCATTTGTACCAACTGGAACCTGCTTAACCAATAGCAATGTCGTGTGTATGTGTGCTCACCGTGAAAGTATGTTTCAATATTATATACTAGTTGATGGGCACGGCGTTGCACTGAAAAACACTTTCAACATAAAGCTGCGTCCATGTCAATGAATTTCTACAAATTCAATCTTAGCGTGCGATCCCCAAATCTGACCCCTTTTTTACCCAAATAATATTGTTGGCATAATTCTGAACACTGGAAATTGACCCACCTCTAAAACTCCGATATTTAAATCCAACCCACCCATCGACAAAAAAACTGAGCCCTATTTTCTAAAAGTCAAGTTCTTGATCTCGTTTAAAACCGCCGTAACATCGTTGCATAGGCTCGGGAACAGGGAATTTCTACGGGGGGGGGGGGGCAGACATATGGTTCTGCCCTCATTAAATGTGACTGTGAATGTTTGTTTTTGTGGCGAGCGTCAATGGCGGGTGGAAATGTAAATTTTATGAGACGACTAATGTGTATTTTTGTTGCCTGTGAAAGGTTTGTGCAATTGGAGGGCAGACATATGGTTGGTTTTCTGCCCCCCTTTTAGTAAAAGGCGGTGACAATTTTTTTTAAATCCGTATACCCATGTAGACATTCAGAAATGTTCACATGCATACTTAGCTATAATTAAAATTTAATATGTAAATATCATATTATAATGGGGCTGCACTTTGCTCAATTCGTAAAGTGTAAATCTCAGTAATGTTGCATATGGTGAACTTAATCTATTAAACATACCCCAATGATATTACATGATCACAGTGCACATGCATTATAGAATTACTAGAATTTTAATTATTTGAAAACATAAGTATGGTATGCATGGCATATACATGAATTAATGTAGTCTATGTGGATTGCATACTTAGGTAGTGTATAAATTTTTATAAACTTTGTTCAAGTCCCCGTTCAGCATCGTTGGCAATGTCACCCGAAGTCGTCCACGAAAGCCGCCCTTGTCCGGCTTGAAGTATTCTTCTATGGCAAGCTGGGCAGGGACGTTCGTTGGCAAACGTAGCACGTGTCCGAAGTGTCGCCACCGGACTTTTCGGAACAACCGGCTGATTGACTCGCACTGGCACCGACGATATAAGGTTTCTGTAGTCATCTTCTGTGGGTAACGAACACCGATTATCGCAAATGACGGCGATGGTATGAATCCAGTCGGTTTAACTCCGTTTGAGTCAGACCCCAGGTGCCCATGTCGTAGGTCAGCACTGTCAGAACGAATGATGCATAAAGGCGGAGCCGTAGCTTCAAACTGAACTGATTCCGCCTGAACCAGACTGTCCACAGTTTCTGAAATTCTACATTTGCGAGCTGTATGCAGCGTGCGACATCCTCTGCGTCTCCCAGAAGTGAGCTTAGCTTCTTTGTCATCCGCCACTCCTCAGATATTCGGTCTAGCGTCTTTGTCATCCGCCACTCCTTAGATATTCGGTCGGTATGTCTCTGGACAGATGTTCTTTCTGTTTTGGATTCGTTGATGGCGAAGGACCATTCTGCCAAGCTGCGTGGGGCAATTTCTTAAATTCGGTCCAGGAAAATTCGGGAAAACTGACAAAGGCTGTGTTATCTGCGTAATCAATGTCAAGTGGCAGGTCGATGTCAGAGACTGGTCATTGAGGCATTTCTCAAGGTCGCCTTAAGGTAGACGATAAACAGCACGTTGAGGTGTGCCTATCCTTGTCACAAAAGAAGGACATTCACCAACCCGTGGTTCGAACGACGTGTCTGCAAGGAGAAGTCTTATCATTCAAATTTCCAACTCTTCGAGGAAGGTTGAACGTATATCCATCAGCTTGTCTCGCCGGATGGTATCGAATGCTTGGCTCATGTCTATTCCAAGAATCTCGACTGCTATAAACAAAACCGTATTAAGATTATATTGATATGTCTTTGCTATAAGGGTATGAATCATGGCCAATAACTAAAAGATCACGAAGGGTCGTAGAAGCAACAAAAATGTGGTTCCTGAGAAAAATGCTGAGAATACGATAAACATAAAAGACAATTAATTATAGGTTGCGTTTTGGCGTCACGAATAAAATCGCATGAATTGGACGGCCAAACGAACACAAAGGGCATGTAGTAATAACGTTTGTACTGGTTTGTAAAGCTCGTTCACTGGCGTCGGAACGTCGTGAATATTCGAGGGGCTGACGCTCACCACAAACACAAAATGCACCCTTTCTGAGACTCACAAAACACCTCAAATTGCGCCCCACAATGCACCCCTCTTTCCTAAATATCGGGGGCTTATCTTATATCCAGCTAATCTTATATCCAATCCCCCTTCCTCCGGTTCCAGCGCCTTAGTTGTTAGGTTTTCATATGATACATTATACTAATTGCAATGTTATTAGTAATTATTAATTTTATGACTTGATTGATTCAGACCATGATGTAGGCATTCAAGCTCTTGTTTTCACACTATTAAACTACAGAAAACACAACATCATAAATATGCATCACATATTTAAACTTCAACGCCTCATCAATCCATTCCACCCAGTCCAGTTTGTACGGAGCTGGGACATCGCATCCAAATGATGACAGTTTGTGCCCATATTGCTAACATGATGCGCCATGAAGAGAATGTTTGCTTGGAAACACTTGCTATCGCTCCATCTCTCATACAACCCACCAAACAAAGATACATCTTAGAACAGCGAAAACAAAAAACGTAGCAACGACTAGGTTACAAGTAGTGCAAGCTTTCTTTTCGCCACTTAGAATGATGTCGCCATCGGTAGGTCCACGCCCTGGTCGGATGACATCATCGACTACATACATGTCCGTAGTTTCCCTTGTCAATAGTTTGATTGCCGCCCTGTTTTTACCCCTTTTATGTGTCTTCTCCTTCTGTTAATTCCATACATGCTGTCCATCATAAAATGTTCAGTATACATTTACATATTTAATCTAGCTTTATATATTAACACTACTTTCACTCTCTCCCGGGTCATCCGTAACGTAGTGATGAAACCTTCTTCGTAGGAGGCAAAAGTCTACACAAGAGGTAAAGTATTCGTTGGATATGTAAAAAGAAATATATTCAATAAAATTAGTTATCATGAACAATGTTCAGTAACCAAGGATAGGATAATGCGACCGTTCGTCGTTGCCTTGTCGTCAGCAGTCTTATCGTTGTTCAAAGTGGTGATATCCCCTACGAGGCGAGCGCCCACTGGTGCTTCTGGGCACGGTCTTTGCTGAAGATAAAAACGTATTTTTTATAAAGCGCGAAATTAAGTCCTATGGGTTGTTACATTTCATTCCTCGTGTGTTCAGCATCAGCATCAGCCTAGTCACATGATGCAGTCCCGTCCATATCATTGTCATCACACCGTGAGTTTGTAATGACTTGCAAATATACTCCATTCGCAACGTGACCCCAATCATTAACACCAGGTCTATAGCCCCGGGAGAATTCACTCTTGACCTTGCATTTCTGTAGCCTTCTCCTTAGGCAGACACATCTGTACTTTCATTTCAGGATTTCGATTTCGCAAAACGCACCGTATGTTGTGTTGTCTGGTGTAGTGCGTGTGTTCTGAAATCGGATCCCTGTGTATTTCCGAATGGTTTATATGTGCGTCTTCGGTTTGCATGTTTTTCTCACGCCAATTTGTGTGCGTCTTCATTGTCTTCTGTGATTCTAAGTTGTGATGCGCGGTTGGAATTAATTCAACATATCTAGTGAGATCGAGGTTTCGCACCTGAAAAAGGTACGCGTGTCTGAGTGTTTTCACCCCGAAGACAACACGTAACAGCCCAAAGATGTTTTTATGTAGCTGCAGCAGTTGCATGTCTGTGACTATCTACTGCAACGTGGGGATTTGTTTTTATAATCAATTGAGGTTCGTGCATATGAGGTGATATGTTACTGTTCAAATATCTCGTTTTTGTACGAGGATAGGAACATGCCGTGCTGTGGTGTTAAGATCGATTTTGTTAGTATCTTCTGAGTCGTAAGTGATGCACGTGTATCACCTTTCTATCGTCATGGGCCATGGTGGACATCCTCAAGGCATCAGAGAGTGACTCGTGTCGTCGATCAGCTGTTGCTGTGTTGATGGTATTTGTTTCCATGGATACTAGTTTGTTGTTGTATTGTTAAAGGTGCCTCCTCAATTCGATTTTTCGCTAGTGACATTTCAAATTCATTGTGAGAAAACGTAAAACTACCTAGTATCCACAACTTAATGTTGGTTCGTTTGTGTGACTTTGTGTATGTAGTTTTGGCAAAAATCATCAGGCAAACTATATAATTCCTACCCAGGACTTTATTAAATGATTATCACCATTAGACTCTTCCTGTGAATGCGCTTTACGATGATATGTTTCTGTGTCGATGTTGTTGACTTGTCTTGCTCTCTCCAAATATGAGACTCAAATATTCAGTGGGTTGAACGTAAAACGTTGTTCGAGCAATTGATGAAGTTAAACAAGATATAATGTCCATTGTTTATTAATTCGACAGTTTAAGCAAGAATACGCACTATTGTATTAAACCAACTTCCAATAGTGTTTACACTGTTCGCACTTAACATATTTGGACGTGAAAGAACCAGATTCGTGACGTGCTAAACCAGCTGATAAAGCAGTTTTAATGTTGGCTAGGGCGGAAGACCATTGAACACTTGTTGATACATGCAGTAACATTCTATTTGTCACCACCGCCAGATATTAGTTCTGATGTTAATGGATATTGATGTAATTCCGTTTGACATCGCCACCAGATTTTAGATCTAGTGTTGGTGGCCGTGCGGTGATATTCACTTTACCATCATCACCAGACAGTGTTCAATGCATACAACTGCAAGGGTCGGCTCAGATATCAGCCGCGATCGGATGTAATATTGCTTGCGGCAGTTTGGTTGTATTAACTTACCTAGAGATGGTTACTTCCGACAGTCTAATAACGGATGACTTCATTATTTTATCGCAGACATGATTGACCAACAACGCATTGTATTGAGGACTACTACGCAAAGGTCGTAGCGTAAACGTGAACGCTTTATGTCAGCGGCAGATGTTCTATGAGCAATATATTAGTGACAGTGACGCCTGAGCCGAATCCCCGAGCGACTTTCGTATGATGCACCAGTTCTCATCGGCCATGTGTATTACAGAATCTCCTCAAGCTCGGGACGGGTACTTCCGTCTACGATGGAGAAATCCCCTCTGGACATTCATTGGTGATGACGTCAGCACAGCGCCGGCTTGATGATGCAGCATTTTCTTCGTGTTCTTGTTGAGCCGATCGTGCACAGTTTTGCGGCGTTGAGGCGCATCAGTGTGTTTGGATGACAACCGGTAGTGGCACAACAATCGATAACCCCGCCACCGCGTGTTTGCCCGTTGCAATCGAGTCGTGAATTAATCGCAGCTTCGATGAGCGGAGGTTGTGCGTGGATACAAGGAGTCACTCTCCCGCCTTTCGTCATCGGAGTCAGCTGCGGCAGAACCAAAAGTGTTAGTCGATGTACACACAAAAGAAACAACACCCAGCAGCATGCAGAGAGGATAAGGATAACAACATTGTCATCATCAGTTTCTTCAACAGAAGCAAGCTGTAGTTGCAGAAGCTGTTGTAGTAAATGTAAATGTAACAACACTAGCGGTAGAACAAAGGAAAACAAACACACCAGACACCGCGCAAGTTGAGAAACAAAATCAAACAAGGATCAATTGCGTATGTCCTCTGAATTTCGGTGACGCAACCAACCTCGAGCCAACGAATCCCGCGTGGCACTAAGATGTGGCAATTTCGAGCGTCGTTTTTCTTGGTACTGAACGTGTTTGCATTGCTCGGGAAAGTCGTCGTCAACATGGATAGCAAAGGCCATCAACGTGGCCGGCCCACAACAGTCGGTGAGTGTATCATTCCTTCTCACGTTCTCATAAAGGGCCTAATACACATGTCGACGGCAACGGCAAAACCTCGACGGCAAAGAGGCAAACCCATCCTCGCGCGTCAAGGGTCGCTGCTGCTGATTACGTCAGTGCCAGCCAGCCAGCAGTATCCCCTGGCTAATCGCTTTGCGAAACTCTGAATTTAAGCTCAGCCTATGAAATCGCTCACTAAGTCAGTGGATCTCGGCAGGTCACGTGATCATAATAAAACTACTTTCAACCAACCGTGGCTCGTGTTGCATGCAATGTTTAGGAAGTAGAAGCAATTATTCGAATACACAGTACCCCTCAGCTGATCATGCTAATGGGCGAACAGGTCATCATATATTGGGATTCCTAGAAGTCGTTTATCCATCTTCAAATTGGGGCGGGTATTTGCGCTGTCCTCACGGGTGATGCAGTCGCGACTGGCGAAGTCAATTACTAGTTTGACTCACCTAACTTCCGCACTTCGCGTAGGGGACAGCCAGGGCTAGTTATGCCTGGCAAACAGCCCTGGCTTGTGAGGATGGGCCTACTACACATAGCGCGGTAATCTTCGACGGCATATGCAAATTGGTCACATGAGCAGTTTGTGGACGCTATAAAAAATATAATTTATAATCGGGATGGGATGGGACATATACGCATCAGTTTCTCTGCCGACATCTTGGATTTTGTAAGGCTTGTCAACAGACCGCGCCGCTAATTCAGTCGAACACGAATCCGTTCGATTTTACCTTGCATCCGTGTAATTACTTATTGTTAACATATTTTGTTATTTTGGAATAACAGTATAAAAAATATGTTCCTTCCGCAAATAATTGAATGTTGAACTCCTAAATAAACATGATATTCACTGGATTACTTAACTTTCCTCAAAATCAAATCAAAATATATATATAAAAAAAAATATCAACAATGAATCTGCAATTTTAGTTTGTGTTTATATTGCTACATTGGAACATATGTAATTTGACGTCACACCAAAACAACAGCGTTGATTGGCCAAAGAGTACATTTGCGGCGCGGCAATTTAGGGTAAATCGCTTTTGTTTCGATTCGTCGAGCGGTTTGCCGCCGTATGTGTACTAGGCCGTATGTGTACTAGGCTCTGTGTTATTTCAATTAGAGCGATATTTTTATTTGGCCGTCGAGGTTTGCAGTTGTCATCAACATATATACTTGGCCTTTTACTCTCTTTTCATGTTCTGTTAGAGGGCTGGGCTCTTGCTAACGTGTTTAGCACCGCGAGACACGTACTGTGGTATGGCGGCCTGTTTGCCTGTTAATTAAAAATAAGTTTTAGACCAAGGTAGATCAATGACAGTTAATACGCTAACTTTTGGGCAGTCTGGCAGTAACTTCTTCCCGGGGTCGAGGTTCACGCACCTCTTTCTATGTTCACTCGCGTCCTTGGCCCATTGGCGTCTGATCTACCAACTGGCGTCTCATTTCCAAATACACACAGGTAGTTACTAAGAGTTATTGACATGTTACGTGTTTTCTGCTGCTGACGAGCCACTCTTCAGAGTGCCCCTCTGTTCTTGCGTTTGCTTTACGAAGAAATGGAGTATCTACCTGAAATGTTGACTCCCAGAAATGTCCATTGCGGTCTGAAATCTCAGGATGGTCTCACACGTACCATAGACAAAGCGGAAAAGTCCGGAGATCGCGCTTTTAAAGTGGTTGTGCCTAAACTATTATTTACATAAACATTACCTACATAAACATATGCGCAATAATAACAATGTCAGTGTTTAAAGAACAAATTGAAGACTCAGTATCTTAGCATAGCATACGACTGTTATCAATTTAATAATTTAACTAGTTTTACCATTTTCATATAATAATTTGTGTTATATCATATGTTTCTATTGTTTTTACTAAATATGCTGTAAGGAACAACAGAATATCACTGTATAAATATTGTGCTATAGAAACTAATAAACATTTATATTTACTAACACTCCCGTAATTGGTGATTATAGAAATGAAATGACCAACGAAACGAGTTAAAACAAAGTATGTAATGATGGTAAATGTTGAGTTTGGTTTGTTGTTCCGTTATTGGGTGTATGTTGGTAGGGCCTAATGCTTAAACAAAGAACACAGTACAACGAATGATTATACAGCATAGATAGTAAAGCTAATATTATGTCCATGTTCCTAAGGTAAGCTACAAAACTGATCGCGCGTCACTGTAATGGGAATATAACATTTCGAATATTAACGACGGATTATATAACAAATTATGAGATGACTCAGCACCCGGCAATTACACTTCTGACCTTCAAGCATGCCGTGTGTATACGTGTTATTACATATACTTGCTTTATGGCAAATCAATTGCAGGCAATATGATACAATTGTGATTCTGTAGTATCATGATACAAATGCGATTTTGTAATGCCATCATCCCAGATAGCCGACTATAACTTACCCGCAATAGGAAAAACATATTTATAATGTTACAGCTTGACCATACATTCGTTTGACCTCTGGACATTCTAGATAAGAGTTATTAACTGCATTTGTTACAACACCTAAATTGGGAGAATTTCAAGGAAATAGAATAATATGTTTCTGATAAATTACGAATGAAATTTCAGACGTTTTCAACCAGGTAGAAAGGATCTGCGGCAGTTACTATATCATCAAAAGGAAACATTTCCAAATTCCAATACTCTTATGGCTGTTCTAGAGGAGTTGACAGTTAATATCCAATTGTTCTGAAGCGACAGGACGGGCCGCAAGAAAGGTTCATGGAAGTAGAATGACGGGTGTAAATTGATCACAGTGATAACGATTACGTAGCGACAAGGGTGCCCAATAAGGAGTGAAATGCAGATGTCATTGTCACATCTCTTTGTACGTTGTATAACAGCACCGATGTAAATATCACTTAAACTGAGAAAACGTGTACTACAATGCTACATAGAGTCAACCAGGTGTGATTCATGGTTAACAAACTAAACGATCAGACAAGACCACAAAATGAGACGGAGATGTGGCTAATGGGTGAAGAGCTTAGAGCATCATAAACATAACAGAACAGAACAGTAAATCAGCAATCCTTTGTACAGCAAACACTATAATAAAGAAGGAGCAAGCAAGATGTTTAGGTTATGTCATGAGAAAGCGAAATTGTAATCACACACACGCACGCACGCACGCACGCACGCACGCACGCACACACAATGGGGGACGGATATGATCGATCCAAAGCGTGCAACAGAAAATGCGCCTGGGAAAAAATAACCATTTAACCTAAACTCTGGCATTAGTTTGAAGAAAAACACAAACACACCCTGACATACCCCTTGTCTTTAACTATAACTAAAACATATGCTGACCCAACATGGATAATTTGGAAATCGCGTAAGATAATTTCCAACAACGTTTTAACAATTTCAAACCGTTGTTTTGACATTTTAAAAACGTTGTTAGAAGTTAACTCTATCAGTCTTATAGAAACAAACCGTTTCTTATTCCTGTCCTAAATGTGCTTTTAGTGGTCGTGTCCTAAATTATTTACACATATCTAATAACGAGCCGTCTACGTCGTGCATTTTATTGCTATTGCAAGAGCAACGCATGGCAACTGAGCTGATTAATTCCGTACAGCTCCACAACGTGTGCCATAGAAGAAGAAAGCCTATTAGGGGTGACTAGTATGGATAATTTTAGTAATGCGATAGTGTGTTGCAATGGCTGCAAAACACTACCACTGTTGCAATGCTGTGGCAGTAGTGGCATGGCCATCGCGATAGTATCACGGAATGGTTAGTAGGTCCTACCCATGCAGTAAATAAGTTCCAAACCATAATTTGTTGTTTAATATAGCAGTAGCATTGTGTAGGCTCTAAGGGATTATTTTAATGTGTCAAGATTATCGGGATAGTGTTCTGACAATATCACCGAATAGCGAGTACCCAACAAAAACGTTGTCCAAATCCATAATTCATGGTGTGGCGTACAGTGTGTGTGTGTGTGTGTGTGTGTGTGTGTGTGTGTGTGTGTGTGTGTGTGTGTGTGTGTGTGTGTGTGTGTGTGTGTGTGTGTGTGTGTGTGTGTGTGTGTGTGTGTGTGTGTCTGTGTCTGTGTCTGTGTCTGTGTGCGAGCGTGCATGCATGCGTGTGAGCATAACCCACATTACCGTTGTGACATTGCAGATTATATTCACCCGTTGGCGCTATTTCAGGAGGACTGATTTCGAAATAATTGCTATACTAGCCAGACAGTATGACCAGTTCGTGATACTGTCTGCAAAAATCGATCACTATCTTCCGTTTCTGGCAAAGTGCAAATTGACAAAGTACCTGATCGAGAATATAACCAGGAGAACATCAATTACTAGATAAATTGCATTGGAATTATAATTATTTGTACCAACGAGATTTGATTTATGCATAACGACAATATAGAACACATATTTATCGAGAGGCGACGCTCGATCGCAATCAGTATAAAAACGCCAGACTCAGCTGATGCTTATGAACATGACCACTCGCATACTTGCTTATCATGCGCTATGCACCCCATGGATGAAGGCACTCGTAATTCATGCTTTCATGTGAATATTCATATATACCT